>VZTN01019496.1:57042-80110 GCA_013400515.1 Erpornis zantholeuca | reverse complement strand
CTTTCTATCGGGGGATATTTCTCCCCTGGGTTTTGTCTCAAACCAAGACAAATAATAAATTTGGCACCCAATGTGGGGCTCAAACCCACAACCCTGAGATTAAGAATCTCATGCTCTACTGATTGAGCTAGCCAGGCTAGACAGATCCTCACAGGGATCAGGTAAATGCTGATGTGCACAGGCTTCACTTGCACATGAAATACTTTTTCTACAAACTTACTTAATAATTAGTACCTTGGTACCAGACAGTTCTAGCAAAGGGTTCACAATCTTATTCTCCATGTTAATTCTTGTTCCTTCAAATAATGTGGCACTCCCAAGTGCTGTCAGTTCAACATCAGTGACAGGTACAAATTGATAAATGGTGAAGGGATTCTCTGAGAATATGTGAGTACAGGAGTTGAGACTCTTCCCACCTAAAAATTGCATTGAATTGGATCCTTCCACACATCCCAAATGACTCTTCAAACCATGGAGCTCTTTTGCAGAAAGATGAAGTATGTTTTAATTCTGGAAAAGCAGAAGGAGGCACTGGCCCTCAGGAAGACAATCCTGTTCCAGCTTTGCTTCAATTTGAGTTTTTGGGTTTTGGAATGGATATTGGAGTTGTTCTCCTTTGGGAGAGGAATATCAGTTTAAAATCACCTCTGGCATCCATATTTCCCTTTGTCTTTCTCCAAGTGGTTTTACCCTCAGGAATTGGTTCTTTGGGTGGTTTTGAGGCCCCCAAATTTGACACGAAGACCCAGGCTGACTGTCACAGTGCTTTCCATGTTCCAGGAGCCACCTAAGCTATTTGGGCTCTATCTTCTGTGATTTTTATCTCTATTGCATCTAGTCTTCAGATTTAGTTTATTAGGCTGCTCTGATCTAGTCAATCTGAGATGTCTGACATAGTACAAAGCCCTGTACAAGTAAGCACTGAAAGTAGAATTTTATACTACAGATTGTCTTCATTTAGAGTCAGCAAAGATGTAAAGCTTTTTCCTTTTTCCCCCCTTTGAAAATAGTCTGCATTGCCTTGCTGTGAAATATGCACAGCCTGCATTCCCCAGTAGAGCTTGCTGATTTTTATAGCTCGTTTCAACGTAAAGACTATTGTGATAAAGAGCAGGGGTGATATGACATTTGAAAAGCCTCTTGAGAGAAAAGCAGCAAAGTGGATAGCACTGAAAAATCATTCTGAACCTGAGATAATTTGAGCAGCACTATACCAGTGCTGTTCCACTGCTATCAGTGACAGGTGCTTCAGACAGCACGTTTGCTAAATATCCAAATATATCAGTAGTTGTCTCTCTCAGGAGAGACAGTCTTATCTCTGCTAGGGCTGACCCGTGGAAAGGTTATTCAGAGAAAATCATCAGGAATTACATCCTGCCGGCCACCATCACATCTCTGGTGAGTGAGAATGCCAGAGAGGATTAAGAGATCTGATGAGCTTAAAAAGCAGCAGCCAGATCCCTTTTCAGCAATTTCTTCCACAGAGCTGGCACCTGCATTATCCCATTGTTGTCCTCATCTTACTGTGGAAAAGGTGTCAGACTTGTGGGCTGCAGGCAGTGTGAAGCATCACTTTCCTGTATTCTCAGGGATGAGGCTGAAGGTGCTTGAGCTGCAGCACAGGCTTCCTCTGAGAGTTTGTACAAGGGACACTTCCTGGCCTCATGTATTCCTCTCTGTCTCTCTTTCCCAACAGATAATTTGTGAGAGTGACATTTGTATCGCTTCCCCCTGGTCTACTAAACAGCACATACACCTCCAAGAGTGCAGGGACCAAAGGGGTTCTTCTCTCCCAGATAAGTGCTGCTTTTTGTGTCTCAGGAGGACATAACACTGCAGGAACTTTCATGTAAGAGGGAGGGACACAGAGAGATTTTTTTGAACAAGAGCAGCTACTTTGAACTTAGCCACAAAGAACATTGTATAGCATTAAATAATTTAAAAACTTTGGTTGTCCAACAGATATACAGTGATTTTTTTCTCCAGCTGTGAAGCAGGAATTAGGTGGTCAAATGGAGCGATGACATTTAGAAACCAGTTTTTCAGAGATGGTCAGGATACTTTTACTGAGAATGTAGAAACTATTCCATGCCATGAAGTCACTCAAGTGTGAGTCCATGTGACATTGTGCTGGCTTTGCTACTCCTGTACCAATGCATAGCAGGGAGGCAATAAACAGCAGCTAAAAGGTAGTAAATTTCTAAGCCACCTCCACTGCCTGATCAGACAATATGAGATCATACCATTTAAATAGCATCTTACTCGCCAGCCCTCTTGTGTTTAAAAACACTGAAGCAGAAATTTAATTTCTTTCTATGTTCATTACCTCCAGAAAAGAGAGAGATCAACTGAACTTACAACCAATGGCATCTGTGTAAAAGCCAGTGTCCCTAAATAAATGAAGAGGATTATTTTAAGCAACTGGAGTGATTCTTCTGACTACTTTTCTATTAAGGAGTCATTCAAGAAGCATTAATTTTGGCTTCATGATGCTATACCATTAATCTACTATTTACCACTGCTTTTTCTCTCTCCCTTCTTTACACTGATCTACATGGCGATTAGGATATAAACACTTCTAGCCAAATAACTTTGCAGACAAATGAGTTGGCTTTTAACTTGAATAAATGTTCCAAATAGGTTCACACTTCCTGCATTGGGATGTACATGGATATGCATGGATATCCCCATGCACACACTGAAAGGAGACTGAGATGCCAGTAAATAGATAACATGGAGAGAGAAGAGGTAAACAGAAATTATTTGAGCTGCTGAAACAAATGATCCCCTAACTACATCTTCAGTTTCAAAATAATGCATGCCATTAAAAAAATACATATATATATAACTTTATATACAAAATTGGACTTGACAGCCTCCAACATTAGCAAATGTCAGAGGATAGTTGATGGTTGTGTAGAATTTCTTCTACCTTGTATTGTTTGCTTGGCATATTTAAGCACTCCAGATTTCTGCCCTTTTAAAACATTTTGATTTCTGAGATATTAATTCAGCCCTTGTCTGTTTTGCATGCTGTCATTTCTCTAAAAATCCATTTTGTTTTATGGACTGTGATATTGAATGAACGTGTGATAGGAAAACCAAGGAGAGGGAGGAAGAAGCAACAAATTTTTAATTTTAAAGATTTTAATAATATTAAAATTTCTTATTCTTATAGTCAGATACACAAGCTGGACCACTAGGATTAAATATGCTTTCCCTTACTGATTCAAATACCACTTTAATATCGGTTTGTACTGTTGCAGTAAGTGGTTCAAGTGTAAGCAAAAAATATTATTTACATTAGTGTTTACCAGATGTGACAAATACACAAATCCCCACCAGCAGAGGCATCGACTAAAACTTACTATGAGTATATAATGAGGAGGAAGAGTTGCTCCCTGATGCACCGAGGCTGGTTTCAAAGAGACTTAATGAGACATACACCTGCCAAACACTAATGTGCAACTTAAAGGACATGAGAAAGGTGTTTAAATTTCCTCCATGAAAATGTTCAGATTTCCTTGCTCATTGCTCATGTATAAATATGTGCAGGTAAAAAAAGAAGGTGGAGGTGGATGTATACAGAGCTGTTTGATCCAGATCTGTTTCAGTGTCGAGGAATAGGACATGTATTTTCCTCTGCAAATTGGCATCTCAGACTCTCCTTCAGACAAAACAACCACACATTCATCATTTTAGCCTTCACTGGAAACTAGTTTCATGTTCAGCCAGATGAATTTCCTTATAGATTTTCATTACTATTTGTTTCTTCTGATCACCTGTCAGTCTCAGTTATCAACAAAGATAATATATTTTATCACTGAGGTCTAGGCATTGAAATCAGCAGGGCTGTAGCAATAATTAAGGGGAACAACACCACTGATGCATAGATAGTTCTTTATCTCAAAACTCACAACCCCTGTGCACATCCCCATTTGTAACATGGAATATATTACTCCCTTTCACTATGGGGCAGTGAGGCCAGAGGACCATGGATAAAATGTTTTTTTAATAGCACATGCACAATTTGACATTAGGGTTTTATTCTGCCAGACAAGCTAATGGGTCATATAAGTGTCAGAGGCATTACCATCTACAATTATCACTAACAGCTTGCTTAACACAGCACATTTCCCAAAGATGTGCCTTTCCACTTCATGGGGAGCCTCATGCCTGCCAAACCACAGCAAAAGTTATCATCTAATTAAACAAAGGTAAAAGAGTCCTGACAATCCAGGAAACTGTTTGATTCTACTGCCAAACTTAGGTCTCCAGCATCATTTTAAACAACTTACTGCTCCATGCTTGGCCTCCTGCTGCAGGTTTCCTGCAAGCCCTCTGCCACATCTGCCAGTTTCTGCAGGTGTCTCAGGTATTCAGCAGATCAGCTGTCTCAAACCTTGATAGCTGTGTTAAGCTAGAGCTTAATGCAACCTTATAGACTGTTTTTTAATGATGCTGGGAAGATTCTCAGTCTAATAAATTGAAGTTGGTGTTAATGCTGGTTTTCAGAGATGGAGGTGGAACATAGAGTGCCAGGGACTTGAGTGCACACACAGACTCTGATTGTTCTGGCTAGCCTGAAGACATCTTCTGTGATCTTCCTCTGCAAACTTTCTCCTTCTTTCCGAACTGCATGTTTAACTGCTTCTGTTTGGAGTCAGCCTTAATATGATGCAGCTGCATAACTCTAGAGGAAGCTGAGAAAACAGCCCTGTGGAAAACCTTATCCAGGTTTTTGACATATTCTGTTCCCTCTGCCCAGTCCAGGAGCTGCATTTTAGACCAGGCCTTGCCCTTGGCCTTTGTCTGAATACACTGCAGGCGTGTCCATGCCTAGCCTGGGACCTTGCAGATCCTGACTTGCTGTCTTGAGCTCAGAGCTCTCTCATCACTAGGTCTAATGTGGTGACTGCTGCTCTGTGCTGCCCTGGTTACTGTCACTAGAGCTGCTCTGCTCTCCTGGTTTGGGTGCTCTGGGACTGTACCCCTTGTCTCCCAGAGCCCTGCCCTGCTTGCCTGGCTGTCACCTCCACCTCATGGCTCCCCTTCCCACCTAGAGCAGCCCACTTTCACATCTCTCTTGACACATACTGTAAAGGACTTGTCCATTTAAGGCTCTGGAAAGCATCTGATGTGTGTCACCGACTCCTACAGCAGATTAAAGCAACGTATTTGCAGAACAGACTCATGAAAGTGTTTATATGTAGTGCAAAACCAAAATTATTTAGGATCCTGCCACGTCTGTGCACTCTTCCTCATTTCCCTGTTGCTATGTGGCAAGCACAAACATGTAGCAGGATATAGATAAGGCAGTGTTAAAATATCCAGCAGTGATCTTGTGATAGTTTTTCTGAAACCAAACTTGTGACTTGTGGTGACACCTTGTGCTTTGCCTTTCCTCCACACAAACTCAGAGGAGAAGAAGGGAATATCACAAAGTCAAAGCCTAATCCTGAAGAGGGGGGGGCACTGCTGAAGCCTGACAGTGACCATGAAAAGAGACATGGTGGAGCTTAGAAAGGAGATTGGCAGACCTTGGCCTCTGAAAATGTAAATCCCTTCCAATAGAACCAGTTTAGTCTAATTCTATTTTATCCTATAACTGCCTTTGTTTAATAAAAATTTGCATTACAGCCATGACCATTTGACCAACTGATATTTGACAGAGCAATTTTAACACATATTTTTACATATATAACAGCAATGGGATATGGGCAGAAGGTAGCATTACTTTTCCTGTCTGAAGATGTTAGACAATTCTACCTGCATCCTGACACTTCCTGAGGCAAAGGAAAGGAGCAATTTCTCTTTTGGCAATGACAATAGAAACAGAAAGGTTTGGACAGAACTTTACCCTGACAATTCTACAGTAAAATGGCAGCTATTTGTACATTTACAAGTCAAATTGAATGCCCATTACACAAATTCTCATGCCACATCTTAACCAGATGAAAATCTGCCCCCTATAAATGCAGATGTATCTCCTGTGTCTTTTGTTCCCTCTACGACTGTGCTCCAGGAGTGACTGAGCTGCTCATTTGAGAGGAAAGGTAGATGTAAGGAGGAGGAAGAAATGGATTGGATGTTTGTTTTTTGGTGGATGATTATCATCCTTCTCTGACTGATGATTTCTATCAGGTCACTAAGGCTTGTACTCTCAGGTAATCCCTGTTTTCTGGGAAAGCACAAACAAAAAGTGCAGGCAACAAGGACTAGGAATAATATGGGAGCTACGAACAGCCAAACCAGTTTATTTCCCTTCTCAGATGAGCCGAGAAGGTCTCTGAAGGTACACAAGCAATTGACTCTCCTCTGAGACCACCAAACAGAAGGACATGTCTCTGCTCTTCTTTATAAGAAAAGGTCACAGGACTCACTGGAGTGACACTCAACTAGAACATCCAAATTTTGACTTCATAGGTGGGTGCTGTAGCTTTTTAGTTGCTGGGTTTGCTAGTTCAGGTATTCCAAAAGGACACTAGAGGAATGCCATGCTTGTGTGCCAATAGCACCTGGGGATTTGGTGCTGTGGAGGAAAACACCGTGCATCAGTCACCAGAAAAGAGAAGTGCCATGACTTTGTATTCTGTAACCTTGCAGCCATATAGGGAATGTTTTTAAAGGCACATTTGCATTCCACAGTAATCCATGATCAGCACAAGGAATAACTTTTGTCAGCACTAGGTGTTCTCTTTTTCATGACTGAATTGAGACTCCAAGCCTCTTGCTGAAAGGTGTGTTCTTTGGGCCAGACCCCAGGGTTAAATTACAGTGTTTAATCCAATATTGTATGCACCTAACATAGCCATACTAAATAAGACTGGGACACACAGATCAGGTGATCTGTGAATCAAAGACAAGGTGAACAAAGCCTTGTCTTGTTGTATGGATGTGATTTTTCAAGATGATAATTTCCAACTTGGCATATGCTAAATGGCTAAAAGCAGGAAAGGGTCAGCAGGACTGTCATAAAAATATTGGCAGTTGAAAAATTCAGACAGTGATGAATCTTCAGTGTGTTCCTTGATATTTTTAAGGCCAAAGCCCTGTGCAGCAGGAGACATTCCCTTTGCAATACCCACGAGCTGGATGAGCAGCTCCAGGGGGGGAGAGCAGCATTAACCACCACCTGCTCTGAAACATCAGTGGTCACTGTCACAGAAATGGAGAAACACCAAGATAATTTCTTAGCAAGGTCAGTACAATACTATTCCTGCTGCTCAGGGGGAAAACAAGGACACCTTATGGTGCACCGGTGTTCATCTAAAGTCACTTCTTAACATCAGGATTAGAGCTGCTACTGAGACATGCTCTTGGGAAAATTCCTCTGAGATTGGAGAATTTAACCCAATGATCTTGTGATTCTTCCTTCCAGAGTGCACTCTGCTGTCACTTACGAGGCTAATGCTCTACATTCTCATGCTGGCTTTCACCGTGGAATCTTGAAGCATTTTACGAGCATTAGTGGATTAAGTTTCCCTCCATCTGAGGAGATGGAGGGAAGTGGTAATTATTTCAGTGTTATTCAGTTGCTATCTCTCCATAATAGGAATGGTGTCACTTTAGATATTTTAAAGCCCTGAGATGGGGGAAACAGAAAGACATGTTTTCTCTGAGCTGCATTTAAGCCACTGGTGAGACTGGGAAGAGAGTACAATCTGGCACACCCTGCCAAGCTCTGACCTCTAGCTCAGACCCTCCCTCTTCCTGCATTTGTCACAGAGAAAGTACATTTTCTGTGCAATCTGGGAACACTTCTACCATTCAGTAAAAAAAAAAAAAAAGAAAAAAGAAACCAACACAATCTGTGAGTATTTAGGCACCTGGTTAAGACTTACTCTTTGTTGTTGCATGAAAGTCTTGTTGCCTTTGTAAAATCATGGCTCAGGTCTGCTACATTGGCTAAGTAGAAAAAGACTGTGGGAAAGAGACACAGTTTAATTAGGGAAAACATGCTGTGTGACCATTGTGTGTGCACATTGTGGTGTATGGTGGTTGGTTGAATTATGTTTTTTGTGCTTTAAAACTGTGTAAACTGAAAACCAGCTAACTGCTTAAAAAAGGTCAGGTTTTTGCAATAAAGGGCTCTCCTTTGCACCTGCCTGAAGAATCTGTGTTGCTTCATATCACACACTTTTTCATGTCTCAAGGACTCAAAACTAAGACTGATTTCTGCTTTTGGATTGCACCAGTGTTCCTGGACCATCATATCCTCACTGAAACTTGTCAAACCCACTTTTTGACAGGAGACTTAGCAAAGGTAGACCTTACTGTGGCCTTTCAGTACTTAAAGGGATCTTAAAGGAAAGATGGGGACAAGTTTTTGTAGCAGGGCTTGTTGAGATAGGTAATGGTTTTAAACTGACAGAAGGTCAATTTAGATTAGGTACAAGGAAGAAGATTTTTATGATAAGGATGGCAAAATACTGGAAACATTCAAGGTCAGGTTGGTGAGGGCTCTGAGCTACCTGATCAAATTGATGCTCATTCCAGGGAGGTTGGACTACATGGCCTTTAAAGGTCCCTTGATTCTATGAAAATCTTCCATGATTCTATGAATCAGCCTTATAAAGAAGCTCACAAACATGTTTCCAAAAAAATACAGCATTATCTATTTTATGAGCAAGTGAATATCATGAGAGTTTGGATCTCACTGGAGTATCTTTTCTTACTTTTGTTTCAGGGTGTTCTTCACATTTTGCCTTTAAAAATCTGCTTGCTCTGCAGCTACTTATTTTGTTTTGTTGTCATGTTGTAAAACACACCAGCTTTCATTACTTATCCTTTAAATTCTTTTAAACTCCTGTTCTCTAGCCTGAGAAGTCAGTAAAATTGTTGATTTCATCTCCTGGGTAATTTGGTTATTACTGAGTTGTGTTTTGTATTTCTTTACTTCTTTATGTCTCTTAGAAACCAGAACATGATTTAACAAGATTAAAATCAATGAATGCCTGTTCAGAGACCAGTGCTTATTAGTCTAGGTGTCATCTATCTTTCAGCTAAAAGTTTTGTGAGTGTGTGAACCTCTATGGATACCCCTAAGATGCTAACATCTGCAGAAAATGATTCTGTGAAAGCTTTATATTTCTTTTTTTTTTCCTCTTAGTTTTCTGCTTGCTGCTGAAATCTACTTTTCAGCTGAGAGAAAGGAGGAAGCAAGTGAGAATGAATGTCAGTCTGACAAGAATTACATCACTCTGTGCTAACAGAAACCTCTGTGGTCTGCATGGATATCTCTACAGTCCTGAGCAATAAATCAAATCAGAGAATCACAGAATGGTTTGGGTTGGAAAGAAACTAAAGAACATCTCAGTCCGAACCCTCTGCCATGGGCAGGGACACCTTCCACCATCCCAGGTTGCTCAGAGTCTCATCCAGCCTGGCCTTGAACACTTCCAGGGATGGGGCATCTACAGCTTCTCTGGGCAAGCTGTGCCAGGGCCTCACCACCCTCACAGTAGCATAATATAATCAGAAAATATGGAGATGAGGAGAGAGGAGGAAAGGGAAGAGGAGAAGAGAAGGGGGAAGCTTTCATTAGTATTTTTTCTGATCATAAACTGATAAGTTAAGAAATATTCTACTAATGAACAGAATTGTCTAAATCATCCAGTGGAAGGTAAATTTGCTTTTTTTAACATGTTCAGGCTGTCTGTTAAGGATGTTTTCCATTGTTACCTCATTTTCTCTAACAAATATTATACCTTATTAAAGACATAGGTTTTAATATATATAAGCTATTTTTCTGCTCATGTAGTTTGTGATACTAACCAAGCTGCAGTTATTAGAGAGTGGATTCATTCACTATTAAGGTTATTTCTATTTTCACTCTTTACTTCATATGCAGTGTACACAGAATTCTTGAATTGCTCTGCTTTTTTGCTCTCAGGAAATTTTGGTTTGCATTCTTGTATTTCCATTTAAAATAGCCTCTTCCTGAGCTGTTTCAGTAAAAAGCTTGAAGGGTTTATTCATCCCCATCAAATTACATTTATTTAAACTTTGAGCATAAAGAAAATACAAGCGTAAATAGGGACCAAGCTGTCAACTTGACTCATCATTTACAGTTAACAGGATTAACTGGGTACAGAAACCAATGTGAAAAACATCTCAGAGTACTGCCACAGGATAACAGGACATATTTTTGTATTGACAACCTTCTCTCTTTTCGTCTCGCTCTCTCTCTGTATTATTTTTGCTTTTTAATTAAGGAATATAGTGTTTCTTTAGCACTGTCTCAAATTAGGCACAGAATATTTTCTTGCTTGCATGTTTCCATGACAGTATGGTGAAAGAATCTGGTATACATAAGGGAAGATAGATTCCTACCTACATTATGCTCAGACTTTATGCTTGGAAAAAAAATTCATTACTATAAATGAAACATAGGTAGTGGAGCTGATCCACAATCTTATTTCATGTAGACCATCAGACATTTTTGAGATGGTAAGAATGTCTCAGTACTGCTCACCTGTGATAGGTTTGGCATAACATCACAGGAGCAAATGGAATTGCTGGAGCTGAAATCAGTTAATTGCATTCTTGTTAGTTAGTAACCAATTATTATATAAGGTAACAAAGAGGATTATGTTTCAGAGGATGCAATTTTACTTAAAACAAAGAATCTGGTTGAAATCAACAGAGGATGTTCTGTGATTTTAATGGGTTTTGGCACCAAACCAGACTGTTTTCAGCAGGCATGATGCTCTGACATAGCTGTCAAAAAACACTGCTCTTCAGTTATGTGCATGACTGCCTGGCTTTCTGTATTGCTGTTACTGCTTTTGCTTCAAAACATTTCTGTAAGGACAATGTGAGGTTCACCCCAAAAGTCCATTCTAGCACAGTACCCTTCTCTCTGAAAATGGTCTGTATCAGAATAGATGATGAGGAAAATGGAAAATAATTAATTGCTGCAGTGAAAGGGAAATTTTGCAAATATGCAGACTAACAAAGTCCTCAGACACTCCTCAACATCTGATACTTTTCCTGCTCCCCAGGATCAGGCTCAGTCAGGTCTGTACCATACAGCCTATGCCATATTTAAAGGACTACCCATGCAAGTGTATGGGTACTTTCAAAAGCAGAAGAAATAAGCCCAAAGCATTGCTACATAAAGCACCATCCATTAGCAATGCAGCTGATTACAGGTGGGTAAAAGCCTAAATAAGACCATGCTGGGTTTTGTTCTCTGTTTCAGAGGCTTAGTCAGAATTTGAATTGAATTTTGTCTGTGCACAAGGGTTGATAATACATCTTTTCCCTATGATTAAAAATCAAAACAATTTGCTTTTCTTTTAATTAAAAAAATCACAACTAGCCCGGGTGCTTAGCCATATTTAATCACTGTGTTCCTTATTAGGACAGCAAATGACAGAGTGTTTGTGGCCAGATGGACGAATTATGATGATATTCCTTCAAGCTCTCCCTGCAGTGCCTCAGTGCCCTTTCAAGGAGTTAATGTTTTTCTTGACTTACGACCTTGAATCTAGAAATTTCTCTGAAGACTGAAGCAGTAAGGTATATTCTTTGTCTTCATTGGCTTGCTGTAACTCAGATCACAGATGTCTTTCATTCTGTACCTAGGCAGTATGTAGGGACGTACTCATTACCTGAAAAGAAAAGAATGCAGAATGTCTGGAAGGCATAAAATGAGCTGTTAAATATCAGAAAACAGAGCTTGTCAAAGAGAAGCCTTTTATAGGAACATTTTAATTTTGGTGTCTGAATATGAAATCACTGGGTGAAGGAAACTGCCAGGCATGAAACATGTATGGGAATAACATGGTTTTAGGGTCTAGAGGCTGAAATTCCTCCCCTCCTGATCCAGACCAATTAATTCCCACATTCACACATTGTG
This sequence comes from Erpornis zantholeuca, assembly GCA_013400515.1. Classification (NCBI taxonomy): domain Eukaryota; kingdom Metazoa; phylum Chordata; class Aves; order Passeriformes; family Timaliidae; genus Erpornis; species Erpornis zantholeuca. The sequence continues at coordinate 68,244 of VZTN01019496.1, read as the reverse complement.
CTGCCCTTTGGAGGTGCCTCAACTAGATGGAGAGCTGGGCTGATGGGAACATTGTAAAGTTCAACAAAATAGAAGCAAAGTCCTGTGCCTGGAGGGGAACAACCCTCTGCAGCAAAACCTGCTGGGAGTGAGCAGCTGGAAAGCAGCCTTGCAGAAAAGGTCCTGAAGCCCTGCTGGACAACAAGTGATCCAGCAATGTGCCCTTGCCCTTGCAATAAAAGTGCCCAGAGTTTCCTGGGCTGCATTAGGAAGAGCATTGCTTGCAGGTCAAGGTACTTGTAAGTGCCACGAGGGAACTGAGTCCAGATGTGGACAAGATATACATGGACTTATGTGAGAGAATCCATTGGATGTGCAAAAAGGATGAACAGAAGGGAGATGTCTCCTGTAAGGAAAGACTGAGAGAGGTAGGGCTGTTCAGCCTGGGGGGGAGAAGGATCAGGGGATTGTTATTCATGTGTTTAAATACCTGAAGAGAGGATGCAAAGAGGACAGAGCCAGGCTCTTTTTGGTTATGCCCTGTGACAGGCCCAGAGGCAACGGGCACAAACACAGGAGGTTCCCTCTGAACATGAGGATACATTTCTTCCTGTGAGGGTGATTGACACTGGCACAGATTGTTCAGGAAGGTTTTGGCATCTCCATCCTTGGAAATACTAAAAACTTGTCTGGACACAGTCCTGAGCAACTCTCTGTAGGTGTTCCTGCTAGAGCAGGGAGGTTGGACCTGTTGACCTCCAGAGATCCCTTGAAACATTAGTGGTACTATGCAATTTTATCACTGTAAAGAAAAGGATTATCTTTTTTTTTACCATTCATTTTCTTAAGCATCTTCACTTAACAAGAAAGTCCTTTTCTTCCAACACCTTGGTAAAGAAATTATGTACTTTCTGGGCATCATTATGTACAGTCAGCTCATATTTTTGAATCACACAGAAAGGTTTTAGCACCCCAAGTTTTGGTTTATTCCTCAAAAGGACAAACCTGTCTGTTCCTGCAGAAAAGGCTGTTACTTTTCTGTTCCCTCTTGCTTTGTTGACAATCTCCCAGACTTGTCTGATTGTGCACTTATTGCATTCTCAGTGACATCCTGCCTTGCCATTAGAAAGTCCTTCTTTTGCAGAGACATGGCCCTTTTCACATAGCAGGATCTTGTCATAGGCAGTTTTACAATACAGATAAAATTGCACACTCAAGAAAGCAGCAGGTTTAAAGTAAATAGTTACAGGACTTAGCAACAGATCTGTGAGGCTGCTTGTAAGGAGCAATGATAAGCACTGGGAACACTGGCAAATTAGGGAGCTGACTCTGAAATAACAAGAGGAACCACACAGGGCCCAGTTGCTGGGGACTAGTGGGATTAGACACTACAGCAGCTATGGCTATATTGGTGAGGAAAAAAAGTATCCACATCCACAAAAATCACTTGGACTTATGGAAATCACTAAGCTTACAGGACTCTTAAAATTTTCTCATCATCACTTACAACAGGCACCACTGAATCTTTGAATTAAAGAGATTATAGTAACACCCTAACACTAATGATGTTTTATAATAAGGAATAAATTTAATCCCAATTCTTAATGATGTTTTATATCAAGTGATAAATTTAAAGAAAGAAGTGTTAATGGACATTATGAATACTCCAAGGACACTTTATTGGATGCACAAGAAGCCATGATTTCACAAACACAGAGAATCTTTCATTACACACAAAAAAATCTTGATTAAAAGAAGAGGTGAAAATGACTATTCTAGTTTAATATGCAATATTATATGGAAAAAAGAACCACTGCAATATAATGAATTCAAATAGACTATTCAATGCAGGCAGCTGATAAAGAAAGCAAAGCAATCACTGAAGTTTAAATGGCCCAGTAAAAATCATGGGTCATGGCCCAGTAAGTGGGTATATTGCAATGGAGGTGAGCTCCTAGGTAATGTGTGCATCCTCTGCTACATTTCGATGGAACAAGGAAAAATATTCAATATATATTTTTGCTTTGTGTGAGGCTGTGAATAAAATAAAAACACAGTATTGCTAATAAAAACAGGTAAAAGTAGCATTTGCTGAAATGCAAGATCTTTATAGATAGAAATTTCTTTTTTATAAGATCTATTTTGAGAAGTTTCCTGAACAACAAAGAGTATCAAATAAATAAATAAATTAATAAATAAATAAACTGGAGTTGCAAGACTTTTTGATAGAAAAGACTATCACCTCATTTGTAGAATTGAGGACAGATGAATTGTGCAAAAATTGAAGAGTTCTTTGTTTGGCTTCAGTCCCAGAGAGAACTGTAATGATAGAATGGTTATCCAATACACAAAGCATCAAACCCCATGGCTAATGTCTATCCATGTGGCTCATCAAATAAACATGTCATTTTTGTCATCAGTGTAACTCCTGAAAATAATTTCTATGGAAATCCAAGAACGATGAGTTGTTTTTAGTATCCCAAGAGTAAAACAACTGGCTTTTATTTACCTGGGGAAAAAGAAAAAAAAAGAGAGAGAAAAAAAAAGGAGTATTCTGTTCAGAAATAATATCTTGGGCTAAATATCAAGATGACAGAAAAGCCCTTTTAGGAAAAGGGCAAGTGTGCAACAAGGAAGTATGAGTATAATTAATTAAGCTAGAATTTAGAAGAAAGTTTTTAATGTTAACAGTAATGAGGTTTTGATAAACCAGGCTAATTGAAGCAGTCAGGCAAATATCCTTTGTTTGTAGAGCAGTCTATAGAATGTATTACATAACATCATTGTTTGTGACAAAACAAAACTGTAATTCAATGACATGGAATGTCTCTTCCCATTCTAGGCTGCTATAATTCATCCATCTGATCAAGATAAACATATTGATGCAGCACACTGGAATTTCTGCAGGGCATTTGAGAAGGTACTACATGATATTTTACTTTCTGTGGAATAAATAAAACATCAGATGGATTAATGTCACTTTTAGCAGCTGTTAAAGGGAAGTCATCCATGAACTGACCAATTTATAATGCTTATAGTAAAGTTCTTAATAATTATATCAGACATTTACAGATAAATCTTGAAGGTATGAAAAACAGGTGACATGCTGCTTCAACAGGATATTGTAAAGTACCTTACAATTTTTCCCAGTGATCAGCTGCTCAATTGAATGAGCAAGAGCAGCAAATTCATGCTGAATTTACTTGATAAGGGACCTTAGAGTGGAAAGTGGTAAGTCGTAAAAAAATCTCTTTTGTTCAACAAGAAAATATCATCTCAACATGCTGGCAGTGAAGCACTGTAACAGAAAGGACTAATATTGTCTTCAGAAGCATAAAAAACAAGACTGTCAAACAAAAATAAAGAAATTGCCTCGTCTCTGTACAAGATCTGTCAAGATCGCCAACAGTTCTGTGGTGCAGACTTTTAAATGATGCAGAAAAATACTCATGCAAGAAGGAATACTGCAGGAGGGCAGTAAAAATGCTCTGTGGATCATATTTTACGTTGAAAAAAATGTAGGAGCTCAGTCTATTAACTTATTAAAGAAATGGGTTTAGGCACTGTATTGTTAATGAGGTAAGTGCAGAGAAAAACTCGTAACAGGATTCAGTGAACAGTGAGACCAGTTTAAGTTTGTGCATCCCTGAGATGAAAAAAAAAACCCCAGAAATTATAATGTGTGGTTTCCAAGCAATTAGTGTAATCAAGCACTATTAGAGTTCAGAGAGAAGGACAGGGAGGTCAGAAGGACTGGTGCCAGGAGAGGTTTCAGTGTGCTGATGGCTGATGTGCATTGCACAGCTGTGCACATTGATCCAGGCTTTTACCTCCAGGTTGTCCTCAGTTAATTGGAGCTCTGTGAACCCCTGGTGCACTCTGAAGTCACTCCCTGTGCTTTGCACCAAAATGATCCATACCATATCATTTCCTTATGAATCTTATCCCACTACAATATAAAGAAAATGTGGATTTATTCCCAAGGAAAATATTTCACATAAACATGCTTTTTCTAGTTTCTTTTTGTTTTAATATCTATAAAGAAATAATCTGTGATTCATTACTAAAGGAGACCTCTAGCATAAATAACTGCAAGACTATAGTTTCTGGAGTTCTCTGGAATTCAGACAACTCAAATGTAGGTATCTGCACTGTCTAAAGATGATGAGGATGTATCCCATCTTTCTTTCTTGTATTAATCTTTCTTTCCAGGTCTGCATCTACAAATAGAGGAAAAAAACACAACATTTGGGGGTTGCAATTGGAACACTTCCTGGATTTAAGGCACGCAAATATAAATACCAAGAATTTCATATTATGAGTATGTGAGATGAACAGTATATTTTGCAATATGTGTGATCAGTGGGTAAAAGCTTTAAAGTATTTCTTAATATTTGAACTTTATATCCTTTTTGAAGAACATTAGAATTTTTTTCTTGATGATGTGCTCTCATTTCTGGAACAGAAAATATCTATTATTTTTGTATTCAGGAATCAAAGTCAATGGTCCTGGTTGATACCTGGAGTCTCTGCCTCTCCTCTTTCACTTATTGATCTTGCAGAAGTTTTACATTTTATTGCTAAACTCATATTTCTTATGGTTTAAAGCAATAACTGCAGGCATGGTTTGGGTTTCCATTGGTAGCTGATGAATGTCAATGGAAAATATACTTTATGCAAAATAGAATTTATGATATTAGTTAGTGAGTCTTGNTCTGAGATATTCCTGCTTTGGACAAAGAACTACATTTTGGTTTATATCTGTCCTGCAAGCCCTTCAGAATATATGGGGGCCCAGTTTCTTCTTTCCTCTGATGTATAAGAAAGAGTAAATAGCAGCCTATGATGTATCTGGATACTGGGGTTTGTTTAAGAAGGAAGAGGGTAAGAGTTTTTCCCTACTTGATTTCCCCCGCCCCTGTGGCTCTGGGCTCAGACTCATCTCCATGCATCTCATCAATCTCCCAGACCTCTTCCCACTTCCAAGATATTTAATCCAACCAGGACCTTCACCTTCTTATTTCTGGACCCTGTTTATTTCCCCCTCTGCTTCTTTTCAGAGACGCATTTTTTTGTCACTCCTTCTTTCCAGCCCCTAAGAGCAAAATCACTGAATACTGGTGGTATTTTCTCACGTCCCAAAAAGTTCAGGACAATATTGAAATTTGAACTTCCAAGAAGTTTTCAAGAGGAAATCTGGAACACAAGATATTGGATGTCTGAACTCACAAGTTTCTTGTTGAGTGAGATCAGACTAAATGATAAAAATGACCTTAAAATTTGTGTATTTATGAACATACCAGATGTTATCTCACCAGGTATCTTCCTTTTGTGATGCAAGGTCTCAGAGCAGGCAGCAGAAAATCACATCATTCTCTGCTCTTTAGTTGCAACATTGTTTCCCACATGAATTTCATTTAATTTTTATCTATATCAACTCCAAATTTTAAGTATTATTATTTGATTGTGCTTTACCTCTTGTCTTAAATACGATTTCCCTTAAGTTAATTACCTTCCATTTTCCTAAGGTAAATACATTGTTATTTTCTTTGCCTTCTTGGTTCTTCTTGGTGACTTTTTATGTTTTTTTTCTTCTTACTGATGTTTCCAAGATCTTTTTCAGTTGCATTTCTCAGAAGTTCCTGTAATATCATCTTAACCTTTAGAGTTTCCACAAAAGAACTCTAGCACATCACCAGTCTCCTAATCATGTTCTTGTTATGTCGGAACTGATCATTGTGCGCTTTTCACATTCCTTTGGATAGTCTTCCACGCAAAATTATGTTTATATGAGCTGATTTAAAATAAAATCAAAGAACTGTGGATTCTTGGAATAGTTAAAGCTGGAAGGGACCTTTAGAGATTGTCTTGTCCAGCCACCAGCAGTGGACATGGCACACGAGGTCNTTGAATTCAATGTTTGGAAGAAATTCTTATGATGAGGCAGTAGAACAAATTGCCCAGAGATGCTGTGGATGACCTATCCCTGGAAATATTCAAGGTCAGGTTGGACTGGACTTTATTCAACTTCATCTAGTAAAGGAATTTCCTTTAGTTGCATTGGAGCAGATGATCTTTAAATGTCCCTCCCATCCCAAACCATTCAGTAATTCCATGATTTAATGCAGCCCAGGAGGTGGCTGACCTTCATTGCTGCCAGGGTGCTCTGCTGAATTACACACAGCCTGCTGTCCACCAGGATTCCTGGTATAATTCCTGAAAAGTTGCTTTCTAGCTGTACTGGTGCAGAGGGTTATTTTTCCCAGGTGCAGGATTTGGCACTTTACCTGATGCTTCTTGATGTTTCTGCCAGCCCATTTCTCCATCCTGTTCAGGTTCCTCCTGATGGCAGCACAGCCCTCGGGTAAACCAGACACTCCTTGTGCTGTCCTCTGCAGACTTGGTGACAGTACACTAATAATGAAGAGATTAAACAGCACAGACTCCATACAGACCCCTGGGGTACCTCGGTGTTCTGGCCTCCAGATGGATTTTGTGCAGCCAATCACAACCCTTTGTGCCCAGCTCCTCATCCACCTTTCAGAGCATCCCACCATTTGTTCACCCTGTCCTTATTTCATATATTATCTGAGGAAGTTAAGATTGGCTGTGTGAAAAGCCTTGTTGTAATCAAGGTAAACAACTTCTGCTCCCACTTGCCCACCAGGACAGACCTTGTAGAAACCTATCAGGCTGGTCAGCCATGATTTTACCTTTCTAAAACTGTGTTTACTCTTCCAATCACCTTCTTCCTCTTCATATGTTTAGAAATGGTTTTTAGCAGGATTTTCTTCACCATCTTGCCAGAGACAGAAATAAATTTACAATTCAATATTTCTACAGATCTTCCTTCTGGCTATTCCTCAAAATGGGAGTGGTCTGCTTTTTTAATTCCAGGCCTCAGGAACCACCCCTTGATTGTAATAACCCTGAAAGATGATCAAAGCTGGCTTACCATGGCATCAGACCTGTCCCTTCTTGTGTAAGTTGTTATACAAACCCTTCAGAGGGGTCCCCAGTCATGAACATTTCCCTGAAAAAATGTGAGAGCTACCCCCACACTCAGGCCCTCTAGGCACTTCTTTCTGGGTGTGAATATCCTTGTGGTAGATCCCTTTCAGCCCTGTTATTGTTTCAGGGTCTCTCTATTTCACATCACACTGCACATTTTGCTTGCCAACCCAGTCCACCCTTTCATCATTTCTTTGTGTGTCATCATCTCCCTTACCTCTTTATATAAAGTAATTTTGGATCACCTTTTCCTGCTCTCCTTACCAATGTAGGCAGCTGCCATTAGTTGTTGCTGCTTTGCTTAGTGCAGTTTATACAGCACACCACAAACACAGTGCAGGAACTCTTCAAGTGCTCCAGCAAAGGTGGAATTATGTGTGCAAAGTGGAGGCAAAATGTTTGATATTTTTCTTTTAGGACTGTTGTCCTTAGAGCTTCCACAGGTTGTCATCACATAAATGCAGCCATTGAGTGGGCAAAGGGAATAAGCCACTACAAACATATGTTTTGAACTCCTCAGAATGATGTTATTCTAGACAAAAAGTTCTGCTGACAAAGCTAAATAAGTATTCACCTGAAATACCAGTCACTGCAATGTAGGAGGACCAAAATTGTTTTCTAGCAAAGAAATATTTTCTTCAGGACCCTTTCAGCAACCATTGTAAAGTTTGTCCAAAAGTGTTCTATAAAAGCCATAAACATCTTTTTTTTCCCAAATAAACCAGTGCTTATAACTCTGTTGATGTTTGAGGTGAGGGAACATATCTAGTTGGTTGGCTACTCATTTTTACTGTCACCCATAAAGTAAGTAATGAATTGTACATCAAAAAGCCAGACTTCCAAAACCTGTAAGAAAAATAATATCACAATCTCTGCAGGAGAATTCTTTGTGTTTATTGGTTATTTTACTTGTGCTGGGGAACGAAGAAATAAACGTGTCAGGATTCATCAGAAAGTCTGCATTTAATCTTTAAAAAATATACAATACAACACTCAGCAGATCAAATCTGCTGGAATTTTATTTCATGATCTTCAACTTTTGCAGAATCTGCTTCTTTATTGTTCTGTTGTTCTGACAGGAATTGACATAGCTGTCTGAGCAGGATCTTGTGCATTTAGTGGGTACCCAACACATCTGATGTAAGCAGACTTTCATAAGGTTTGCTACAGATTTGGTGCCATTTACAGCAAATCCCAGCAGCTTTATTACTGCCTCAATTTGCTTTATGTTCTGCCAGCTTTATTGTTTGGTATTCAACTCTCCTGTGTGTTCTGTTGAATCTGCAACTTGTCATGTGGTGGACAGTGATAGGAGCTGGGAAGTTTCAATAAGGAATTTTAAGGCTGACATTTCTTTAAGGAATACAGTACAGGGCAAACTGTTGTTGACCACTTTGTAATCATCCAGAATGATTTTCCCATACATTTCAAAGACAGGTTTTTATTATCGACTTGTCACCAGTTCTTGCTGACACACATGACAAGCTTTACCATGCAGGTAATGCCAGTGGTAGCAGTAGAACCTTTTACATCTCTAAAGTTGGGATTAAGCACTTTAGTTACCTAAATGATGGTAGTTACCTTTAGTTATCTTTTCTCCCAGTTTTCATCAAAGATAAGCACAATGAAGTTTTTTAAAGAAAANTTGGGAGCTTTTCCTTTTACCTGCAGTGGTCCCCTTTGCAGAATGCATTTTTGGGGAATAACTTATGAAGCATTATAATAATAGCTGCAATAAAAATAAGTTATAAAGATAAATTTAATTAAAATTCTTGTATGTAAGAAATGTATGTTTAAGTACATTAAAAAAAATCATAGTCTTTTCAATGCCTGCTATAGAAGGAACACAGAATTCTGCTTATTAAGCAAAGTCTGCTTTAACTCTGTGAGTTTACAGCCAAATGAATCAGTTGATAATATGAACTAATTCCAAAATGGTTGTTCTTGCTCTCTATTTTCCTTACACAAGCATGCCAGCTCCATCTTTTAGCTGCAGTGATGTAGCTCCAGTGATAATACTCCTGTAAGATCACAAATTCACTAACTGATCCAAAAGAAAACAAGGTTTTTTCATGGTTCATTTTCTGAGTTAGCTTTTGGGAAGATCAGCAAATTTGACCAATTCATTTGATATTCTGGGATAAGCAGAAACTAATAATTAAGCTGTCCCATGAATTTCCTGCCTTAATCTTGTATTCTCCAGAAATTACCAACATAAAGTCTTTGGTGGGGGGGAAGGAAATTTATGGAGGTAGGAAGAGAGGCAGTTGTGAATTCCCCCTGTCCTTAGAAGATGACCCTTCAGTCTGCAGGAGAGTTTCACTTTGCTTTCATTCTGTGACACAACACATGGACAAAACCACAAAGGCTTGTCAAGAAATAGATATTAAGCTGCCACTTAAGTAGCAAAACAACTGATTACAAAGCAAAACCAGCAATTGCAGTGTAGAGAGATGCTTTCTTCTGGGCACCTACTGCAAATGAAAAGGATGAAAATAGGTATGGTTATGACAGACTTAGACAGATGAATCTGCATTAAAGGGTTTTACTATCAGGTTCAGATACTCTGGTGTGTTATTATCCTACAAAATAGCCTTTTCACTAAACTTTCCACACATTGCTCAATTCTACTCCTGAAAAGATAATGACTGTAATGGCACACTGAGTGGCAAAAACAGCATTAGAACTTATTAGGCAAAAACATTGGTGACAGTCTTCTCTTGAATAAGAATTTCACTGTAACAAGAATTTATAGTCTTTAGCAGAGGAAAACATTGATCTGTCACTTCAGCATGCTGCAAGCCAAGGGAAGAACTACAGACAGAAACATCTGATTGGGCAAATAATTTTATTGTAGAAATGGATTATTGTATCTGCCGTGGCTATTTGGTTCTATAACCTGTGCTACTACATGCCACTACCATTTCCTGATGTAATTTTAGCATTTATTGTTTGTTACATACCTATGATTTCATATTGTGCCATTTAGTACATGAATACATGTGCTATTGAAGAATCTCTCCATTGTGCTTCTAAAATAATGGAAGGTTCTCCTTTTGCCATTGCATTATTTGAAAAATACACAACTTGGATATTTCAAAGCAGTCCTATTATGATAAAATAAATACTACTGTAATCCATGATTTTTCAGATGATACTAAAAATGATGAATATTTATTTCCATCTAACATCTGCATCAAAAGTATCTAATCTCCCATTTCTTACATGGAAAGAGAAAAAAAAAATCACAATCCCAATGTATTTTTATCCCATGAGACAGGAGAGTACTCTTATCTACTGATGAGCAACTGAGGAATGAAAACTAAAACAAAATGAAAATTATATACTTGGATTTCTACATTATTTTACATGAGGCTCATGTCCCATTTAAAACATTGGTCACAACTTCACACAGATGTCTGATAACTTCAAAATCCCTTTGCTAACAGGGTTATGCCAATTCTTAAGGAAAGTTTGCAGAAGTATAAGAAATTTAATCTAGGCTCATAAATGCCAAGGTACTGCTTTGTATGTAAGAGCAGTGTTCCTAGTAAGAGCAGTCAGCAGGTGGGAACAGCTGTGTCAGCTGAGCCTCTGTTTGTGCTGAAGAGAGTGACTTAATTCAGAGTTGTGATATCCTGCTCTTCTTTGTAAGGATTCAAAGTGAAGTTGGCCACATGCAGCATCCCCCTGACAGGTTAATGACTCACTTGCCAACCCACTTCAAGAACAGCCCTCCTGATGCAGTGCTCAGTGTTAGTTTTAAACACTGAGACTGTGCCCTAAGGGAGATTTAATAAAAAATGTTAAATCTGTGAGTAAGTGCTCAAAGGCAGGCAGATGGGAACAGAAGTTATATCATCCTATAACCATAGAAGTGTTTGGGTTGGAAAGAACTGTTAAAGGTCACCTTGTTCCAACTCCCTGCCTTGGGCAGGGACACCTTCCACTAGACCAGGTTGCTCAGAGTTCTATCCAACCTGGCCTTGAACTCTTCCAGGGATGGGGCATCCACAGCTTCCCTGTACAACCTGTTCCTGTGCTTTACCACTCTTACAGCAAAAAATTCCTTCCTTATATTTAGTCTAAATCTAACATCTTTCAGTTTAAAACTGTTTGCTTTTCTCCTGTCAGGTGTGGGACTTCATTCCCCAAGTGTCTTTCATTCCATCTACTCAAAGCCATGGGAAGAGTAATACTCAGTGAAAATGA
>VZTN01019496.1:3256-47956 GCA_013400515.1 Erpornis zantholeuca | reverse complement strand
TTTTTTTTTTTTTTTAGTTTTGATTTCTCTGAATTCCTCTGTAACATCTAAATATTGGCAAACTGATAAAATGTTTTGATTGTAGGGGCAATTTCTTTGGAAAGGGCAATTTGAAACAAACTCTCCTTCTGTCTTTCTTCAGTCCCCCACCCCCACCCCCACATTTATCATGAGTGGTAGCAAATCATATGTCTTAGAGATGCTTTTTCTCCTCCTTCTGTCTGTGGATGACATGGATGGTATCCTGCATTATTATAATGTATTTGGTATCAAAAGTAATCTCGTCCTTATTTTACTGTCTTAGGTATTTAAGGTGGTATTAAATGTCCACTAAGAGCTCAAAGGACATTAATGAGATGAAGCATTGTCCATGTGCACATCTTCCACTGCACACTATTTTGGGAAAGAGATGTGCTAGCTGCTAGGTGAGGATATAATTATCAAAAAGACTGAAAGGACAGAGATTTTCTGTTCTCTGCTCATAGTGACTGCATCTCATGATCTGTTTTTAGCTACTAAAGTAGATAAGAGATTCCTGAAACTTCTGTCCATATACTATAAAATGGATCTTCACTCCAAAATAAAGGCATCAAAAGTACTTTCATATCTTTTACAAAGAGTAAAAGATGCTTAAGCCAAAGCACATCCTGTTCACCATGAGCTGTTACTAATTTCAGCCAGCAAATCAACACATGGTAACTTTTTGTGTCGAAGTCCCTGAAAACTCCCAAATGCAGGGAGAGGGAATAACTTTCCCTTTTGCAATGGCCCACTCTAGAGATGGAGAACTACATGCTTTCCTTGCTCATACTGTCACTTTTCCCTCAGGTTCATCTAAACTCTTCAACTTCATCCTCTTTCTTCTGTGGAGCTCTTGCTCTGATCAGCTGACTCATGTCAGCATCAGCTTGTCAACACCTCCATGCCTTGAGGAAGTAGGTAGATACTTGTTCTTGATATATATATATTTATAACAGGAGCTATGGAAATTTGCTTCTTACACAGTGTCATGAATCTCAGCTGCACGACTGTAGCCGTCACCTGGTAAAAATGCAGATGAACTTTGGAATTAGCTGCTTTGTGACCCAAACAGATTGGACCAAACAGCACAAAAAACCTTGTGACATGTGGGAATGGACAGATTAAATGATGGCTTCTGCCTTAGCAAGCCAAATTGTCATTAACTTGGATGTGCCTACACTGCACAGCAATCACAGCACCAGCTGCCACGGTCCCATCTCTGTCAGAGCGAAAGAGAATGAGGATGCCTAATAACTCTGCATGTCGATTCTCCTCTACTAAAACACAAATGCAGTTTTCAGGTTCTTATATGGTGGATTTGACTGCACATAGGTAACAGACTGCAGCTCAAAAACTTTAAAAGGCAACCCAGTGTGATATTACTCAAAGTTAGAGGGAGGAAGGGGGGACATCCTGTTGTTTTAACCTACAGAAGGTGACAGCAAAGACCTCTGAGGATATCTTAATATGAGTTCAGCAGGGGGAAGACTATTTTCTGAAAGAAAGAACATTTTCTTGGCATTCTTGGAACAAAACAAAGTACGTGGGGGAAACTGTGTCTGCCAAAAGTGATCAAATCACTCTGCTTTTCAGAGTCAAGCAAACTGTTTCTGACAAACCTTCAGGAAGAGCACACTGGAACTCAGAAGCACCCCAAGCCTGATGGCTAAATTTCCTACCACATCCCTGCCAAGCAGACCTTCACAGTCAAATGAATAATAAAAAAGATTAAGAATTTCAAGATGTTATGCACCAAACCAGCATGAATTCTAGCAATGTTTAAACTCCAAGTATGAGCTGCTTTACTGATTACTTGAGTGCTACTTGAAACAAGCCCCCACATAGTCAGCAGAGAGAGTCTAATCCATGCCTGTCCATAATATTTTTGGTGAGGAGAACTTACGCAGGTAGGCAGAGAAGTTTTGCAGAATCCTGGTTAAAGGTCTATCCTGTGTGGGCCAGACATGATTGTTATAGAAGAGGTGCCAAGAAAAACGTGAGACATCTGCAAATTCAGGTTTTCAAAGTCATAAGTACGCTGCAAAGGTCACTTGCCCATCACATTGGGACATGAAGGCTTCGTGTGAATAAAAATGAGCAAAGTCTTTAAAAAAGGCTTCTCAGGAATTTCTACAGCCTTGCTGTGGCTCTGTTTAAAGTTTCAGAACTTAGTATTCAATTTTCTCCTGGTACAGATTCGAATAATGCAATTTATTAATTTTGAAAGTTTTCATTGTACACAGCAGAAATATTACAATTATTATTGAAGTATTTGTTATGTACAGGTAGGGTTCACCACACCTAACCTCACTGGTCTGGGATGATCTAAACCAGTTTTTTAGACTCCTTATTAAGCTTGGTGTTTATATTTAGTAAGATGAACTACTCTTTGGAAATACCTAATAAAAAACCCCAGGTAAGTTACATAAACCAGTTGTCAGACTTCAAAACCAAAGAAATTAAGATGAAATGTAGAATTTCTGAAGGATATGAAAACTACATATTGCAGAGCTACTGCTGCTTGAGTAAGACCTTCCAAGTTACATTAATTCAGTCATGTCACCAAACTGGCAAATCAGTGGTGGCTTTGTCACCTGAGACAATACAATTGTATGTCAATACACTAAATATGCCAGTTTATTGATGGAAAGATTAGGGGTCTTTAAAACACTAGTAGTTGTATAGACATGTGCTAAGAGATCAGATATATTCTAGATAAAAAATCAATGCAAAATATTTTTATAGTCTCGCATAAATACCCAGTACTTCAGGCTCAAAGCCCATTGAACTCTATGGATGTTACTAGATAGAATATAGCATAGGATTTATTAGATAAAATGGGGAAGGGATTAAATCTGACTCTCTCTGTATGGATGGGCCACACCTGACAGCAGATGAGAATGACAACATCACCCCCTTCCTCCCATCACTCCATGCAAATGATGGTTCTGCATCAGCTACTCGTTTGAAACTGCGTGGTGAGAGCAGCAAAGCTTCCTCTGCACATTCTTCATGTATGGGATGGATGAGATATTTCATTTCATACATCATTTACTGTTGGCTGCAGTTATTTCACAAAGACCTATTTTGACTTTGCTAGAAACGTGAAAAAGAATTTCCAAGTTTGGAAATTTCTGCAAACAACAATCTGAACTGCAACTCCAACTGATGTGAGTCATCAGAGCCCCCTTGACTTCAGCACTGTTGTGTATTTATGTTATTTGTCTACTGGGGGTAGTTTTGAAGTCAAGTGAAGCTATGTTAACATGGTAGGAGTGAGATTGGGAATCAGGTTATTTTCTACCTGGAACCGAATTTCATAGAAAGACATTTTAACCAGCATAGTCTTACCAATGAATGTTTTCACATCTTTCCACTGCTTTTGTCTGTTTCTGAGAAATCTCATCTCACCAACTCAGTAACATGGTCCTTCAAAAACTTGGTCTAAATTTTCTGCTATCTAGAGCAGCAGAGATGATGCTTGAGTGTGCATGAGACTAAACTTGGTCCAAATACAGAAACTTTCAGAAGCCATTTAGAAGAAGGTTGCCATTAATAAGTAGTTCTTTTTAATACCCATTCCCAAAATGAACTTCCCTATGTTTGAGACAAAAAATCAATATTCAATATGCTCTTTCTTTTCCTCCATTAGCCTTTTTACTTGAATCATAGGAAAAATAGGCTACAGTTCACACAGTATATGAGGGATTAACTCTTTTCTTATCCTTGGCAAGGACTAAAGAAGAAAGTAGTACCTGATCCACTCATGTACCATAGAAATAATTTTCTGGGAAAGGGTTTTCACCTCTTCTTTTCCCAGTACACATTCATATATAAGTATTATAGAAGATATTTGGATTTAAATTGCTCATAATTAAAAGAAATTGGGATATTTTTGAATGTCTACATTAAAAATTAATTTACCACGATGGTCTGAAAGAGTGCTATGATGTGACTTGCCATATGCTACCAAGTCACTGGTCTTAACACCTCATGTGGCATTTCCCATTTTTGGTTTCCTAATATAAAATTTCTAAATGCACTTTAACATCAGAAACTAATGACAATTTTAAAAAGAACCCGACAGTTTCCCTGACACCCCCCTTCTTCAGGCTAAAGTGTTTGAGAGGAAAAAAAAATAATTTGGATTTTTTTGCAAGAGCAAAAAATCCTGGAGCAGTTTAATCCTAATGATGAGCCTTGTTAGATTCTTCTTCCACTCATTATTTTGAAGAGAAAGCTGCAAAAATAAAAGGCTGGACAGTCAGGGTCCAAATCTTTTTTAGCATGATTGTGGATGAATTTACAGGGAAGCAATGCTGTGTGAAACAGAAAACAGAAAACAGAGAGCACGTTGCAAATCCTCCATCTGCCTGGGCTGGAAATAAGGACATTACAGAGCTCATCTGCAGACGGATGTTGCTATTTAATGTCATTTCCAACAAACCATTCATTAAATTCATAGCTGCACCTGATACCATTCATGTGTTCCTGCTTACAAGTTCTCTCAAAATAGGCTGCTCCACAACTTTTGGAAGCTTTACACACCAGATTACAGCAAACTGCAAGAAATGGATGCTGTAGGGGGGAAATTAACTGTGGACATCTGAGACCATGGTGAACACTTAATGATACATTTAACATCTGAAATAGAATGGGTGTCCAATCTTCTAAGTAGCTTTGAACCTCCCCTTTCAAACAAATTTTAGTGTGGATCCAGGAACACTAAGATAACAAAGAAAGTGGAAAAAACATGCTCTCTGTAAATAGGCAGCACTCTGATTTCAGGAATGTGGAAAAGGCTGCAGTCTCACCTGCCATATGCAAGGAATTAGAGTCATCATCAGAGACCCTGTACTCCTATAGGTCTGTTCAAATCTCAGTAATTTCAGCCTAATGGCTTCAACAGATCTTTTCTCATTTTGGATGCTTTTAATTGTGTTAACATTATTTCCAGATCAGACATTATTCAAACTGGAAACAACTTTCTAGCTTTTACCAAATAACTTGGACAATCCACAGTAACCCAAGTATTAAAATAGTAATAGGTACAATGACAGGGTAATGAAGATCTATTAAAAACAAAATCTCATCTTTTTGTTCAGAACTAAAGAAAACATTAAAGCTTATTATACAAGTAAAATTTTGAAGTGTTGAAATCAAAGTAAATAATGATAGTACTAATAAAAAATGTCTGAGAGCAAAGATCAAAGAATATAAATCTGTCTTCCCTATTGTGTTTAAAGATTTCATCTCACTCTTCATTTGTATAGAGCCTTTCTGCAAATTGTCAAGGGCCTGAGTATAGTCAATCATAAATGAGAAATCGCTGCCTTTAGGATATATCATTTCAAGTATATAAAAATCAGACATTTTCAGGTCATTGAGCTGATATAATATTTCAACATATATTGCTTATCAATGATCATTGTTTAAAACCTCATATTGCACCTCGTGTAAAATCAGATAGAATTTCCCATGTGAAGTGATACTTTCTTAGACTTCTTTCTCTGATATTTCTGCCTGTTTGTTGTCTTCCTCTTCCCTGTCTCCACTGAAATGTCTCTGTATTTTTCCACCTGTAGTCATATGTTTGATAAATAAACAAATTTTCCCAAGTGCATAAGGGATTTTTCTTTTTTTCCCCCTCTCTGTAGGGCTCATATCACTTATCTTAAAGAGTCCAGTGACAGCTCAAAAATATTACAGAAATTACCTGCTTAAATGGTGAGTGGCATCAGCCCTCAGTGTGCAACCTTTATGACCTTGGTCCCATGTACTCACTGAGCACTGAAGTGACTCTCTTTTCTTTCTACACAATCACTGAAGCTTTATTTGTGGTTGAGCTCCTCATAGCCTGAAATCAGATATTGAAGTTGCCTGGCTGTGACACTTTTGTATGCAGATCTTCCAGTAATACTGACACTTCTTTCTTCTAATTTCTGTTCTTCCTCCTTCCTTTTCCTGTTTCTCCTGCCCAGGGCCAGAGAAACCTTCAAAAGAGTAGAGGACAGTCATTCCTAGAATCAAGCTGGAATCACTTGCACAGCTGCAGAGCCTAGGGTCTGTTGTCTGATGCCCCTCAAAGGGAATTCTAAGTATCACAAAAATTCAGTGACTTTGCAAATGCAGTACTGAAAGTTGTTCTGACTGTGCTGCTATGGCACTGATACTCAAATCATACACAGCCTAGTGTCTTATTAGATATGATAATGTGACCTCAAAGTTAGCAGCTGAACACCAAAATTAAGATTACCACCTTAGAAATGCATGCTGAAAATTGTGTTTAATCACAGTTGTGATCACTTTTTCATGCTCTTAATCTGGACAGTTCAGTCACTCTGGCCTCCCCAGTGAAAGGATCTACAAAGGGTCATACCAATAAGCCATGGAGACCTGGTTGAATATTGCCTTTAAAGATATCAGTGAGATATCCCTACATCCCTACTGATTGCTGTGTAGATGACATCGATGAAAATTGCTGATTCTTTAGTCTCAAGGCTCTGCAGAAATCCCTGTTTGTCAAGGTCAGTAAAAGCACGGAGACATACCTTTTTAGTGAAGACTCTACAATTTGTTCTTTCATGATTATTCTTAAAATGTCTTATCATTATGAAAATTATCTCTTGACATTATAGTTTGATAGTTATTCTTTGCACCACAGTCTTGGAATGGGGAAGGTATTGTACCTCCCTAAGGAGACCAGGACCTGCAAGATTGGGTAGTGAAGAGCTGTACACAAGACACTAAAACAGGTTCAAGCTTAAGTCTTGCATTCAGCATAACCAAAGGGCATTCACCTGAGATGCCTAATTTACAAGCCTGTCTGCTCTGGGTTCCTTATTAAAGTTATCACCCTGCACAGCTGCTTGGCTTTCCTCATAGGCTAAGGGAAGGTATAGTGTATCTCTTCTCAGGTTAAATGACACAGTTAAATGCCTGAGAAATACCCAAAGGTGCCAGTGGCACCACTTACCTCAAATTCTTACATAATCCCCTTTAGGCATCAGGGCTGCCTTGGCTGCTGCTGATTCATATCTCACTCGAAGTGTGTCCTGGTGGGTGGCTGTAGGGACATTTTGTTCTTTGTGCCTTCCTTCCTTCCTCCTCCCCCTCCCCATCACACTTGAATTCCCTGGCAATTCAGCTGCGATATCTCTTCATAGTGGCATCTTCCCAGGGACAGAACATGCTGTACACATTTGCAATGTATTTAATAGAAATCAACATTCACCCATATCATTACAGCAGCTCTAGGAGCAGACTTTAAATGAAATGCTGATTCCCAAATATACCAACCTGCTTCACCCTGTATCTTTTGCATCACAAATTCCTTTAGCAGTGGGGAGAAAAAAAATATAATATCAGATTCTGTCACTTGTACCAGATTTCTCTTGCCCTTCAAACTGAAAATTCCAGTCATAAAGAGGTGTGGATTCAAATGTGAGTATGAATATCTGTGAAAATGCAGCTAATGCAACTCCCCCCTTTGCCACCAAAGTGCTAAAACCTCAAATAAGTTGAGGGCTCACACTTCTAGAAATATATTTTTTCTCAAAGAATTTCTTATGTGATACATGATGCTCAGTAAGTTTTATTATTTTGTGTTATACTGTGGGACTTGTAAATATGATTTCCCTCTTGCTGGTATAGAAATATCAGGCAGAGAAAACTGAAAAGGAATTCCAGTTCCCAGTAAAAATCATTAGTCAGTCTGAAACCAACACTTATATAAACAGACATCATCACTGTTGCTGGCACAATTATATCCTCTTAGAGCAGTGCTTAGAGGCCTCCAGCAGTAAGCAAGTTGTTATTCTGGTAATTTCTGGACACACCTATAATACAAATTCCTCCATAAAAGAGGAATTATCTAATGATCTAATTGACAGGAGCCAGTCAGAAAAATGAATATGGAAAGTCCAGAAGGATGTTTGTTGCTATAAAACCACAATGTAAAAAAAAATGAAGATGCTCTAAATGCAACAGAGACAAAATTTGTGTGTCAGATTGTGTTCTAAAGGTTGTTGAGACTGGATGGCTCCTGCTTCTCTATTTTTGGGGGCAATTTTCTATAAATGCCTAATACCCTGCTGCTCTCTGACACTACATCACTGCCTTCGAGGTGGAGGTGAGCATCTGGGCACCTCTCTAAGGCCCTAAATGACCTAAGGGCCTCTTTGGCCAGCCTTGCTCAGATCAGGGCTCAAACATTCCTGCCACATTCCTCCCAGGGTGCCTGCAGTGCCTGCAGCTCTGAAAGATATCTGCATGTTAGGGAGTGGCAAGGTCATAGGTGCCTCCCTTAGGGACATGGAGCCAAGGGAACCCAAAGTGACCCCAGCACATGAGGCCTTTGGGAGCTGATAACAGGGTCCAGGAGCAGTGGAGACACGGCAAGGGGCGAGCCAGGTCTGGGATCTATCCAGGGAGCCCAGTCAGGAGCTAAAGGAGATGGAGCCAGAAACAGGAACGGGGATGAGGCCAAGGACACATCCATGACACAGGGAAAAGGCAGTGCTAGAGGTGAGCTGCAAGGCACACACAAGGGATTTACCCAGGAGAAAGCTGCCTGCTCTATGGGCTGGATGTCCATGAAAGAGCCAAGAAACTGCAGAGCTGGAACAACAATCCAGGAAAATCCAAGCACTGTGGGGCCAGGCCAGGCCTAAACAGCTGTTGTTTAAAAGTGTTTCTGGTCCCATGGGGCAGGTGATGGATCCAGGCAAGGTTGGCCACAGCCACTGAGCCCTACTTAGTGTTCATTACTGGTTAGGAACCAGACAACCAAACCTTCTTTTGTGTTGAATTAAGAAAAAGTGTCTTAAATAAACAGAATTATCACTTTCTGAAGGAACTAATGTTCTCCAGAAAGTTAATCTTAAATTCCTAAAATCCAGAACCTGCGATTTGTTCTGCCTTTGGCATAACAGCCCAGTAGTTACAGCACTCTTCAGGAGATGGGACAGCTGTGTCAGAGACCTGTCTTAGTTGGAAGGGAGATAAGATCTTCATATCAGAAGACTACTCTAACCAGTGTTTTATCTGCTGCTGGGAGATGTTAGGTCTGTCTTAAGGCACCTTCTGCACAAATTCAGCTACTGAAATCAGAGTTAAGATACTGGTTAGATATGAACTTTGGAAGAGTTTGATTTCACCAATATGATTGTCTTGGGGTGACATTATGATGTATCTCATATCACCTACTCTATGCTCAGAAAATGAATCTTGTGCCATTCTGTGTTTTTAAACTGAGCCTGAGAAGGGAGAGAAAGAAAAAGCAGCCAGAGGAACTTTTTCAAAGCAGGTCTGTGCTTCAGAGTCACTGCTCCTGTCTGTTGTTCTTGTGCTGTGAGGAGTGATAGCTGCTGCGGCAGAGAGGGGAGGAAAGACCTTCCTTGCTTTCCAGCAAGCTCTAGGCTCTGTTTCTTCAAAAGGAGAGGGATGGAGAGTTAAAGTTCTGTGTTTTCCTGGGACTTTGTTTTCTTCTTCTTCTTTTCTGGACTTGTTCAGAACACCAGAACATCAAAACCTCACTGGGAGACTTTCCACCAGCCTGCAGGGGTGTCCCTCCCACCGACCCAGCTGCAGAGAGGAGAGAGAGAGCACACCCACAGAAGGACTCTAAATTCTTCCAGGTTTCTCTCCACCAGTGAGAGGTTTTATTATTTAGCATTATTATTCTTTTCTTGTGTGTTTGTTAAATAAATAGTTTTGTTTCTTCTTCAATTTCCTCCGAGGAAATATTTCTTTTCCCGAACCTGGTGGGGGAGGAGTGACTACAACCTGCTTTCCATCAGGAGATATTGTTTCCTCTGAACTTGTCTCAAACTGGGACAATGATTAAAATGCTTTATTTGGAGGGTATGTCTGTTCTGACTGATGTGCTCATGGCAGAGGAGCAGAAAAGGAGGGTTTGCATTTTTCTTGACCTGGCTGCTGCATTTGAGGTTAACTGAGATGTTTTCACATGGAAGAATGTTGCATCTCTCCAGTATCTCATCATGGCTGCAACTCAGAGGCAACAGACATTTTCATAGAAGACCAGATAGAGTTTTTTGCAGTTCAGTATGTCCTTGGGAGTCTTAGCTTGAGACAAAGACTTAAAAAAGAATCTGTCTCACAAAGACAGGTGTCAGCAAGGATATTTTTTTGTGTGTGACTCTTTCACTTTTTCATATCTGACAGGGGAAATTTGAATTTCTTTATTTTTTATGAATCTCAGATTCCTTTGTTTTCAGATAAAACAGAACTTCACAACACAAAAGTTTGGTCTGTGCTCTTGTTATGCTCTTCTTAGAAAGACAATCAAGGTCTTTTTACACAGTGTTTTGGTTATTGTGGGATTTTGGCCCAAAGGCACAGACTAACTCTGTCTTCCTCTGCTCCTTGTCTCCTTCTTTTAGTCCTCCTGCCAAAGAAAGCTGGAGATCAGGACATGGATATGCTATTTAAACACTCCTGTAGCTTCCTTCCCCCTCTTGCTCAGCTTGGGCTTTAGGTGTTCTACAACAGGAACACCTGTGTTTTCAATAAATTGAAACACCTTTATGGATCTCAGCACAGATATCTTAAATTCCCTATATACATATACATCAGGGTCCAATGTCTCTTTGGCATAAAAGCATATTCTTTTCTGTGAATGTAAGACAATTTTCCCTTCATTTCCTACAGTTATTATAGGCAACTGAAGAAAACATGTTTCAGAGGCAAACGCTCCCTGTCATTTATTTCAAAAATATTGTGTTTCAGCCACCTATTAATCTAAAGAAAAATGTAGGCATTAGTGGCTTGTTTTTGCTCTAAATTGGTTATTTAATATACAGCTGCACTGTAGCATGTTTATCAGCATTTAGTGCCAAATCTGAAATTGTTTCATCTTGTACAACAGGAACTTACTCTTGTTTACACCAGCGTTACTCCAGTGTGATTACATTCCTTGGAGTGGAGCTGCTCCTGACTTGCACCCTGACAAATGAGAGAAGGATCAAGCTGGGATGTTTATTGTTACATTTTACAACAATTGCCTCTCAACCCTTGCACTAAGTCTACATTCAGGACTATTCTCTTTGATTGATTAAGATTAAATCACAGGTACGAACTAAAAATTAGCCATCAGAGCCATCTGAGAAACATGTAAAGGAATTTATGAAAGTCTTTTCTACACTGAAAGCAGTGTGTGAGGAATAGTGTCTTATATCTGCTCCTCTAATGTGTTAAATCCCTTCTATTTTATTTTGTCCTAGATTTAGCTACACAGATGTTGCAACTATTTGTTGGAGGACAAATGCTAGGGGGTGGGAGGAAGGTGTGAGAAAAGGAAACGATTTACATTAAAAAGCATCCTTCCTCCTCCTCTTTCCATTAGAGGCTTGTAGAATCCCTTGCCCTCAGGGAATTACATGCTGTCCATACCTGTGAACACACACAGGACCTGCACATGTTTGGCTAGTGCTCATGTGAACAAAACAGGTTGGTCTTTGGCAAATTTCCTGCTGGGAATGGAATGAAAATTGGCACAATTTTGTTTCTTAGTGTAGACACAGGTTAAAGTTGCTGACAGCTCTAGGAGCTGTAATTCCCTTTTACATATTCACTCACAAGGGTGTGAGATGAAGTTTTTGACTCTAGCAGCAAAGCTTCCCATGAGACTGCACTGGATAGGGAAGGAAATCTAGGTAGTGAGATTTGGCAATAACACTGGAATTTCCATCCCACAAGTTATCCTTTTTTCTGCCTTTTTCAGAAGCCCTGACTCTTTCATACCATGCCAAGTACTGCACCTTGAGAATGATGCAGCTACAGTACACCATAGATAAAATTTAGTCCAGAATTTCCAGCTTTTTTTTTTTTTTTTTTTTTTAAAGGAAAATTGTAGTTTTTAGTTTGGGGTTTTTTGATGTTGTTGATAAACATGTTTCCTTAATACAGAACAAAAAATGGTAGAAAGGTTTTTTGTTTGTTTGTTTGCTTGTTTGTTGTAAATATTCTGCTTTTCGATTAACTAAATCTATTTTTCCTGTAATTTCCAAATTAAATATTTCATGAGGTACATCTGGCATGACTTGGGATAATTTTCTGTATAGATATCCCATGTTTTTCCAATAAATTTCAATTTCTGAAACCTGTGAATTTTCAAGGAAACAGTGGAGAAAAAGATCTGTTAGAAAAAATATAATCTTCAATTACTGTTTGGGAATTAGTTTTCAAGTCTTAATCCCAAATACATGGAAAAGAATAAGAAAAGAAGATGAGTGAATGGCAGGACCAAAGGAATGGAAATATAAAGTAGGGCATAGAGGAAGTATTTTACCCATCTGTATGACATCAGTGACATCAGGTGTAGAACTTCAGGCTGGGAAAATACATGGGGAGTTGTTTCTTTTTCTTTGTTTCTTGGATTTATTTTGTTGTTGTTGTTGTTTGTTTTTTGGCTTATTTGAGAATTATTTGGTTTATTTGGTTGTTATTTATTTGGTTCATTTGGGAGGATTTTTTGTTTGTTTAGTTGTTTTGTTGGTTGGTGTCTTTTTTTTTGATGGAAGTACACTTTGTAAATTCCAAGTGTCTCTTTCAAACCCTAGTGCAACTGGACAAGTGTTTGGAAATATTTGTGCACAGTGCCTGCCACATTAAAACCTGAATTCCAAATGGACCCCCTTTGTTTTATGCCAAGTTATTAATATCAATTCAGTAAAACAACTGATGAAGCCTTTCCTTCCCTGGAATATATGCCAGTGTGTGTGTCAAATTTTCTCCTTCACCTTATTTCTCCTAATCCTGCAATTTCACTTCATTATGTCTTCTGATAGAAATGGTTCCATCACAGGCAGCCTAAAACAGTTTTTGGTGAAGGAACTGAAAATTAACTCCAGCTCAGTTCAATTCAGTGAAATAAAGTCTATTAAGTGATGATGGTTTCACTTTGTCACAGATTCAATTCTTATCTCTTTTAAATCATTCATAATTTTCCAGGTGCAAAGTGCATTTGTTACAATTTAATCCCTCTCCATCATAGTTTTAGGAAATTAATTTCATAAAGACATTTTTCACCTGTTGAAGGGGCTATTTTGAGGGTATCCTGCTATAAATTTTCATCAAATTTATGCATATTTTTAATATCTCTGTACAAGATGTTGACTGAGTGAACAGGAGGTGGTTAATGTTTCAGAGCAGTGCTGTGGAGGCAGCATGTTCTGACCTTTATTTGGTCATTCTATAACCAGAAATAAAGTTGTGAATTGTGCACCTGGGAAAGCTTCCATACAGAAGGGAACAAAGAACAAATTACAAGAGCCATATTCTCAGTGGATGTAAATTTAGTCCTTCATATCTGTGGCACCATCTCAATTTACAACAGCTGCAAAATTGGAAGAAATTACTAAATGTTTGTTGGACAGCTTTTTGAGATCTGGTCATTGCCTTTTAAAATCTCATGAGACTGATACTTCTGCAGAAGACTGACCCTAAATCTTATGCAGTTATGATTAGTGTCTCAGGAGAGATGTGTGGAGTGAAATGAGTCTGTGAATTAGCCTTGGTGCAATTTAACGTCGAGTAAATTGATTGATCCAGAACCATACAGGTAAAATCTGCTTGTGTTAAAAAAAAACCCCACTCTGCTGTTGTACCTTGCAGTGTAACTTCAGCATCTACTGAAACAGGAGGAGACAACTGTTCTGGGGGAAAATCTTAATGTGTTTTTACACTTCTAGAAATAATGGGATGCTTTTCTTTTTGGCTGTACAACCTAGGACACCAAAGAGACAAGGGTGAGGGCTTGGATTTCTCTGAAAATTCAGGTTTTTTTAAGAAAACTGTTTTGTCCACACCTAAAGAATAAAAAAACACTTGCTACTCCAGCTCTTCTGCTCTGCCCACCCATATATTTTGCAGGTAACGAGTAATGGGCGTTCAGCTGAACTTACAGGGGTATTGTTCTTTTCAAGAGAAGTGACATTACCAACATTTAAGCAGGGTCAGGCTTCTGACAAACTACAGAATAAAAATCAAAACAGAATATGAAAATATTTCTAAGTTGATCTTTAAAGTTATTTTCTTAGGTACATCGGACCAATCATGATTAAAAACTAGAAAAAAAGGTGAAGGAAAATGATTCAGATGAGGTTGCAGGGAAGCATAGCTGAGAGAAAACCTTCGAGTCACTGAACTGCAGAAGCAATTGAAATCTCTAGTTCAGCTATTATACCCTATACAGGCTGCTACTTATGCTTTCAGACTAATAAAATAAAACTTGCTGTGCTATTACTTTATTTTTTTTCCCTTGTAGAAGTTTTATCTGAAAGGGCAATTTATGCCTTTTTTTTTTTTTTTAGTGGACTATGCATTGTTTGGAGTGGAAGGACGTAAAATAAAAGCCACACATTGATGAAAGTTTTCTTTTGAAAATTAGAGCACAGAATAGCCATATTTAGGATAACTCCAGGAGTGTTTGGAGTGATGAAGTTGTCAGGTCCTGTAGGCAAGTTTGTCTTCAGTACTCCTCAGCCTTCTGCAACTAGGTAGGCATATTTTTTCTAATCCATTTTAATGAAGTTTTATAGTGAATGTAGTGATTGCAGCAGCAATGCAATGAATTCTGAAAGGTTAGTCTGGATAAGCATACAGATTTAATGAAATTGTAAACTCATCCAAACTCTCAGCACCAGGACAATCTCCTTAACTGAAACATAAATGTTTGGAAGCAAATCTATTTCTAAAAACAGACTTGGGCATTTGGGGGCAAGGTGCTAGTTCTGTACAGATTTTTCTTTGAGTTTTGTCTTTCTCTATGTGATTCAGTTCCTTCCCTGTTAATTAATTGTATTGGTTATATTTTAAGTTACTCTTTTTGCACCGCAAAACAAACATTATTTAGTAGCGCACTAAATGTAACCTTGCCCCTATCCTCCTCTTCTCTCTATTTAACATTGCCTTTTCTCTCTTTTTTATTTGTTTTTCAATCACTTTCAAGCAGAGGATATCTTGTACCATACATCTGTACAGTGCCTAATGGAATTGCCTCTGAGTTTGTCTGAAGTTTCTGCAATAAATGTGTAATTAAAATTCATGATTGTGTCCTCTCAGATTTATGGTATACTGACCTCATTTCTTTCTGCTTCCAAAGTGGACTGAACAGGAGGAATAAATATAATGCTTCAGCCCACATTTCTCTTCTTTTGGCACCCAAACCTTCACATGGACATTGTAACAAATGGAACTTGGGTTTCCCAAAGCGTCCTGTATGTTGGTTGCCCTCACTAGTATTTATAAAGATGCCTGACCAATTCTTTGGGACATTCAAACTCTATCACGTTGCTGGCAAATAAAGGTTGAGCTCCCAATCTCTTTCCAAGGCACATTCCAAACACCTTTTCCATAATTTTTCCAGAAGACAGTATCATTGCTGTTTCCCTTTAACAAATCAGATTTCATTTGGATTGTGGGTTCCAAGAATGTTTTGTGGGGAGATGACAGTGACAGAGAAGGTGCACAGTGAGATCATTTTTATTATTCTCAGAGAACTATTCTGATAACCATGCAGCCACTCACCCACTAGTTCTGAGTTGACCTTGCAAAGACCAGAGCTCCATATTTTTTGTTGTGAATTTTCTCTCACTGTTCATCATTTTTAAATTGGAGTGGAGATTCTGGAAATATTTTGGCATCTCGCTTTCAAATTTAGGTTCCAAAGCCATGCATCTACTTTGGTCTGCAGCTACATCCAAGTGCCCTAACTGGAAAAATTCCATTTACTTTTCATTTTTTTGGCAATTTCTTAAAACAGATAGTTATATTATTAAAGCCCTGTAAAGAAATAGAGTATAAAAAAGTGTAATAATTTGTCTCCTGCCTTAGTCTGGTTTGAAACTCTGATGTTGCTCTGCATTTGTTGGCTGATAGAAAGGACTGCTGTCCTTCTGTTGGGTGTGGGATCATAGTAATTTATCATTTTCAGTACTAATTTCAGGTTATATCCTGTGGTTGTCAGTTAGCTCAGAATCTTCAGCAATGCTTTTATTATTCTCACTGGAGAGCATTTCTGCTGCCTTGAGGATCCCAGTAAAAGCCCAGTGGTTCATTGCAGGAAAATTGCAGCTGAAATAGGCAGAGGCAAAAGCCAGCCAGCCTAAGCTGTGCTGTGCCAAATGTATCACACCCCAGAAACTACACAATCCTTGGACAGCCCTGAAATTGAGTACAAAAACAAATACAGAATGAAAAACTATAAACTCAAGTAATAAAAACAATGTGATTTATGATTGACCCTGTTCCAACCCCTAAACTGACAGATGATGAGAAAGGGGGAGAATGTCCTCTAAAATATATAGAGAGGTTAAAAAATGGGAAATGAGAAAGGAAAAGGTGAAGATGGGAGATAATAACATTGGTTGCTTCTTCACACCAAGGATGAATTCTGCTGTGCTCTGTAATTTCTCAGCCCATGTGTGGTTTCTTCCTGCTTGTCTAGATGACTGCTCAGATAGGGATTCAAAATGCTAAATCTCTGATCCTTTGAGTAATTATAGAGCAAAAATGACCAATCTTTACTGAACCTAGGACTTGTTATTCTCCATTTTGTGCTCCTGAGAAAATGCTGAGGAAATTCTCTCACCTTCTCATGGTTTCTTATTAACTTTTCTTGTCTGTAGCAAGACTTAGTGGTGCACAATTGCATCATCTTGAAATAGCTTTCTGGAACTAAGGGTTATCCATTAAAACTATTCCTAAGAAATCATTTCAGTACAAGTCTGCAGGTCTGGCTAGAAAAGCAGGCACTAAATTTCAAAAACTGGAATTTAAGATTTGTCAGCTGTATGAGATAGGGTTCAGCTCTGGATCATCTGGCCATTAAATCACTCATACAAACAGGGAGCCTCCAGACTAACAGTAGACACTGAACACAAGTCTACATAATTCAATCTGATTTAAAAGAAAAAAAATCCTCTGAGAACATATAAGTAGAAAAGATGATGAAATTAAAAAGAAAGTAATACACAGAATTTATGGGATAAACATTCTGTGAAATGCTTCCCTGTTGACTTTATTTGTGGTCTTAATTAGACCCCATTACTGTGATGCTTGAGCCCCTAAAAAAGTAAATAAAAATTACTGCTTTGACTATTTGATAATTAGGCTTCTTTTTGTTTAGTTAACAGCATTACAGAAGCAAAACAGAATACCCTGAATCCTGTAGATGTATGCTCAGGATCCTGATAGGTCTCTATTACCAAATGTGCAGTGCATTACACTGTGAGATAGTAAGATGTCCTTTCTTGTTCCATGCACACAAGTTGAATATCAGTAGTTTGGCCCATTAACAAGGAAATCCATAATATACTGCAAGTTCATTCTGAGATACTGATTAAAACATTATAGGTAATATATAATATATTCTGGGTAATTTCTGGATTTGTAGTATACACATTCTATTTTGCTCCAAGAAATACTTAGATTTTTATAAAAATCCTATGCAAAAATTGGAAATAATTTGTTTTCTTCTCAAGTTAAAAAAAAAGAGGTAATGTAAAGATGGTTTTAGTTTCCTTATATGTGATGCATAAATGTCAGTTTGCAATAGTTTCTAGGATACCAGTTATATATGTGAAAGCTTCATTACCAGAAATAAGAAAGAACAGCCTTCTTTGAAGCCCACATACAAATGTCCAAGCACCAGCACCTACCAGTTTGACTTGTTCTGTGAAAAACTGGATTATTCATTGGGATGATCACCTTCCTGCCTAGCAATCAAATATATTTTGATAAACCACTCCAATATTGAAGATTTATACAGACACCTTATCAAAGTTTAAAAAAAAACCCAAAAATAAAACTATGTGTATTTTTTAATGTTATTTCTATATTTAATCATCTGGTAAGTATTCACAGTACTAATATATCCTTGAGCTACCCTGAGTTCTTGAAGCACTTAGGTATGAAGATCACAGGATAAATCAGGTGTGAAGGAGTCTCAGGAGGTCTCTAGCCCAAACTCCTTCTCCAAGAGGGTCAGTTATGGGGTCAGGTTGCTCAGAGCTCTACTCCATTGAGTCTTGAAACCTTTGAGGATGGAGGTGGCACAACCTCTGTAGCCCACCTGATCTACAGCCTAAGGGGAAATGTTTTCTCATTATATTCAAACAGAATTCTTTTTTTTCTTCTTAGGTCTGCTGTGTGTCAGCCTTCCAACAAACAGCAGAGTGAAAAGCGTGGGTCCATCTTCTTGGTGATCTCCCCACAGTGTTCTGGGGGCTGCTGGGAGGTCCCCCCAGTGCCACCTCTTCTTCAGGCTGAGCAAACACTTGGTCCTCAGCCTCTGCTCACAGACTGAGTGTTCCAGGCCCAGCGTCTTGGTGGCCTCTGCTGAGCTTCCTGCATTTTATTGATGTTAGATCAAAGATCCTGGAAGTCAAATATCCCTTGACTTCAAAAGGGCTGAATTTGGACCACTCACTGTGTGAATATTTTTGGGCTCTGTTGCTACCTCTTTATCCTGAGGTCATATTTGGGGTCAAGGCTACAGATTGTACCTTTTTACTAAATCATGAGAAGGTAGGATCACGAAAGAGGGATTCAAATGTTCATGCACCCAGAACTAGAGCATTTGAAGGAGGTAGAAGAATGTTTTTGTTTGTGGAGGTATTTTCTGTATTCTTACAATATCTTTTCCATATTCACAAACACATGCAGACTTTGCACACATCTGCTCCCCATCAAGACTTTTTCAATCCCTTCAAGTTATCTGTGGGAATCAATAGTATATTCCACAGTTTTTTGCACTGACAGCTAAAAAAATCAGTTTGCACCATGCCTGCCTTGAAAAGCTAAGCCACATATTCCTTTGTGTCAAGAGAGTAATCACTGTAAAGGTAAAATGTATGCAATTTCTAAATGCCAAATCCTATAGAGAGAAAAATACTACTTTGCTTTGGGCTTTTCAGCTAGCTGAGGCCTTCTCATATGACAGGCCATAATCAATAAATCATGTGCCAGTTGTGTTGATTCTGCATGTCAGGTCATATCTCCCTATTTCAGTTTCCAGTTTCTTGCAGAGTATTCACTTGTGTTCTATTGTCACATCTTTCCTCCTCCTCAGCATCAATTTAAAAGCTGTTATTTTTAGGCTATAGAAATTGCAACCCACCTGCCCCTCTCTCCTTAAAAAAAACATTGGCCAGCTTCAAGACAGGGACATAGGAAGAAGCAAGTCCTCTGCCTGAACTCTGTGATATAACAAGGAGCCCAAATTCTCTCTGTGCACACCTTGCCCATAATGGGCAAAGAGATGGCATGATGACAGCTTGTCAAAACTGATCAGTAATAAAGATTTCAGAATTGAAAAACAAAAAAAAAAGTCCTTGTGGTGAGAAGATGCTTATTTCTCACTTACAAAAGCAATTATTTGCTCAAATTAGGAAACTTGACATCTCTAGTCTTGCTAAGAAGATGTCTGATATGGCATAATTCCTGTCGCAGATCACTTAGTCAAAGCAAGAATTGTCAGAATTATTTTATGTATCTGAAGTCTGACTGCCTGAGCTGTGTGGGTCACTCCAGACCAAGCTTACATTCAGCAGATTGCTCAAGAACCATTTAAACTCCTCCATGGGCTGCATTAACCCTGTCTCTGTTCTAACCTTTGTGCTCACTCTTCCCTCCCTTGCCTCCAGAGTTCCCCATGTAACTTCAAGCAAAGTCTCTCTCCTCTTTATTCCTCATTTCTCAAGGAAGGGATACTAATTGCTTACAGCTCAGTGGTATTTTGAGTATTGGTCAACATTTCTGTATTTTCAGAGTCACTAGACACACAGGTGTCCTCATACTGCAGTTCCTAACTATTGTAACTAGGGATTTTGAGTTTAATTGGCATTTCTATAAAAAACAGTGCTATTTTACTTTGCTGACAATTTTTTTTTCCTCTGTGAATGAACATTTAAACTCGAAGCAAAGCCCTTTTCAGGATCTTTCAAGAACTGTCTTTGAAACCACATTCTCAACTGATGAATTACATTGACATGTTCACCTCCAGTGCTCCAAAGTGACTATGATGATTCAACTTACAGATGACAAACTGATTTGTGGCCATCTGGCTAGTTCTTCCATCTTCCTTCATCCTCAGTTTTTTTGTTTGGGTTTTGGAATTTGTTGGGGTCCTTTTTTTCCCTCTGTGCTGCTTAGAGCTCACTTTACATACAGCCTGTCCGCCTCCGTCTCTTCACCCTCCTCTTCTATACCTCATCAAATTCAGCTCAGTTTTCCTGCCCTGGGTTTAACTACAGGCTCCCATCAGTCAAGAAATTGAGTTTTGAAGCTCCAGCAACTATCACAGTTGGCTCATCTCTTAATGTTTGGCTTTTCTGATGTGTCCTCTTAAGCAGAAAGAAATGGTACATTTGTTTTTTGAATGGTTATAAACAAGAGGTTATTTTTGTCTTCTTTTTTCCTTTCTTCCTGAATTCTCTTCCTTTAGTGCAGATAAGATTCTTTTTAATGTCTCAAAACAATGTTAGAGAATCTGTGCTCACAATAAAGGTATTTTGCTGTTATTTTACCATGGTTTGGGTTAATTATTTTTCATCAAACTAAATAAAATGGCCACAGTGGTTTAGGCAAAGAGGGTTAGTGTAAAGAGGAATTTCTTGGAAGTGTTCCCCTGTTTTCCAAAAACATGTTATTTTGTATGCCTACATTATATAAAGAGCTTGTGGAGGTGTGGACATGTTTCTTGCCATAAGATGTCAAACTTATCTTGCCTAAATGAAGACAATTTACCTAAGATTTTTAAATGCGATGTCTTTTGAGTTAACAGGAAGTTCAGGACCTCTGCATAGTTCTGGCCAGTGTGACACCCAATTTAGGACAGATCTGCCTTGCTGTGGAGCAGCAGCTGGTGGTCACACAGGATATCTCTAAAATACAAAAACAGCACCAGCTGCCACTGTGAGGACATGAGTATCTCCCCACCACATTCCCTCATGTGTCTTTTTATGTAAGGTTTCCATCTGGTCTCCCATTATATTTGAGGGAGGTCTAGAAGTTTGGTCAATACAGTAACTGAAACTTATCATGAGATTCCCTGGATAAAAAGATATTTCAGAAGCAACCTCAGCTCCATTGTCTCTGCTGGTCACAGCACTGTTCACTCCAAAGGGAATTACTGTGACTTTTTTCTCAGGAAAAAAGGAAGGACCTACTCTGTGAACTCTCATATTTATTCAGATGGCTCCCACCTAGGCTGAGGCTACACCTGCTGAGAGCTTTCCAAACCTGTGTGAAGTGCAACTGTTGATAGACATTGTTCAGGGAAAAGAAGATATCAAGAATATCTCAGAAATTAAGGAAAAGGGCTTTCCAATGAAAATTATTATCACTTCTTAAATTTTGGGGGGGGGGGGGGTTGGCATTCCTATTTTTTTCTGTCTTGTGATGCTTCCCTGTTCAGCTGATGATAATAACTAAAACCCAGAAGACCATTTAGCACTGCCCTGCAACATGCACTTACTCAATCCTCCAGAGATGATTTAGCAGTGCAGGAGTTCCCAACTTACTTGAGGTTGCTGATGTAAAAGGCCCCAGACTGAAGAACATTCCCTTCAAATTTTTATTAACTGTAGGTGTAGAAATAAGGAACATTGTTAAGCTGAGGATCACTTCCTGTGCCTATATTTGACAAGTGTCTTCTCGTTTTTGTTTTATGTTTTCCTAAAAAATTTCAGGAAATCTCCATACCAATGCATTTTCTCATTGTGTAAATCACTACTATTGCTAAAGTTGTTACTTAATCTCTACATCCCCAAAATGGACCAAACAAGCAAACAGAAAATCTTTTTTTGTTTAGGTGCTAAATAAAGAGTGATCAATATTAAGGGCTGAATCCTCTTCCTTATAAAATATCTTTCCATATGATGAGCACCCCAAAGCTGTAAGGATTAAAAGCACAGACTGGGTGACCTGCAACACTTTTAATTACACCTGAATTGCTGCAGGCAGGCAAAAACAACTGCAACCCAAACAGAGTAATGTATGTCATTATGTAACACATATGAAATAAGAACTTTTTCTTTTTTTTTTTCCTAGCAAAGATACTCATATAGATAACATTTTATGTTGCTGGGAAAAAAAAAAACCCCAAACACTTTTATTCACACTTTTAGTTTAAAGAAAGAGCTGCATCTTGCTATTTTGATGTATATACAAAATACATAACAATCCCTAGAGCATGAGACAATATTGAATGAATGTGACACAGGCAATAAGGGAATTCCTACAGAGACAACAAAGAGCAGAACCCAAATTTTTAAGACTGTATCAGTTTATCTGACAAGAAAGCTACAATTTTGCTGGCAGTGTTCACTGTCTGGCTTGTGCTTTAAGGTACAGACTCACCTGAAAAGACAGAATATACTTTTTGAAAAACTAGTGATCAGGATTGGTTAAAAAAATTCTGGTGACATTGCTTTCTAAGAGAAGATTTTAATTATATTGTTAAGATCTGAAAATTTAAAACATAGTAAATTTATGAAAAGTGTTTCTGGAAGTTAATATAATAAAAGAAGCAAGCTATGTTATAACATGGAGAATTAAAACTAGGGCGTTTTTGTTTCGAATTGGAAAATTACTCCAGAGCAAATTTCTGCAGCATTTGTAGTGAAGTAGTAACAGTTATACAATAAAAATACAATATTGCAGCATGACTTCCTGCCTGGAAG
Source organism: Erpornis zantholeuca (assembly GCA_013400515.1). Taxonomy (NCBI): domain Eukaryota; kingdom Metazoa; phylum Chordata; class Aves; order Passeriformes; family Timaliidae; genus Erpornis; species Erpornis zantholeuca. The sequence continues at coordinate 25,226 of VZTN01019496.1, read as the reverse complement.
TGTTCAGAGCCAGATAGGATGGGACTTTGAATGGCCTGGTCTGGTGGAAGAGGTCTCTGGCCATTACAGGGGGGGTGGAACTAGAAGATTTTTAAGGTCTCTTCCTACCCAGACCACTCTACAAAATATTTCTAATATTAGATCTCACTCCTTAATTATAATTATATTCTTAAGTAATTGAAAGGATTCAGCTGAAACAATAGAAGACAGATTTGCTTTTCAAGGATACTCAATTATCTCTCTATTTGAGGATTCTGCAGGTGGTTCTTTAAGGGGAAAGATTTTTTAAAAACTTGTCCTTAGTAATTCCTGAACATATGGCTCATTCTGTGAGTCCTTTCTGGACTTCCTTTCTTGCCCAAATTGCTGGATGCCTGTGAAGTATAGATCCTCACATTGTGGGAAACATGATACATGTCTAACATTAGATGCTCAGAGTAATTTGGGACGGTGCAATGTCCTACAGTAATTAGATTTTCTGCATTAAGTCTGGCCTTTAATTATGATATAATGAACTTCAGATGACTTTTTTGTTCTTCCTTCTGTGAGTTTCCATTACATAAAATATGATCTGGTAACCTCCCTCATGTTTCCATTCATCCTGTAAACATAAGACTGTAAAATGTCGCTTTTCAGAATGTCTCTTTTCTATGGAATAAATAAGATGAATTTGTCACTGATGAACATTAAATTGTAAATATTTTTTTTTGCCATTAACCAGAAAACAATGTAATCTGAGATCATTGTGATATTCTAGATTTGCAAAATATTTTTTGGGAAAGAATCTCTTAATATTCTCTTTTTCATTAACACAAATGAAAACTTTACAATGGAGAGAATTTTATTTTACTAGATTTCTGAATACCTAATATTTCTGAAATTTCTAATGTCTAATATTTCTGAAATGTCAGAAGAGTAAAAGAAGTAAAGGGATTAAATATCATGGGCATTAAAATTTGGAATGGAAAATGTTTTAATTACTGAGTATGCAACAATTAAAAGATATTAAAAAAATTATCATAGAGTCATGGACTGGTTTGGGTTGGAAGGGACCTTAAAGATCTCCTAGGTCCAGTCTCCCTGTCATGGAAGGGAAACTGAACACCTCAGTGACTAGGTCTTAGCCAACAGGATCCTAGACAGATTTCTCAAAATTCAGAGCTCTCCAAAGAATGAAATAAGGGAAAAGTGAAGTACCTCTGAGTGTCTGTTGAGACATATCTTTGTTCTGAGAGAGAAGATACAGCAAGTCAGCCAATGGGAAACACAGCCAAGTGGACCCAGCAGACTGGGTCTAAAAGCTTAAAATTTCTGGAATGTACAGTTCTGCAACAAAAACCTAGTCCAACACCTGCAGCCCAATTCCCCTTGGTATATATCAGCAACAACTCTTCCAAAGGACTGAGAAAGTTTCACTCTTCCCCCTAAAACACATTGGCAGCAGCAGTCCCTTTGTTAAACTTTATGTCATAGTTGATCATTTATCTTGACTTCTCCTCTCTGACTCTGTCTTCCTTATTTCCCTGGATCTAGGTAAGGACTCCCTTCAATACTTTTTTTTTCTACTTTCAGGATAGCACATGAAAAAATGCTAACATAAAAGCACCCTAAAGAGTAAACAGGGCAGTGCAATCTCCCAGCTTCTGCAGATAACTTATGTTACCTAAAGATATCCTAAAGCATTATTCATCTTCCAGACTGAGCACTAGAAAAATCTGCTCAGCAATATTCTCACCAGGGACAGCTGCACAGCCAGACATTTGTGCATTTCCAGCGTCTGCAAGGCTGAGCCTGCAACCTGGTTGTTGATATATTTCCCCAATAAGCAGAACTCTTGCCTTCAGTGAGCAATTTGGTCTTACTGCTTAGTCCAGTGCCTCTTGTTTGCTGTGCTGTTTCTAACTGTGCTGGGTTCCTGTAGCGTAGATTGTGGATAACAAAACCTGGCAACACTCACTGAATAGCAATGGCCCCTGAGCCTGCCTTGTGAGATTAGCTGCTGTGAGAAAAGCTTGTGTGGTCAGAGGATGAGTGAGTAAGAAAGAACCTGACACTGTGGTTTCGTGGTTAGATGGAAAATTTGGGACAAAGCAGGGCAGGTTTCCAGTCAGGCATGTGTCTTAAGTCCCATTAGACTCTAAGTGCCTTGTTCAATCCAAACCGTAATTAGAAACTGTCTTTACCAAATGTCAAAATGTTCCTTTTCCCTTCATAAAACATTAACAACCACCAGAGATGGAGAAAATGGGCTTCATAATTCCCCTCTGTCAACATATCAGGACTCCAGTCATCATGGTTTCCTCTGCACTGACTTGCAGGGAGACTTGCATGCAGAGCTCAAATGAGGTAAATAGAGTCTCTGGTTTTGTTTTGTTTTGTTTTTTAATAATGCTGAACACCACTTCTGGGTTTCAGTAAGAAGTCTAAAATACTTCAAAAGGAAATGTTACTACATGCATCAAACACAATAAAAATAACTAGTTCTCCTGAGACTATCTCTGAACCTTATGAATGGCTTGTGGAAATATTATTAAGCACCTCTGCCTCTATAAACATGTCCTTATGTTAGAGCAATTTTACTGTAATAACGGTGTCAAGAAAAACCACTGTAATTTCTTTAAATATATTTGCTGATATTAATGTGTTATCTTATTTTCTAAACATCATAGCCTTGAAGACATAAAGATAAGGAGCTTACTCAAAAGGGTAAATGTTGCTCCAGGACTTGACTCAGGTGAAAATACTCCTCATATTATACCCTCAACTGGTCCAAATTGAAACAGCTCCTTTGAAATTATTTGCACTGTTTAATTACCTGGCCCAGATGGTTACTATTCCTAAGACCATCCAATAATGTGGGTTAACTCACCACCACCCTCACTGACTCTAACAGGAACTGTAGTTGGTTGCTGTTCCAAGAAATACTGCTTTTTAAACTGCCTCATATGGAATACCAAAGTGCAGGAACAATGAAAATTAGTGAATGCTTTTAAAAAATGACCCATTTTATTCAGTGACAACCTCCAGAGATAATTACTATGTAATACAAATACCAGTGATCTGTTTGCCCATGGGATGAATAGCATATTAAAATGTTTTTAGCATCTTAAATGTGACAAAAGGAGTAATCAAGAGAAAGATGCCCTTTACAGTAAGGTAGCACTATTTCCCCTGTCTCTTTTGAATTAAGGAAAAATGGAACTTTAAAGCAGTTATAATAAAAGACCTGCTAAATATAGATCTGAACACCTTTTTTGTTTCTCAGAGAATAAATTTTTCACCAACAATGGTGTTATAGTCATCTTAAAATGACTGATAATTTGACCTTAATTCAGTGAAAGATTTCAACCAGGGTTTGGTGAGGGAACAAAAATGCAGTTCCCAGCTGAATTCAAAAAATAACTGGAGCAGACTTTGTTTCTCTTTTTTCTGAGAAATGGTGTTTCTCTTTTTTCTGAACATTCAGGTGACTGAATGTTCTGTGTAGGACCAGTACTAGTTCTTCCTAAATGGTTTGGAGGTCTATCATTACCCTAAGGAGAGAGCTTCAACCACTCTGCTTTTATTTTTATTTAATGTTTCTAGTTCTTCCTTCAGAAACTGTGCTCTTTAGCACAAAATCATGACTGAAAAGGGACAGGGATCTGGGTAGTTTGTCCCTCAAAATGCTGTCTTGACCACCACCAGGCGCTGCAGAACAAACAGGAAAAGAGACATGCAAAGTAGAACAGCTCTGACAGGAAACACCAAGAATTTTTCTTAAACCTCTCCAGTTTAAGTGTTTAGGTCTACTGGGAACAGCACTATGCAAGTCCTGTGTCTGAGCACACAAGTGTTTGAAACAATCTTTCTTGTGTCCTCATAAAACCTTCCCAAGTGTCTCTGTGTCCCTCAATCTCTCCTAATGACTCTATCTCATTTGCTATGAAATATTTAAATCCTAATTGAGTCAGAAACTTATTCAACTTCATTATCACTTGAGATCATGAGGTTGACTTCACTTCCAGAAAAAAAAGAGTAGTGGACTAGATTTCTCACTTTGTTATTTAAGTGTCTTAAGAAGAACACCATGGACTATCACTATCACATTAGAATTCAGTTTTTCTTCTCCTGACTTTTGTTACTGCACTTTCAGTTACACAAAATGTTTTCCCTCATTCAAATATCACAGGTTTGGCAGGAAAACAAACACTGATGCATGCACACATGCACTTTAGTTTTGGATGGCATGAACTTTTTGGTTTGTTGTTTTTGGCTTAGCACTGAAATGATAAAGTAATTTATTAGTTATCCCACTGAAATTAGTCTTTTCAATTTAAGGAGACATACTTAATTAAAACAAAATGTGTTCTTCGATACAATTTAATGTATTAAGCTTTTATTCTGACCTTTGATTCTTCAAGATGTCCTCAATAGATGGCTGTCTGGCTCCTTTGAGAGACACTTAAACTTGGAAATTGAAATCCATAGCTGGCTCTGACTGTCTCAGGCACACGACACTGTCAGTCACTTGTGAAGGAAACAGTCCCTTGCTTGGCTGGTCCTCAGGCTATGAAATGAGCTCCAGCAGGATCCTGGGCCTGTCACAAGCATCACTACTCCCATTCCCAGCTGAAAGAGCAAAACTTGTTGTGTCTGATGAGCAAATAAACCAGAGGGCATCTTTAGACAGAAAAGGAAAAGGAAAAGGAAAAGGAAAAGGAAAAGGAAAAGGAAAAGGAAAAGGAAAAGGAAAAGGAAAAGGAAAGAAGTGGTCACACAAACTTATTTTTCCTTGGGATAAGATTAGAGTGACACAAACCTCACACAGAAGACTTGTGGCACTTAATGTACTATTGGAAGGTGCTCAGATGCCTGTGCCTTTGCAGAATAATTGTAGAATGATTCTTGGTTTGTTTTGAGAATGCATGTTATTAAGAAGTCAAGGTTATGTGATGCAGCAAACCAGCCTTGTCTTATTTTTTGACAACTTGCTGTTTCATGTGGTGCAAATAATCATAAAAGCAAATGTCATCTATTTATAATTTTATAGTAGTTGCTTCTTTAACACTTGCCAGTTTTTCCATAATAACATCACGTATAATTAGCACGTAATGTTCAGGCATAAATAACTCTCTAATTGGTCTATAATCTGTAATTGTTATGTACTTACAGACTAGTTATTTGCTTATTTGGACTCTGAAAAATAAAATACCTTCCTGATAAAACACTGAAGGAGACTTGTGTAGACTTTGTGTTTGAAAATCATTCTTAGAGCTGTCAGGAGAAAGAAAACAAGATGTAATTGAACAGTTATTGAAATTAGAAGGTAATTCAACAGTTATTGAAATTAGAAAGTGTTCATCAGTTGCTACTTGTTTATGGCAATGATAAAAGAGGAGATGCAGATAAAAAATAAAAAATCAATGCAAAGATTTATTGAAATCCTACAAAAATAAACAGGCACTTTTTAATTTCCTCTGGATCCAGATAACAAGGACCTCTGGGAGGAGAAACAAGAAGTCAGAGTGTCAAGACAATGGTTTTTTTCAGCTGTTTCTCTAAAGCCTGGCCTTACCTTCCTTTTTTCCTTCCCCTTCCATTCCCCTTTCATCTTCACTTCCATTTCCTTTCATTTCCTTTCCTCCCTTTACCGTCTTTATTCCTTTTCCTTTGCTTCTCCCCTTTCTTTTGGCTTTCCCCTTCCCCTTTCCCTTTTCCTTTCCTTTTATCCTTGCCTTTACCTTGTACCTTTACCTTTCTCCTTTACCTTTTTCCCTTTATTCAATGAATAACAGAAACAAAAAGAATGTTATTTAATAATCAGATAAATATCTGACTGGCATCTGAAATGCATGAGCCACTGGATCTCAGGAGAAGAAAGCCCCAGATGAAAGGATTTATTCAAAAAGTTACATATCTCATATGACAGTAAATCTTGGATAAGTGAGTGGGTACATTACATTCCAGGGGGACAGTTTTGTAACATCTTTAAAACTGTGATATTAAGGTAGGCCTAAAACATTTTCCCTAAAATGTTTTTCCTTTTTATTTTTTTTTTAAGAACTTTTCTTAAAAAGGTATTTGCATAGGATGAAACATGAACAATACCACTCTTTAGCAGGTTTGCCTGAACTTCTGCCATGATGTGGGGAAATCTTGAGCACAAGTGCAGGCTGGGAAGAAAATGGATTGAGAGCAGTCCCAGTGAAAAGCACTCATGGGTGTTGGTTGATGAGAAGCTCAACAAGACCCAGAGATGTGCATTTGTGACCCAGAAAGCCAAACAGATCCTGAGGTGCATCAAAAGCCCCACAGGTAGCAGGTGAGGGAGGGAGTTCTGTTCGACCCAGAGATGTGCATGAGACCCCACCTGCAGTGCTGCACACAGCTCTGGGGTCCCAGCACAGGAAGGACATGGAACTCTTAGAGTGAGTCCAGAGGAGGCCACAGAGGTGATCAGAGGGCTGGAGAATCTCTCCAGTGACTGAGAGTTGGGGATTTTCACCCTGGAAAAGAAAAGGCTCCAGGGAGGTCTTAAAACACCTTCAGTGCCTAAAAGGGCTACGAGAAAGCTGGAGAGGGACTTTTTAAATGGTCATGGAGTGATATGACAAGGGGGAAAAGCTTTAAGCTGGAGGATGCTAGGTTTAGATTAGATATGAGGAATTCTTTACGGTGAGGGTGGTGAGGCACTGGCACAGGTTGCCCAGAGAAGCTGTGGAAGCCTCATCCCTGGAAGTGTCCAAGGCCAGGCTGGATGGGGCTCTGGTAGCAGCCTGGTCTAGTATAAAGTGTTCCTGCCCATGGCAGGGGGTTGGAACTGCATGATCTAGAAGGTCCCTTCAAATCCAAACCATTCCTTGGTTCTATGATTCTATGACAAATATTTGTAAATTTGTATCTTTATGACTTTTGCTATTAGGATCTGAATACTACATATCAATGCAAAGAGGAAAATATCATTATCTCAATCTGGTGAAAACCCATTGAAGACATGCTATTTAACCTGGAACTGATCCATATTGCAAAACTTGTGATGTTTCAGCATTCCTTTAACATCAGATGACTGATTTGCCAGATTATTTTCCCTCATTCTCTAAGAAATGTGACAGATAACAGAAGAATGATAAACTTAGTAGGATGGGTAAAACAACTCCCCTAACGCTAAATAGAAAATTCTGAAATGAAACTAAAGCTGGAATATAGTTTGGAAGCTAATGAATAATTCTTCAAGTTAACTCCAGAATCTGATGTGCCTGGGAATGGGTGTTATGGACTAGATTCAAGCTCCCTGGAGAGGAGAAAAGATTTTTTAATAGGGAGAATTTAATGTCAAGAGCTAGGTTTTATGCTGGAAAGATGAAGAAAATTAAAGAGGAACATGAGGAACCAGCTTTGGAATTGGAATCACTGTGGAAAAGTGTTTTTTTCCCCTCCTACATAGAATCACTGAAGGGCTGAGGCTTAAAGGCCTCTCTGGAGCTCATGTGGTTTAACTCACATGTCCAAATCAGGAGCTACTGGTGCAGGTTGCTCAGAGCCACATTTGCTTATGTTTTTAATATCTCAGAGAATAAAGACTCTGCAACCTATTTGAGCAACCTGTGCTACTTCTTGCATCCTTTCCCTCCCTCCATCATATTCAGTTCCATGTGTGTTTTGGCTTTCCTAATCCCACCCCTACATCATCCTAGGGTAGTATCTCTGTTTTACTCTTGTTTCTACTACTTGTACACTCCCATTTATTGTTTGAGTTTGCTGGGAGATTCTTGTTCACCCATGCAGGCTTCCTGCCACATTTGCTTGATTTTCTGTTTCTCACAATAGTCCAGTCTTGAGCTGGGTGGTGATGCTTGAAAGTCAACCAGCTCTCCTGGGGCTGCTTCTCTTCGGGGCTGTTTTTGATGGGATTCTTCCAAGCAGAACACTACAGTGGCCAAAGTCTGCTACCCTGAAGTATGGGACCATGGTCCCAATTTTGGGGATTTTTTTTTGAGCAGTTTCCTCCTCTCCAGATACTGAACCCAACCATGTAATGCCCATTGTGTGCAAGTATGAGGTCAAGGAGTGTTTCTTCCCTCATCAGCTCCTTGATTGTCTGTACCAAGAAGTTTTCATTCTCCAGGAAAATTTCTGGCTTTGTTGTGCTCTGCTGTTTTGGTCTACAAACAGATACTAGAGGAGTTAAAAACCCCCAGGAGCTTCAGGGCCTAAACATGTGAGGCTTCTTCCAGTCACCTGGAAGATTAAATTGATACAAAAGAATACAAACACCAAACATTGTACTGTGTATATTACTGCGAATGTACTGTGTATAATACTGACATGAGATACAAAACAACTGAGATTTTTAATTTATAATTTCTATTATTGGGCTTGATCATAAGAAAATGAGTCAACAAAAATCAGAATTTTAGTCTTGTCATTGAATTTCTATACAGCTGCAGAATTTTATTTTGAACATGTTATTTTATACTGTAATATAGAGTCACATTTTCACAAAACATTTTCACAGTAATGAAAAAGTGTTCAATATTGTGGGTGATGATACAAGAAGTCAACATGAGACATTTTTTTTCTATTTAATATTATTAAAGTAAAAGTATTCTTACATGAATGGTTTGGATTTCATTATATATGAGCTTTTCAGGAAAAAAAGATTCATTGAAAAGAAAAAATCCATTTGCATTCAGTAACAGTTGTGCAGAAGTTTAATTACTGGTGGCCAACACTGTCACTGTATTACTTCACAGTGGTCAGATAATTGTGCCCCACTGAGTGAAAAATACATGTAAGATAAGGAACAGAAAACAGAAGCAATTTCATGTTCTTGTGTGATACTCCCAGACTGCATCAATGAACATGGTATGAATGTCAAACAGGGGTGGTTCTACTCCATCCTGAGGCTGCACAAAGGAACTTACTGCACATTGTTATATTTCATGGCATCACCTGGAATTGTCTGACTCTTGAAGAAGACACAGTCAAATCAGCTGTTCTTGGGGTCTGCCCTCAAATTCTTCTTTCAGAAACAGCCCTGCATGCAACACTGAAATTTGTCTGTGTCTCCAAGAAATAAGGACTAGGGCAAATAAATGCCAAGAGATCAAATTATTGTTTAAGGAAAAATCTTCTCTGGGAAAGAAAAAAAAATAAAATAGGAGGAGGGTACAAACAAACAAACAAGAAAAGTCATCCTATTATTTATCTGAAACAGCTCTGATAACTTCTGGTGAAATTTTCCTTCAGATCCAACTCAAAAGCTCTTTGCTCTGTCTTAGCTGAGCTAACACAGAGACATATGATCTATAAATTTCAGAATGTCCAAACCAACCATCCCTGAAACAAGGACTCCTGACAAGTACAGTTTCTTTTCTAAATGAATCACTTGTGTAGATGATTAATGTTAAAATGCAATTTAATAGGAAACTACAGTTTTTTATTTCTAGAGAGTGAGATATTTGGGTTCTACAACAGTCTCACACTGATTTTCATCACACACATCTCAACACACTAGAAAAGCCTGAATAATTTCCTACTGATGTCTTGCCTTCCAAGCTTACCCAGAACTAGGCTACTGAATAGTTAGAAATAAAAAGATGTTAAGGGTATGGGGGATGAAGAGGTAAGCAAGAGCTTCTTCAAGTTAGGAGATCCAAAAAGAATATGAATCAATTATGAAAAAAACCCAGAGATTTCTGATTATGTTTTAAAATTAGCTTGTCAATGTATTAAACATTGAGTAGACAAGAATGAAATCTCAGTCCTCCTCTGACGAATTTTACACACATCAGACTTTTCAGTTCGACCTATAAGTCCTTGAAAATTTGCAGAAACCTGGCTTTGCTATGGCCTGGGTTGAACAAGAGCTCAAAAGGGATGCAAGTCTCAGTTTATCTTAGAGTATCACTCTGAAAATTGCTTACAGAGGCCAAGTATGCATGAATCATTGAACAGAGCAGATGTCTTGATACTTATTCCAACTTACACATCACAATCTTCAGTAAGGGTCAAACAAACAGAAGCCATAACAAACCCAACAGGTCTGAAATATTCTACTTTCATTGAGCTGTCTGGGCTGCTCTCATGTGCTTTGTCTTTGAATGTTCTTCTGTGGCAGGACAAATAGACAAAACCATTAAAGTTACAATTTTACTATATAGGCAGGACTGCTTTTAGGGAGAGAATATAAATCCAAAGCTAACAGCACATTTAATTTTTCAGCCTCCTGAGATTAACATTCACCATACCATTAACCATTTAGTTCACAAGTAATTTCCTACCTACACAAGAGCTGCTTTTCCAGAGACTTATCTTTCATTTCTAAAAGTTAAGATCTTGTTCATTGTTAAAAAACAGTAACTCTCCAAAAGGGGAAAAAAAATTTCTGATTTATAATGAATCACCTATGATACTATGAAAACAAAGGGAGGAAGAAAACACCCCAAGTATAAGCTTTTGCATATCATTTTTATGAAGAAGAAAAAAAAAATCAAAATTCACACCACTGAGTTAAAAGGCTGCCAGCTCATTTAAACCTCCAACATCTTAGATCAGGTCTGCTCAGGAATCACAGTAGAGTTGCAGGCTGCTATTTGCTCCATCTTTAAATGTTATTTAAAGCTGCCTACGAGCAGAGCTCCGGTTCTCAGAGATTTAAAAGAAGGAGCATGAAACATCTGTTCATTCTTCCATTTCCAAGAAACACATTTCAGATGATCCATGCTTTCATTTAAAGTTGAAAGGCCCAGAATAAATATGCCTTGTAGGCTAACCAAAAGTTAATTTGCTATCAGTTGCCAAGGCAGCCACTTGCCAATGCTCCCAGTTTTAGCAAAATGCTGGGCAGAAACTGTAGGAAAAAAAAGGGGTAAGTAGGATTCATGAATAGCATTACCTCAGAGAAAAGCACCATTTCTAAACAGACTTTGCTTCTAATCCATCAATAAGGAACTGAGTTCTAAAACCACCTTGGAATTACATTTATATGCAATTGTGTGGAACAAATCTAATTATATTCACAATTATAACACTTATTGATAGCAGAGACAAACTGCTAAAATGCATAATGTAAACCATAGACCAAAGTGTGAGAAATAAATTGAAAGACTATAGGAAAAAACACTTTATCTGAAGTTGAAATGCAAGGAAGGAAGAAAAAACAGAATTTCAAAACAGTTTAGAAGGAGGTTCTTTTGGGTGGCTTTTTTTTTTTTTTCCCCCAAGGTTTGTGAATTATTCTGTTTAGTGAAAACAAAACTTCTCTACATATTTGCATGGAGGGATTATATCACTGAAGGAAGAATTATACAACACAGTTGGATAAACAGACCACAAGAAATCAAGCAAGATGTGTCCAGTCTTTGGTCAGGAGAACATGGCCAGGAGGCATCACAGAGAGGAGTTAACACAGGCTTTGCCATGCTGGAAGGACACATGCTGCTTTGTTTCAGAAAGTCAGACTAAAGGCTGATGTCAACTAGTGCTGCTGACTTTGTACTTAGGAGATGGAAATAAGTAGCTCCAAAGGCACCTTGCTTACTTTAGGCATCTGTTCCAGGAGGCAATTAATATTTTAAAAATATTTCTGTAACCTCATTAAGGAATTTGTCCATGGAATTTGCTTACAGTGAAAGCTTAAATTGTAAGCACCTATGATAAATCAATTAAAATCTCATATTTTGCATGCACTGAGGAGCCAATGTACTGAGAAATGAAGATTCAGAACATGAGACAGAACACCTGGCTGATCCCAACTTTAAATCATTTGGTGGAGTCCTTCCACAGACAAGTTTAACCATTCATATTTTCCTAAAATTACTTACCACCAGTACCCTTTACAGCAATATTTGTAGTATTTTGGAAGGCTCTTATGAAGGTCACGTGGGAGAAACAATTTCTTTTATGATCTTGATAACATGGAAAATCCTGGTTTATGAGTAGTCCCTATGACATGTAACCTTCCTGCATACTTGTGCATTGAGGGGAGTGGGGGCAATTCTTGCTTGCCACGGCAAATAATCTTTTCATATCCTGACGGCCAATATATGCCTCAACGTAAATCCCAAAACACAGGGAATTATCTCTGACAAAAGCTCCTAATCCAGGAGTTCTTTCATCTATTGCAGAAAGCCACTTAAACCTGACAGGGTGCCTGCAGCACACCAACGAAACACAGTTTACAATTAGTTGTTGATTTCCATAGTGGTTCCCTGGGCGCTGAGACCATAAACTCATCATCTTAAGTGCTACCTAAGACAACCCCTGAGTCCCAAAGTAACCCCACATGCTGTGGCTGCTGGCAGTCCCTGAATGGGAGGGAGAAATCCATGTGTGTGCTGAACTCTAGATCACTTCCAAAGCACAGCTTAGAAACAGATGTTCCACATTAGAAACATTATGAAATCCTCAGCAGCCAAACGAGTGGCACCTTTGCCTAAACTTACTGAGATAACAAATCCACACTGAGAGTGCAAAGCCTCTTGTTTTGTAGAAGTTACATTACAAAATTACCATAACACCTGATGTGATGTCAACCCTTCAAGACCAAGTTTATGCAACAGTACAGATCAGGACCAGAGACACCTGCACTAGTTCAGGGTGATGTATTGTGGTAGTGTAATATTGTGTAGATATTTTAATTTTTGTCTACACTGGCTATTCACTCTTGCAAAACTTTCCCACTTCCCCCATCCTCTTGGATTCACACAGAACATTTCATTTCTGACAAGGACATAGAAAAGACATCAGTACTGCTCCATAGCTTTTCTTTTGTGATGTTTGTTGCCAGGAATAAATATGCACTTTGCATTGCTACTGAGAAAACAGTTGAACCACTGAGAGAAATAGGGTAAATCTATCTGATTATTCTGTGTAAATAAAGGTAGCACATCCTGAATTTGTACAAGTGTCTTTCAGACTAATAACCCACTAGCAGTAGAATTGACAGTAGAGAAAAAGAGATGGGATGTTTCATGGGTGACTGAATTGTGGCTTGTGAGCATTTCGTGTGTAGCTGGACCAGGATGATGTCGTGACCTGGTGTCTGTAGTAGCATGAGGTCTTCTGGGTAAAAAGGAGAAAGTCAGCTAGAAAAAGGCCATTGAAGGCAAAACCAGTTGTCAACCCTGGCAGGTGACAGTGTATTCGCTCCACAGGAACACAGTGAGATCACCTACTTTCTCTACACCAAAGTCCCCCTCCCTTTAGCAGAATGAAGTGTGTCATAGATCTTACAGAGATCTTGGTATGTGACTGATTCTGGCAGGATGACCACCACCAACACAAAGAACTGACAAAGCAGAATGTGGTCGAAGTGAACCTGCAATAAGAATGTATTGTTGAAATTATGTCTGGCTCTTAATCCAATTCTCCAGATGGTTTAAGTCCATGAAGTTGAAGCAGAAGTTGAATTTATAAAATAAAACTGAATGGAAAGTACCAAAATAGTAATTTGGAAGTAAACTCAAGATGGATATTGAGCATATTTCACACAGATTCTAGTCAGTTTCAAATGTTACAGCTTCTAAATACCTATAATTGGGCAATTATGAAAGAGAGAAAAGAATGATAGTTTATGTGTAACCGTTACAGAACAATGATAGACCATTAATTGAAGTGCTAATTAGCTTTCATAAGTGTTTTATGAGCAGACAGCTTCAAATATAGTGCTATGAGCAATGCTTGGGGCATTATTTCCATCAAAGCTTTTTGGCTGAATTGCACAATTGTTTATAGGTGCTCTATCTCCCCTCAAACAGCCTGCACATGTAGATATTAGTTTCTATGGAGCAGTCTCTCATTTTTATCTTGCATTTACTTCTTCACAATGAAGAGACTCTTTCCTGCCTTTGCTACTCATATTTTTTGGAAGTTTACTCTGATTTTAGTGCTGCTATGATGTAGAACTTAAGCTGGATGAGAAGAAACTGCCCTGGCTGAGCATTTCACAAACGCATAAAATTCCAAAAAGAGTGAGCCTATCCTCACAAGTGTTTGCCAGGATTCCCAGGAGGTTCCAGGACTCATCCAAGGAAGGCAAGACACCTGTGAAAGTAATTACAATACCTCATGAGAATAAAGATAGGAGACTAAAGAGTGAAAAAAATGTCTCCCTTGGAAATGAAAGAAAGTATGAATATGATTAACACTATTTTCAAAAGGAAGTTCATTATAGAAAGAGAATTTATTTGAAATCTCTGAGATTATTTTTTAACTCTGTGCACTTCTTTATTGATAGAAATGACTGCTACATGTTTATTATAAATGAATTTACACTTTGTACTGGTTTGTTATCTCTTCTCTTTGTCTCTGCTGCCACACATTGCACTCTTTGAGACTAGGAATTTTGGCAAGTGGTAATCTTTGCCTCCTATTATCCTTTTTTTGGTGGTCTTTGTCCCAAGGCCTTCTATTTGAATGCAGTTTTGGCTGTATGAAATCAGTTTCTCAGAAACATAAAGATGGACAGATGCTTTGGACCCCTTATTTGCATATGAGGTTTTCTGTGCATATACATGCAAATGAGTGTGTTTATGTGCATATGTTTGGTAGTGTGATTCTATTATGAAGTTTTATCATTGACTGGATTTGCATTTTAATTATTCTCAACAATTACTTGGTATCTGGAATAATCATATAAAAGTATCGCTTATGTTTTAATGTGCTGACATTAGAGTCTAGGAATCTGGTGACTTGGGAATTTTTGTGTCTTAAGGACTGGTCCAAGAAACTTAGCAATTTTGCAGAGGAATAGTTATCATAAATTGCTTGTTGATAAATGTCGGAGTCCAGGGAAGCCTGACAGCTTCTCCTGCTCCTCTGGTGGTTTCTTTATAGCCCCAGAGCTCCTCAAAAGTGGCCTAGCCAGCGACCTAGGCTTTTGGAGAAGCTCCCTCCACTTTTGGGAGAACCTGAATGCACCAGAGAGGTGAAGAGATTTTTGTTTAGTGTACCACAGAGAGTTTAGTTGTAGTTTTAGGGTCTTGCTCTATGTATTACATAGGGACAAGATGGAGATTTTTGGGTGTGGTTTTTCCTTCTTNGAGGTTTTGATAAGACAAATAAACAACTCTGAAACAGCAGAAGAAGAACTCTTGCTGCATTTTTTCCAACATGACAAACCAAAGGAAGAAAAGCCCCAGGGCAGAGCACAGGGGTTGGAACTGGGGGTTCCAACCCCAACAGGGGCCCAGGCCCTTGACAGATAAATATCCAAGGACACATAGAGAACAAATACCTAATTTCATGGATAGGAAGTGGCAGAGGAACTAGCATGGTATCATCTGACTGAAGAAATTGCTGGGGGATTAATTCCTCCTGATCACAGTGTTTCTTTAAGTGAAGGTTACATGTACACCTCATAAGCTTCATTGTTGTTGGAGTTAAAAAATGGCTTATTTCAAGAATGCTCATCAGTAAGGCAATCCTGGGGAAGGCCCTAATGTGGCCTATCCTGATGTCAGGATCAGCAGTGCTGTGGTGTTTACCCAAAACAATCTGGAAGAGAACAGTGAGATAAAGATACTGGCATTATTTGCTTAGATTAGATAAGGTGTCAGTGGAGGAAAGAGACATACACCATACACACTCCATAATTTATAAATGTGTTTTACAGGCTCAGTGCCTGTAAAGTGTTGAAGATCCCAGGACCCACCTAGCAAAATAAGTTATCAAGCCTCACTGATAGGCTGGGGCTGGCCTAGGAATCAATGTGTTTAGTCTGCCTTGAACCTAACCAACTACTGATGAAGCAAGCCAGACTGAGAGAGTTGGGAAGACTTGAAACAGGTGGGAAGGAAACAGAAGTAGAAAAGAAAAGGATGTGGAAAAAAAATCAAATTAGTGTGGAAAATGACAAAACCCAAGTGATGATGATGGTCTCTTGGAAAGGGCATGCAGTCATAGGATAAGGGGGAATGGCTTTAACAGGAGAAAGATTTCTATTATACATTAAGAAGAAATTCTTTTACTTTGAGGGTGGTGGAACAGGTTGCCCAGAGAAGTTGTGGATACCTCATCAGATGTCCTACCCAGGAAGTGTTCAAGGCCAGGTTGGATGGGGCTCGAGGAACCCAGTCTAGGAAAAGGTGTCCCTACCCATAGCAGAGGGGTTGGGATGAGGTTATCTATCTGTGAGGTCCCTTCCAACCCAAACCATTCTATGACTGTTATCTACTACATTTGTGAAAATGTACCTCTCTGTGAAATCAAACCTTTAAAAAAAGTGAAGTTACAGACCTGCTTGAGGTTAGTATTTTGATCACAGAATCAAGGAGGATTTGGTGGTGTCCTTACAGAAGTATAGTATGGATAATTTTATAATTCATAAAGTTTAGGATTGCCTGAATTGCAGATTCGACTTTGAAAAGAGAAGAATCCAGAACAAGGTTTTTCCTTATTTTAATAGCAATTATGAGGAAAAATCCCAACACAGTGGTAGTTTTTCCAGACTGGTATTCCTATTCCTTTTTTTTAATCACTATAGCATTTTGGTGATAGAAATTGTTCTGTATTTATGGTGTCAGCTCTCACTTTTTGGACAAAGAACTTAAGGTAAATCTAGGAATGGATCAAGCAGATTCTGATATATTGGATTATTTCCTAATGGGAGTAAGGGGAGGGAAGGGAGGATAAACTGGCAAAATTGGAATTTAATCTTTGAAAAGTGAGTTCTCCATTGTAGGATATTTTAAATGATCAACCAGGCCCACAAGGTGTTGTATACACAGAGGTTGTGCTTAGGTGTTACTTGAATGCAACACAGATAACTGTGCCTCTCTGGGTGGGTTTAGCTTTTATTCCCTAGGCCTTTATCAATCTGCCAAAACAAGCAGAAAATCCAAGGATCCATTCATGCAAATTGTTTTGCTAATTAGTAGTCAAACTAAAATAATGGATTCTTTGCTGTTCTGCCTGTCCCTGCTTCCTCTTCTCATGGTGCAGTTTCTATTGTGCCTCTCCAGTCTCCCACTGAGATAAATGGGAAAAACTTATCCTGCTCTACAAAACTAAAACACAGGGAAATGCTAGAGAAAAGGATAACAGCCAAATAATTTTGTGCTGTGTCAGGTGCCATAGGAGAGGGAAGTATGCAAGAGTGGGAGAGAAAGAATAGAACACTAAGAGAGAAAAAAAGAATCATAGATTCAGAGGCTAAAAACCCTTATGGTAATCTTCCAGTCTGGCTCATGTAACACAGCTGATAAAATTTTACCTGATAATTAACCCCAAAAGCAAACTGAAGATCTTGCACTTGACCTGCCAAAGATAGCTGGATGATCTTTTAGAGGTATAATCTTTCCTGAAAAGATTGGATGGAGGGAGAACTTCTCTAATCTCTGTGGTGGTGGGTGCTCCCCCCACCAGCCTCACCCATAACCACCAGAGGGGATTGATTGTGGGGGCTGCATCCTCTGGGTTTTGGGGGACAGAGAGTGACATGTTAGCCAAGGGATATCTGGAATGGTGACCCGGGTGACCTCCTGGTCTGCAAGTTTGACTTTACAACAATCACATTATGTTCCAAACTGTGGACAGCCCAGGGCAGACTGAGCTCCCCTGCAGGGCACTGGGCTGCACACCAGGACCTCACTGGAGTGGTGACACCTCTCCGGGTTTCTTCTCAAGGTTGAGATTCCTTGCTGCTCCCAGAATCCTCTCAAGGAAGTAATCCAGAACGCAAGGGGGACCTTTTGGAATCTCAGTGAGAGAGTCTCCCTGACTACCTTGTCCCACCCCATCTTCTATGCAGTAAATAATCAAGTGTACCTTGATGTCAAATCTTGTTAAACCCATGTGGCATTTTCCATTGAATTTAACTCACTGGTTTATATCAGTAAAGTGTATTGTTGGTTCTCTCTTATGAGTGAAGACCATAACACCATCTGTGACAACCTCATAATTAAAGAAAGGGAAATCATAAAAACAGAACAAGGAAGAGAAATAGCCCAGCAGTGCAGGAGCATTGAGGAATCTCTGCCAGAACTGGATTAGTATGATCTGAAAAGAGTGCTTTGAACCCCAGTTCCTCTCAGTGAAAGGATAAGAGGCAATGGGAAAATTGAAATACAATAAACTATATAAGAAAACATATTTTTAATGTGAGGATGGTTGAACATTAGAGCTGTTCAGCCAAGAGAAGTTGCAGAGTCTTATATCCTTCATATATTCAAAGCCAGACTGTACCTTGTCACAAACAACCTGTTCTAATTGTCACTGCTTTGAACAGGGGATTAGACTGGAGAATCACCAGAAGTCCCTTCTCATTTTAATGATTTTATGATTCTTTGAATGAAAGTAATGCTCTGTAAATGTATATGATTATAGTTTATTCAACATAAAAGCAAAGAGATGGAAAAAAATAATGAATCACACCTAGACACACTAACTGACTCAGTCAGGAGATAACAGGGTGTCATGGTCTCAGATCACAGGGTGAAAGACTTTACTGGGTTTTTGTTACAAGGTTTTGATAATGTAGAGCCACATGTGTGGCTTTTGTTAGAAGACACCAGGAGCTTCCCCCAATATCAGAGAGAATCAGTTTCAATCAGCTCTGAGAGACCTATTGCAGATCCATCATCAATTGAATTAATCTTTCCCAACTCTATTTTGACCCTGACAGTATTTGATTGGTGATTTCCCTGTCCTTACATTGGCCCACAGGATTTTTGGCCTGTTTTGGACCCCTATCCTGCTGATGAGTGGGAACGAGGAAACAATTTGGTGGACACCTGGAAGTCAGCCAAGATTAACCCTGTGACAAGGATTATTGAGAGAACCTCGAAAATAATAAGATGGTTCAACCAGAATCCCAAGGGTCTTAAAGCCCACCAGATTTGTGTTCCCTTAGCCAAAAGAATATACCTCTAAATTTGGAATAGCTTCCTGAACATGTTGGTTTGACCAGTTCCCTGGTTGTCATGTACATGTTTGGGCTATTGCTTCTGCTCTGGCTTTTAAAAAGCAGTGATATGAGTACACTGCAGTCAAGCACAACAGTGGTAGGAGTATTGAACAAATGCAGCAAAAATTTTTTCTGGAGCTCTTCAAAATATTTGCAAGTAAAGAGCACATAAAATCAAATTGACCCATTCTGGGGGTGCTCACCAGAGCATAACCTATTTTCTTTTAATTTGTGTTGGTATCAGCTCATATGTAGCACAATGCAGAGCTACAAAGATATATTAAAACTAGGTCTCCAATATGGAAACTGTGTTTTTATCCAAAACTTATTAATCACATTGATTCTAGGCTGACTCAGTTCAGTAAAAGAGGCTGCAACCCCTTCTTCTAGGATTTCTTGGTTAGAGGTCTGTTCTTGTTGCCTCAGTGACTGTTTGCAATCACCCACACAGGCATCATATTGCCACATATCTAGTCTGTACACATACTACCCACCCTCATCTTCAATGTTTTTTAAGGAGGAAACCACATAAATATGTTATATTCCCCCACTCAAGATCACTGTCTCTGATGTTTGTAGGACAGAGCAGCCAGCAACAGCTTCTGTCCCTATAGTGCAAAGAGAACAGCACAGATTTAGAATTGCATGTTCCTCCTGTATTAATTTTTTCCTCTCTTGTTGGATAGTTGGTACTAAAGGACATTTCTTTATGCAGTTTTTGGTTTTGGAAGACAGCTGAGTTGTTCCTCTGCTTCAAGAAGATCCCATTTCATTGTGTATGGTTGTCCTGAACAACAATTTTGTTATTCATCAGAACAGCAGAGTAGTCTCCTACTAAAGTCTAAGCCACTAAATTCTTCCCTTTTTGACCTTCAGGTTGAAACTTATTTTTTTCATTATTCAGTTTATAAATCTTGTGTTTTTACCTACACTGAAAGAAGGTTATTTCAGGGCTGGCATTTCTTTCCCTGCTGGTCAGAGTTGGACACAAACAGTTGTTTATAATTCAACTTTCCTACTTTCTAAAGCAGTGGTTCTGAACACAGGAGCACAAGGGTTTTTTTAAAATTCTTTCTATTCTCTGGATCTAGCATAATGTTTTTCAAAACTCAATTTGTGGAATTCCTTGCCTGCAAGCCTTAGAACCTGTAAGAGGTTGCAATCACTTTTAACAGCTCTTTCATCAGCATGTAAAAACAATGAGTTTTCCTCTGCCAAAGAGCATTTTTCTGGGACACACACCTACTGTCTAGACATTGTGATGTTCTTTGACTTGAACCCTGGAAATCCCATTTTGAATAAGAGAGAAGATATTGTACTGCTGAAAACCATGCAACATCAGACTTTGATGCCTCACAGAAAGACTTTCAGCTTTTAAAAACTTCAGTTGAGGCCCTAGAGCAATGACATCCTCTGTGAGTCTTATCTCCCCTGCTTTCCAAAATGGTCTCAGAACTGGTGTGGGATGATTGCCTTCCTTGCTCACATCTCAGGGAGAGCCTGTAAGATGAAAATGATTTCACAAGGTAAGATTACATCCCATGCTTTTCAAATTGCATGAATGAATGAATAATTTTGATAATTTAAAAAAACCCATTTCAGTTCTAAGAAGGAAAAAAAGCTTTTAAGACAAACAAATCAGAGGCCAAGAGAAGACCTTTCTTCACACAGAAAAAATGTTCTTTATATACACGCCCATCTTTTTTGAAATAGGACAGAGAGAGAAAGGAGGATTCACTTTTACATGATGTCATATTGGCTTTTTTCTTCATTAGAGCATCTTCAGGGACTGCTTCACCTACTAATGAGGATTAAACAGCATGAGAGGTGTCTGTGCAAAGCATTTCTTTCACTCTAGCCATGCATAGGCATGAAAAAGCATTATGACCTTTCTGTGTCATTATTTGACCTGCTAGGTCTTGCTCAGTGCCAAAACTGAAATATTTATTGGTCCTTGGTAGCACCATGTTTGAGCACCTAAGAGCTGATGGCTTCTGTCTGCAAACCAAGAATGAAACAGAACAGAACCATTAACTGGAGATGGGGAACAGAGCACAGCAGCTTTTCTCAGCACTGTATTCAAAGAGCAGAGCCTGGAGTCAGAGCCTCAGCCAGCTCTTTGGCAGATGTGTGGAAAGAAACTGAGCAGCATTTTTAAAAGATAGGATCGAATCTGTGACCCTAGCTACACACTCTAGGGCTGAGTTTCTGATATTGCTCCAAATTGTCTGGAAGGATGGGAACCACAGCAAAAGCCCAATAAAAGGATCATCTGTTGGAATAAGATGTCTTAATTCATGACAATATAAGGTACTAATCTGGGCTCTCTATGTGTCTGTTGCACTTGGACTGTGTCTCAGGTATTCAAAGGACTAAAAAAGATATGTTCTGGATTTAAATTACTATCATTTAAGTCACTGAGTGTACAGTGAGTGTTTTATGCAGGATGTTTTAAGTGACTGTTATCACTAAATGCATTAGGATATAATGGAATTACAATTTCTTAAAGTGGGGGGAGAGGGCACCCTTCCTAAAAAGCATGAGAATGAAATTAAACATTACTTATTCAAGAATAACAGCACCTAGAGAGAAAATCAGGGGAACTAGATCAATTGTAATAAAGCATCCCTGAAATGTTCATAAAGCCAACTACAATTTCACTCTGTTGTTTATTTGCTTCCACTTCTGAATGGATCTATTTTCCATTGGCAGGCAGGAACATTCTAAAGAATACATTCACCAAATAAATTATAGCATTTTAGCAATATTTTTATTCTGTCCACCCAAATCAGTTTCAACTCAACAGTATTACTCAGAATGCCTAAATGTACTTATGAGTGTTTTATATCCTCTTATAGAGTACAGTGTATATATAAAAAAGGAGACATTTGCTGGACTGAATCATGACTATTCTTTTGTTTCTCAGGTGTTTCTCACAGACAAGAAAGTGAATGAGATTTTTTTTTGTTGCTGTCTTTTCCTCATTTTGTTTATCAGGAGTTGGCCAATTCCAATTTCAGCTTTACTTTTTTCTCAGAACTCATGAGGTCTCATTCTTGCCCTGGTGAATCCCAAAGAGTT
>VZTN01019494.1:287004-302780 GCA_013400515.1 Erpornis zantholeuca | reverse complement strand
TGTTTCAGTTGCATTGATGTGTTGCTCTGCTGAAACCAATAAGGAATTTACTGCTTTTCCCTGCACTGAGAAAGTCTGAACAAGTGGCCATTTGGGAGACAAACCAAAACAATATATATTTTTGCTCCTCCCTCTAGCTGCTTACCCTGTCCAGAAAGCTATGAAATCCATAATAGTAACTTCATAAACTCACATTTGGTAATAAAAATAATGCAGCGTTCTTCAGTTGAATAACTGTGTTTAATGAACAGGATCTGTTTGATTTGTCTCTGGAAACTACTCTTACTTAAAATACTCAGTTTACGCCACCATCTTTACCATTTTGAGTAGTTCAGTATGGAATAAAGAAAATGCAAAGTTGGAGAACTGTGAAAGTTGATGAGCAGTCTGAACTGCCTTTAAAAGGCTGTCATCTTAGCAATAGCTAAGCCTGTACCTTCATTAAGTATTCATGCCAGGATCTTTGTAGCTGAGAAAAGTTAACATAATCTGAGCATGTTCTGTTCAATGTGGGCTGAGAATCCAAGTCACCCCATGTCTTGCAACCAACTGCCTATTTGGTCTTGCTGTTCCCCATGACTGTCCTCTCATTGCACCCTCAGCCACCTTTTTTTATCTCATCTTCCAAAGAAGCCACTTGTTACAGTTGCACTTTAGTTGATTTTCTGTAGGTTTGAATAAATGTCTGTTTGGTTTTTGGTGTTTTTTGAAACTTAACACTAAGCACTAGCTACCTAAAACCTTAGGATACGAACTCTATTTTCATTGCTTCAGTAATAACGTTACTAGCTGTAGTTGTGTTATGAAAGACCTGAATGGCTGCCTGCAACTGGGAACTCCACAGGCATGCCAAGGCTCATATGATGTGTTGACAAATACTCTGGATCTTGCCGTGACCTAAAGGACTCTGGTATTCTGTAACTTGCTGTTCCAGACTGGGGATGTTCCCTTCCCATACTTACATCTCAAGTGACTAGTGAGAAAAAAGTAGAGCAGTTTTGTGCCTGACTCTTCTGGGCACAGTGCAGCGGAGGTGAAATTACGGCTCTTGTGACAAAAATGGAAAAAAGGAGAATTTGCCATGAAACCTTGAAAATCCTCCAGTTTCTTGTCCCTGATCAGTTATGCAGTGTCTGTCATAGCAAGTATAATGTAGCATAGCATATGTACTAAGACATAATAAAGAAACAGAACTCACAAAGGGTTCACAAAGGTCCAGATCTCCAGAAATTTTTTAGGTTATTGACATGCTCTGAAATCTCTGGGTGTTAGCTCTTAAAATAGTTCTTATGGAACAGTCGTTTGAGTGCAAATCTTTATCACCACTTTTCTTGTAATATGTATTTTTTCTCCTAGAACTTGTTCACCTTGATGTGTATCCAGTTCCTAATTGCCTGGCTTATATGGATATTTCTAGGTAAGAGTATGTTTTTTCTTGGGCCTGTGAAATATAAATCAAAGAGACTTATAGAACAATGGCATTCACTGGCATCTTGCTGGGTGGGAGTGGGGGTAGGAATTGGACCTTGGGATAAGAAAAGACTTAATTTTCAGAGTTGGAGGATGCTTTTTTTTCTGCTGGTTAGTTCTTTCCGGATTCGTTTTTATAAATTTACTTTTTTTTTTTTTTAAATTACTGCCCAAAGCAAAATTTGTAGTTGTAACTCTTTGTAGTTAAAGAGTTTCCATGATTTAAAGATTTCCTGTTTTATGAAGTTAGAGCATGATGATTCAAATGCACAGCAATCTGAGGCTTGTACAGAAGTTACTTTCTGGATATGTCTGCATTGTAAGCCTGGTGTAGGTGATGGTTTGATAGTTTACTCATCCCTTTGGCAGCTCCTGCAGCTCCTCGTAGTTCTCTGCAGCCCTGGCTGCTGCAGGGATGTCTGCAGTTTCCATTTGAATGCATGTGTAAATTTCACCTTAATGAGGAAGGTGGGATAAGGAAAGAAATGGAAAAGGGGGTGTTTTGTTTTACAGTTTGTTTTACAGTTCCAGGAATGAATCGGGAAAACATTTATACGTGTGCTTAATGGCTGTCTTATTTAAGAAATTACTCATCTGCATTTGAAGTGATAATCTCATTCATTAGAAAACCTGCTTAAAGCACTCATGCTATTGAGGGTGATCATAACAATTAGTGAGCTAACTTGGGCTAGCTTGAAAATTTGATCAGCCCTGAGTTACATTGTGCACCTAAATGTACCACACTGGTGTGACTAAGTGATTTATTGAAAAGCTGTGTTCTCCATTTATTTGTTCATGAAATTGGTGCAGAATGCATGCTTTTGATCACAAAACCCTTTTTGTGCTTCATTTCAGTGATGGCATTGAAACTAAATAGGTAGGATGTCCTTAGCTTTTTGGCTTGCATGGAATTTGGGAAATTGGTTTGAGATCAGAAAGGAAGATGTCTGAGAAGAGGGGTTGGGTTGCTCTTGCATATTTTGACTGAGGACTATTGCAGGAATAAACTAAAGGATATGAGTACATGATTGATTTATATTCATGCTTTGTAAGCATCCTATTCCTGAACTTCAGGTCTGCCAGTGCCTATCATTTGATGCCCAGTTTTGCTTCTGTGTATTCTGACTGAAGTAGTCATTATGTGAATGCATATGCACACAATCTCCTCCATGTATCTTGTGCTGCTAATTTTCTTCTATGTGGCAGCATGCAGGAGTGCCCCACAGTGCCTATTTGCACATTTTCAGTGCAATATTAGGAAAACCTTGCCTCCAAGACATTAGTTTCCAGAAGGGTTAGTTGCTGTGAAGACAAGTGAAAGAAAAGCAAATCAGTTGGCTTGAAAGATACACACAAAAAATTTTTGCTCCATTCAGTGAATAGCTAAAGAATGGTAGCATGGATTTCAGGGCTGAATTTGAGGGATCAAAGAGGTATTTCAACTGTGTAGGGAGTGATTGTCTTCTGAGGAGCATCTCAGAAATTTTCTTCTCCGTGGAGAGATTTCAGCTTCTGATATTCTGATACTCTTAATACTCCCCTGGTAATTTGGAAGCATTTTTTTTCCACTTTCTTAGTGACTGCACATGTAGGGGGGATAGCAGTGCTGTTAGCTGTCTGCCCCCTCGCTCAGGACTTGATGGCACTGGTAGTGCCTTTGCAGAAGGAGGGATGATACAATCTCAGAGGAAACATGCTATGTAGCAGATTTGTTTCCTGCAGGTATCTGTACCTCTCTAGAGGCTGTATTGTTAATAGCCTTTACATCTCAATTATCATTTAGTTGCACCTCTTTGTGTTCTTTATTCATAGAAATCACCTGGAAAACCTGCCTGAGTGGGTGTGTGACAGCAGGAAACTGGAAGTGTTGGATGTTGGCCACAATCAGATACGTGAGCTGCCTGCCCGGTAAGCCTTGCAGACCAGTTGCACAATGTGGAACAGGATAAACAATTCAAAAATAATTGCTGACTCAGTGTTTAGCTTGTTCCAGTGACTGTCAGGGCTGTTTTATCTTTTGTTTGATTTTATTTTTACCTTGTGGGGTGTCATCATGCCTCAAGCTTCCACCCAGCCTTTCTTCTTTTACTTTCATGCAGAGAAAGTAGTGCCTTTGAACTTTGAAGCTGTTCATGTGGCTGTTCAGGCAGGAAAGCCCTTCATTTTTAATACTGAATATTAAATATTTACAGCCATAACTTTACATGACAGTTTAGAGATCCAGCACTTGTAACTCAGTTTCAGTGATGCTTGGAGACTCCAGTTCACAGCCCTGTTTGAGTGAAAAAGGATTTAAAGAAGGTAAAGGCTCATCAAGCAAGTAAACTCCTGCAAGATCAGCAATTGCCTTCACTACCAAGATGGTCTCTTTTCCAGAAGTCTAAACTTAAAATTGATGAATATAAATGCTAGAAAAGAAGTGAAGTGGAAGCAAAATGAGAGCTGAGTTTAAATAACAAATGGGTCTTGCTATTACTTGTTCTCAAGAGAGATGTCTGTTCCAGGTGAGTTATACTGGTTAGGTGGTAGTGTTAGGCATTTTTAAATTCCTGCATTCACTGGAAGAGAGCTGTTGTTTTAGACTGTTCTGTACACTGTGAAAGAGATGTGAAAGACGATGATGTATCATAAGCTACTAAATCACAGAATAAACTGAGTTGAAAGGGACCCACAAGGATCATCAAGTACAAATATTTTCTTTAAGGACCTGTATAGTACAGAAGAGCATCAGAAATCAAGAATGATAGTTTTTTCTGGGTCAGAAGAATGTGTAAGATGGTGTAAACTTCTGTGTTTTAGTGTCAGAAATGGGAAGAGAATAGATTTCAGAAATATGGGCAGAAGAGGATGTGAGGAGATTTACCAAGCAAACTGACAGGCTGATGTGCAGACTATTAATCCCTCTGTTTTTTCACACACACAAAAAAAAAATGAAGCTGTGCCTACTCATAAGGTAGGGGTGCAAAAGTTCATTTTTCTTTCATTTGCACTTCATAACGGCCAGGACTATCAAGGCATACCGGATATCTCTGGGAGATTAATGATTAGCTGAAATTAGGTACAGTCAACATCCCACTTGTCTGTCCTGCCATCTTATCATTAACCCCAGGAAATAGCTTATCTTTGAATGTTCTTCTTTGTAGCATATGTCTAGATAGCTTAGCTCCTAATAAGTCAGCTCAGTTTTAAGGTCCTGTTCTGTTCAAAAGGCAAGCTTTGAATATCTGTTAAACTTTAGGGGAAATTTGGGTCTGGACTCAAATGCAAGTGGCTCAACATGCCTAAGTATCAAGTAAATGCAAGTAAAAACAAGTAAAAGCTCAGTAAGTGTATTCAGGTGCATTGCTGTGTGCTTTTCCTTCTACATATAATAGAAAACCTGTGAAGTGAATTAGCAGGGCTCTCCTAGGAGGCTGCTTGTGACACTTAAAACACAAATGTTGAAGACTTGAGTGGCCAGCAGTTTCCTGGTAGGGTGAAGGTTGCATCTGATCTAAACAAACTACACTTGATGCTGTGTGTTTGCATCTTGAAACAGAAAAATAGTCCTTCACAGGGGTGAAGCAGTTGAGATAGAGGTTTCTGTACTAGCATTTGTCTCAATTAAGGAAAAAGGGAAAATGTCCTCTGGACTGTAATGCAACCATTTTAGCTTTAAATGTACTGAAAAATGACAAAAAGGGTACTCGGTCTTAGCTATGCAAGACAAGTTCATAAAAATTATGTTGCTAAAGAGAAAGGAAATGATTCAATTAGGAGCTGCTAGGATGACCTTGTTGCCATCAGTGAATAGATGTTTGTATGTGTTTTTGTTCCTTTTTGTCTGTTTTTTAAAAAGATCTCTTTGTATTCAACATTATGTTCTCTTGAAGAGTTGCTTACTAAAGGAATTGGTAGAATGCTTACACTAAACCATGTTTTCTGAGAAGATGCTGCTTCTGAATGACGTGTTTGTCCTTAGAATTTATTGATTTTGCAAAAGTTTCCAGTGGGAATTGGGCAAGTGGGAAAGCTGCCTGTAAGGAAGAGCAGTCCCAGCATCCTGGTTCCCCACCCAGCTTGAGAACTAGGCGTCCCAGGCTCCTCAGGAGCTTGTTTAGTTAAATGCTGGTGGTTCAACATGTTTTAAGGCAGCCCAGTTCCTTCAGTGCTTGTGTGACTTGAAAAATAAGAGAAAGCAAATTAAAAAAACTTAAAAAAACCCAAAGATTTTCTCAGTTCTTCTGAATTATGGAAAGAGGAAATCTCTGAGGGTTTTGCCACAATTTGAACTTTTATTTTAAAATGGCACTGCCCCCTACCCATCCCCTAAAAACCTCAAAATGAATTTTTTTTTCTTTTTTTTTGCTGTCAACCAGTTCTGCTTTCTACCCTGATATTTGCTGTTGACAATACTAGTCAGTCTCAAAAAATAGAATACGAAGGCAAATCTATAACGGAGAGATTTTCAAGTAAAAATAGAGTAAGCCAAAATTGGTTAAATAACAAATACATAATAGATAGGCTTATCACTTTGGTAAGTCTTTTTACCCCATGTTGAGCCTTCTGGAATGATAGGGCTGGCTGTTGACTTCTATCCATGGTCATAACTCAGACAATCCAGCCAAGTGAGATAACTGTTAACACTGGCATGCAGATACCGAGAGTGACGGTATCTGTCAGGGGGAAAACACTCAGTGTACTTGATTGATGATTTTGGCACAATAATCCCGTGACCTGGTGCATTGTAGGGAAGGGGCAGGGAGGCTCATTATGTGTATTTGGGTCATTGTGACAGAGGGAAGAAGATTTTTGCTTTAATGCTGAGTAATTCCAGGGTATTTGATTGAAGCAGGTCAGCATGTTGCATGGGCTCGCCAGATTAAACAGTACAGTGGCAGGCATGTAAGACAGATATAAGACAGGTGGCAGATGAAGAATAATCTTTTTTCCATAATTTCCTGAAAGTAGTTTCTGTTCAAAATTGAGAGTTGCTCCGTTTTTGGTGTCTTTAGGTGCATGCCCTCATTCCATTGTTTATCCTGGAAATTTTAGCTATCCTGTTTGATCAGAACAGCTATTTTGCTCTTTATGTTGCTCTTTTCTCCCCTCTCCTTCTCCCCCAGCCCCACAAAAAAATGGAGCAGGGGGGTGGGACTCCAGGTCATCTATTGCTTGAAAAAGCTCAAGAAAGTAAAGCCGATTAGATAAATTTCATTTGCCATAGAATTGGAAAGGAGGCTTTTATGTAAGTCTGGTATTAACAGAAAAGAAAAATTGTGGGGGTGGGGAATTGCATTGGATTATGAGTCAGCACATGATGAGTAGAGCACTATAAAGCTTGTGGGGTGACTGGTGATTTCACCCCCACTTCTGAAGTGCTTGCATTAGCTAGGGGGATCCCACGTGCAGATTTCTGCAGCCTTTGTTAGCAATTACCTCCTTCACTGTTGTGCTTCTTTATTCATGTTTTATACAGTGCCGTAAAATAACCCTTTGTCACGGCTTTCCCTCCTGACTCATCTGTGAACCTCCTTCCCTGTCTCTGCAGACCTTTCGAAGAGGTTGGTGGAGAGTGGGAAGATATTCTTGGATCTGTGCATAATTAATACCATGTCTGCTAATCAGTTGGCTGAATCACTTTCTTGTAATGAAGCATGATACCATATCTAAACTATCAAAGAAACTCTTTGGTTGAATTTTTTCTCATTTTTGGTGTCTTTTATTTCTCTTAAGGTTGTTTTACAGCAGTAGCTTGCGTAAGCTGCTGGTGGGACACAACATGTTGGGAAGGCTCCCAGATCGGCTTGAACGAACGCAGGTGGAGGTCCTGGACGTGCAGCACAACCAGCTCCTGGAACTGCCATCTAACCTGCTTTTGAAAGCAGACAGGTAAAGTTACGAGGAAATTTGATCTTTTTGACTTGCGTATGATGAACATTGCTTTGTGTGTTACTTCCTGGTTCAAAGGGTAATCTGAGGTTCCCCTAATTTGAAAGTTGCCAAGCCTTATGTGGTAAGAACAGATGTCTGCCCAACTCACCAAAACATATTCTTTTTATTCTGGTTTTGTTTTCCTTACATGGTTGCTTCTTTTTTCCCACCAAGCTCCTGCTGAACACCTACTTCTTGAAATCTAGCTGTAGAGTTAAGCACATGCTATTTTCTACTACATACACTGAAATGGTTTAGTGGCAGTTTCTTTAAATACATGTTTCTTAGGCTTGTTTGATGGAGTGTGAAAGCTTTTTTTTCCCCCTTCAGTAGGAGGCTAGAACTTATTTATACCTGTCAAACAAAACAAAATCTGTGCACAGGGCTGTCAGAATAATTCAGTTATTCCCCTGTCCCTGCTTTTTGAAATTTTTTTATGCTTTTCAAATGTTTGTCACTAATTTAGCTGGTGTCACCACTTTCTGATCTGCTTTCTGGATTCTTTTTTTTATGCTGCTATTTCTTTAGTATCAGTCCTCAAGGTTTTGGGTTTTTTTCTGGATATGAACATATCCTTCATGTGACTGTGATTGAAATATAGGAGATTGGTAGCATCATCTGGGAATGGTGGATGGGCTGGCCCCACTTGGTGTCAGCATTCCTTGCACCTCTTCACTTCCACATATAGTCATGGGATTTCTGAGTGTTCAACAAATGCATAATTTAACAGACAGTGAGATTGTGTGCTGTGGGGTTTTATTTCTGATCCTAGCTGTGACAAAAGGAATGCGTATCTCCTGGCTTTCTTGAGAGATGCAGAAGCAAAAGAGGTGGTGATCTCACTGGGAGAGCTCCTTTCCCAATTAAGAGTGTTGCAAAACCCCTCCTTTTACACTCTTGTTAATTCTGTCATGGGCCTCTGGTTAAATTTCCTGGAATTGACTTGGAGAATTAGGTTGGTGGTTGAGGTGCTTTCTTTAACTGTCCCAAGCTGAAAATCCTATCTGTTAACTTGGAAAGGAAAGAAACCTTTAAGTTTCAGAGAGCTCCTGGCATCTTTGAAAGCAAAGAGATAAATAATTTTGCAAAATTTGTATTAAAACCAGGTTGTAGGTCTAGGATCCAGTGTAGTGCAATTTTGGCAGAGAGAACCTGGTATTTTTGTACTGCAACTCAACAGTTCATCTCCAGGCAGTTCCTACCTTTTCCTTTTTTTTTTGTTTGGTTTGGTGGGGTTGTTTTTGTTGGAGTTTTTTTGTTGGTTGGTTGGTTGGGTTTTTTTGGTTTTGGGTTTTTTTGTTTTGTTTTGGTTTTTTTGGGGGTTTGTTTTGTTTTTTTGGTTTTGGGGGGTTTTTTGTGGTGACAAAATGAACCAGTACAAGCTAAAACCAGGATTGGGGATAGATTCCCAGAAGTTTGCTAGGAATATGCTAAGAAGACATAGAATGAAAGAGTGTTTTGAATAACAGTGATAAATGGCTGATGCAGGCTTGGGGAATTCTTTCCCCTCTGCAGCTTTTGAGCAGTACAGTGCATGGGTTTTCAAAGTGTTCTACAGATCTTAACAAAGTCATGCACTATCACAGGAGATAAACAGGGCTTACCCATTCTGGCATCTCATCACCAATGCAGCCTCTCTTGCTTGTGATGATAGTAGAAGCAGTTTTTCCCTGTTGATCCCTACCCTCTAACTTGGTTTAAGATGGCATTGCTTGTCCATGCTGGTTCTCCTATGACTGCTGCAAAAGTGAGAACTCTGAAGGAAAACAGCAGTACAGGTTAATATATTAGTGTACAATGTCAGAGTTTTAGGTTTGGAATTTCCTGCATGAAACTTCTTTCCTTTTGTTTTCAAATGCTTGCGTCTATCAGCAGCTAAGTGTCAACAGAAATGGGTCTGGAAAGATGTTCAGGAGATTGTTTTGTTTTGAAAAGGTAAAATGGTTCCCTTCTCCAAGCATTCCCTGGGAAGCACAATCTGTACTGCCAGACTTGCCAAGAGAACTGGTTCTCCTGAGTGGTGTGCCATGGTCTCTACTCAGTGTGTAATATTGGACAAATCACTTTACCTTACAGAACCTTTATCTCTGCATAAAATGACTTGCCTTTTACAGCCTTGAAAAGATTAGGGTTTGTTTTGGTTTGGTTTTTTTGAAAGGTACTAGGGTCTGTGCAAGTGACAGATGATATCTTGTCTGGATATGAAGTCTCATGCTGTGAATTACAAATGCTTTCTCTTTCTCAATCCTGAATATTTGACAAAGTGGGTGTGAAATGCCTTGGGCAAACTTCAGCACAAGCACTGGTGGGCTTTGACATCTAGAACATCCGAGGAAAGAAAGGAAATCAGTGCACTGGTGCATAAAGATAGAATATCAGTTTCACCAAGAAAACCCCCCACGCCCCAAATACTAAAAAACCTCAGTTTTCTTCATAAAAGGATCTATGAACATTGATTTTCTGCCTTAATCCTTTTAAAAAAACCCCAAAAGGTGTCATTTTCTGCTGACAAGTATAATTAGGGCTATTTTGTTGGTCTGCTTTTTAATTAATTTTCTATTTTAAACTGTTTGTTGACGAGAAATTGAGGCTTAGCCTGTGAAACATTTCTCTGACTGAGACAGAACTTGGTTCTGTTTATTGCACTGAAAGTATGCACATCTTGATCATGTTAGCAAGGATTTCTCTTGTGGGGTGGGGATTTTCTTGGCAAGATGAGTGCTACAGAGGCAGCCAGATAATCTCTTCATTTCTCATTACCATATGCTGGAAAAACAGAGAATTCATGGAAGTGCTGCAGCTGATGGGGAAAACTCCCAAACTGAGTCCTGAACCTTTTTTTGTACAACTGCATTCCTGAAGCATTTCATTTCTATCCTCTGCTGCATCCGTTGTGATGCCTTTTCCACCATCCAATTCTCATACAGACTTTTTACTGCTTTCCTTGAGCATCTTGCAGCAAACTGTCATTTAATGGCATAGAAACTGTTGCACCAAGTGCTTTCCAGATGAGACGAGTGTTCAAGAGCTTTAGCTGGGCACAGTAGAAAAGCAGTCACAGTAGTCAGGGTAGGGTTAAAAATGGGGAAGCACAGTGGTAAAGATGGGCAAGGGTTTGTCTCTTGCCTAAGTGTCCCTTCTAGTTAGAGTTAATGTTTTCAGTATCAACCCTTAAAACAGCCATTGGACTACTTAAAGCATTTGTGTGGTGGAGATGTGTAGCTGTGATGTGCACAGCTTAAACCTTGGGCTTTGTTTTGCAGTGTCTGGTAGTGGCCAGCTGTGGTGGTTAAGCCAGTGTCAGCTATTCAGAGCTCGTCTAGACTCTGTCTGCATGGTTTTTGTTTTCAGCTTTGTTCAACTGTTCTTACCTCATTCGATTTTCTGTTTGTTTTGAATTTATTTTACTTGTTTTGGGTTTGGTTTTTGCTGGAGTTCTGGAAGGTGACCCAGTTAAATTTTCTCTTGTTTGATATTTGCCATTTCCGCCCACTGTGGCTGCTTCTTTGTGAGACAAGAATTCAGTCCTGTCCTGGATGCAGGGGAAGTGTGAGGGAGGAAACCAAGTCAAATGAATGCCAAGTGCTATTTGAGTGTTTGATGCACATGCTTGTGTTGCAGAAATGCTTAGCTGCACTTGCCTCTTTATTGCTAGGTTAAGGGTTTGCAAGCAGGTACTTCAGAAACTAGGGAAATCCCAATTAATAAAATAGCTAAAGATAGGTTAGAAAGTAAAAGCCAGAGAGACAGCGGCAGTTCAGTGGTTTTTTTGGCAGTCCATCAACAGGAAGGGGATTCATTTGAATGTTTCCGTCTTTTAATTTATTTTATTTATTTATTTATTAAAGAAGAAATACTCTCTTCTGCACAGGCTGGCAAAACAGCTTTGATTACCCCCCCTTTTTCCCCCCAGACATGCTTAGTTTACAGGATTCTCCCTCACACACCTGCTACCACAATCATAAATTATTTTAGTCTTAGGCAATCAGAAATTGAGGGCATGTCTCTGCAGAAGGCACTGAAGAAGAAATTTTGTATTTTGATTGTTCTGTACTGATGGAGATCTTGGGGCATAGGCCAAGCTGGGGATCCAGATTTCTCTGCATATTCTCTTTTTGAAACTGCAATCTTCTTTCCAACTCTTATCAGTATTTTCAAGCTAAATGCAGTGGTTTTGATTTGCTGCTGCTTCAATGAATGCTGTTGTCTGTGTTCCTTCTTTTAATGTCAAACATTCCTAACCTTTTTGGAGAACTCATATTTTTTCAGTAGTGGCTGTGTCTTACCCACCAAGGCAAGTTTGTCAAGCTGCCTGTGAAAATGATGAGGAATTCAGAGGTGTTGTGTTTTCACAATTGTCTGTATTCAGCTTTTGTGTGTGCTAGAGGTAGGCATTGGTAGGCAAAGCTCAAACCTTTTGCAGTTTTATATAGCAGATATTCTTCTGCTTTTAGCAGTTCAGATTGAGATCAGAATCTTCTGGGTATGAATAGGGAACAGATATGACTGCATATTAGGTGTTTCTAGTTGAATTAAATCCATGTCCTTGATTCTAGCCTATTCTTTGGGACAGTCTTTTTTTTTATTTTGTCTTTTGGAGAAGTTAAATCCAGCAAGGGACTGTACTTTAATACCCCAAAAAACCAAAGGTGACTTATTCCAGCCAGAGATCACTGTTTATATTATTATTCCAGAGGAGAATATTCACCTTGTCAAAGCTGAAGAATTCAGACATCTCCCTGACAGCACCTTAATTTTTCTTCATCTGCAACGCTCTTTTAGTACTTGTAATTCATGCTTTCCTCTCTGTATTGTACTCTGGTATGTGTGCAGGCTGCTGAATTCAGGTCTTTGTAGTGATGCTGTAGTTTTTTTCATGAGCTTGTGGTATAGTGTGTGGGTGGAATTGGAAAGGGAAACAATTAGTTTTGGACTGAGCTTTAATACTTGACATTCTGCTTCCATCTGATAAGCAGTATGAGTGGGATATCTTCAAGGAACATAAATCAGTTTAAGTCCATGCACAAGAGAGATGGGAACAGTTGTGCCCAAGTAAATTTCCACTCGTCTGGAGGGCATTTATAAGGTGTGCTTTCTAAGGTAGCTGCTGGCGCATTGCACAAGGATGAAAAAACACAGGAGTGGAAACAACCTGGAGGAAGACTTCTGTGTTAAATCAGCATGAGGGGAAAACCTGATGGGCAACTACAGTTTTAGGTTTTGCTGGGGTGTTTGCTTGTTGGGTTTTTGTTGTGGGGTTTTTTTGGGTTGTTCTTTAACATAAGATTATAGTACAGAATTGATAAATCTTTGGCAGTAGCAGTCTGATGGTTCATTCTGTTATCTGTCCAAAGAATGGTATCCATTTTTTACTCATTTTTTTCTTTTTAAATCTAGACAATATCTTGAAAGAATCATTATTTCAGAATGGTTTTGCTATTTTAATGTAACAGCTTGTCTAACAACATGCAGAGCAACAGTCATTTCCAAAAGGTAATTTAATTCTAATTATGTCATCTACAGACAGAGATGAGTGTGTGACTATTCTGATCATGACTATCAGTTGTTCAAGGTGATACACCCTGCTACCACAGGGTTCCTGTTCCAGGCTGTTGGCAAGGTTTTTGGTAGTCACCTAAACTTTGTTCACAACAAAGCACTAACCTGTAGGTTAGGATGATGGGGATTTACTTCCAGTGTCATATCACTCCCTGGAAGATTTGGCAAAAGGTCAGGGTGCGGGGAAAGGTCTGTGAGTGCAGAGCATCAACTCTCCTCTCCCTATTCCCCACTGGAAAATACATACATCAAAACTTATTTCTGACAGGAGCACACAGATTCCATTCACTTTTAGTATCAGTGAGGGACAAAATTGAAATCTCTTGTTATATTTCACCAATGTTAAAAGTTTATTAAAAACAGAAGAATGTTTGATTAATTTTTCTTTGAATTTAAAATGGCATCAGTGTAGTAACTGTATTAATTACAACTGTATGAGAGTAATGTACCTTTTTTTAATTGAAGCTTTTAGTTGTACTTTGGGCCAGCTGTTCTTGATCAGACTTCACAGCCATAGGCTATGATGCCCTCTAAATTACCTCTTTGGCTGCTGGTACCTGTGAAACACTCCAGGTTGTTCCCATGCAGTTTGCAAGAACAAAACTAAGATACAGGTTCTTCTTCAGAAGAACATGACCTTTCTCAAGGTGTGTTTTCCTGTCACCTTCTTATACCCATCATATTCCTGTGAAAACTGACTTTTCCCAGCAGCCTTAAATGTAATTGTTACTTAAGCCTTTCCAGCTTGAGCTGAAGATGATAATTTCGTGCTATGAATGGTACAGTAAATACTGTGGCTTTAATGTTAATCAAAGTGCCTTTATTTTGCGGAGAGGGAAGACTACCATGCACATTAGATTGAAGTTGCCAAAGTAGTAACTGTCTGTACTTGAGAAATAGGTGTACTTGCTGGTGTTTAATTAAGCACAGGATCTGTTGATGTGGTATGCTTCAGTTTAATGATCCAGCTTTGAATGAGCTTAGGATATTTTTAGTTTGCAGCTAAAGGGTGAAATGGAGCATCTTTTTAGAATACATAAATAAATTAAAAAACCCTTTCAGCTGCTTATTTCCTTCTCTGTACTAATCCTTCCTCTCCTCCCTTCCTCCTCTGGATTTCTAGCACCCTTGTGAATAATGAATGAGCCTGAGGATTAAACTGTGTTTCTCTGAAGTGGACTCCTCTGTCTGTGTAAAACAGCTAACCTAGTTTCAGTTCAGTGCAGTGCTGAGAGGTTTTTACTTCCAATGGAAATAGTGGGGTTTTTTAATCCTTTGGCATTCCACGTGACTTCTGTAGCATATCTGACCCTTATTTGCTGCTGAGCAAGCTTGAACCAGCTGCTACTCCTGCAAATCCACTTCATTCATTACTAGACTTTAAAGGTCAGTGTGGATTCCTGCATGGATGGAAGCAGCCATCAATATTTTATCACTTTCTCTTAAGATCGATGACAGGAACACACCTACCTTTTGTGTCCTGATCAGTGGCTCTAGAGGCTTGAGACAGCACATCTGTGGGTCTTGTTTCTCAAATGCAGGTTTTCCCACTTCAGCTGCCCATTCCCATTAGTTGGTAGGAGCAGGACAGCCTGGTCTGAATGCAGTCACTGCAGACTGGCAAGCACACACTTCCTTCTGCATTGCTCTGAGGCAATATTTTCTGAAAATAGGAGGAAGGAAGAGAGCTCCCCTATCTGTTGAAAAAGCAAGGTCATGCCAGAGTTGGTTACCAAAGGATGAATATTCTTATTTATCCATTTGTTTGGAATTGCTGGAGTGAGTTTTAGCCCTCAAGATACCTACAGTGGTGCTGTGATCACCAAACTCCCCTAACAAATATGAATCCTCTGCCCACAGAACTTCACTGGCAGGAATGGGCAGTGCCTATACCTCAGCAGGTCTTGTTGCCATGCTGGAAAAGGCCTTTGGGGGAGAAAGAATAGCTCCATTTCTGTGCTTCTTCAGTCGTTGTTCCTTGTAGTGGGACTGCAGAAACATGGGCTTCTGCTGTGTTGGGCACTGGGGAAGGACACTCAGAATAACACAGAGATAAGGCTCTCTTGCTGCACACATCAGCAAGGAAGGATATAACTTCTTAAATTTAATTTGCTGCTAGCACAGTCTCTCTTTAAAGTTTAAAACACAAATTACTGCTTGGACTCAGGTTTTGGTTATTGTTGTGATTGATGCATCTTTTTTAATCTAAATATTCAGAATACTTTTCATATTTTGTAGTTGCACTCAGGCCTGCAGGTTTAAACAAAATACTGTCTGCACCTTAGACCGTATTTAAAATACTGAAAAATTGGCTGGCTTTTTTTACCATTGTCTGGTTTAGTCACTCGAAAGGCAATTCTCATGGTTTGTTGATGATGAATACAGAACTCATTTTTATGGTAATGAGTATGGAAATGATGTGGTTTGTTATTGCTCTTACCTGTAGGTACAACTATAGTAATATTGGAGATGCCAAGGTCTTGATATTGGTATAGAGGCACTTTGACATACTCCTGTTGCTGATGTTTTGTTCTTACAAATGTGGTCATTTAATAATATGATCAGAAGTTTTGCTCAAATAATGCTAGACTTCTTGTCTTTCTGTCTGGTGTGAACTTGTTGCTTTNCTTGCAGGAGTTGTATTTGACCAATAACAACCTCACAGATAAATGTGTACCCTTGTTAACAGGCCACCCACACCTGAAAATCTTGCACATGGCTTACAATCGCCTACAGAGCTTCCCTGCAAGGTAAGGAACTCGTTTCACTGCCTCTGGCCCACGGGTGGGTGAGCATCATGAAGTATTTTCACAGCGAGAACTGAATTGCACAGG
>VZTN01019494.1:122261-282960 GCA_013400515.1 Erpornis zantholeuca | reverse complement strand
GTTATCTCTGAGTCATGTGCAGGGCACTGATGGGCCATTAACAAAAGATAACACAGAGGGAGGAGGCAGGGAATGCTCTCCCACCTGGTTTTAACAGAAACCTGAAGATGGTCATAGAATACACCCCCCTGGATACATTTTACATTATAACCCAGGACAGTGTCGCTGTCTTTGATGCACTGGGCATTTAAAGGAGAAAATGAAATTACTGGGATTTGTACTTTCCATTCCAGCATGCTCTTCC
Source organism: Erpornis zantholeuca (assembly GCA_013400515.1). Lineage (NCBI taxonomy): Eukaryota > Metazoa > Chordata > Aves > Passeriformes > Timaliidae > Erpornis > Erpornis zantholeuca. Next base: position 282,716 of record VZTN01019494.1, on the reverse strand, counting down.
ATCAAATATGTAATGGCATGGAGGTGTTGAACACAGCAAGGCCTGCTGGCAGCTGCCTTAATCCGCAGAGTAATTACTGGCTCTCTGGAAGCAGCAAGGAGTTGTGCCGAGGGAAAAAGCTCACTGGAATAGCTGCTGCTAAGCTGTCTACTATTTTGTTTGCGTGACAGATTTAAACTTTGATTTCTTTATCAGGCTTAGATAACGTCAGCACTTTCTTCTCCATAGATAATAAAGCTTCCATATCGGACAATCTCAGGATTCAAGATTTGGGTCAGAAATTTTATATTTTCATCGCACTTATTTAATAAAGTATTGGGAGACTTCTTTTCCAGGATTTACTAGGTTATCTTATGTCTGCTTTCAGCTCAGGAGCCGATGTCTTTGAATATACCTAAAAAAATGAAAGTGCTATGGTCTTTCAGAAAGATGTAGATAGTTCTTTTGTCCTCTATTAAATACTAACCTGCTCTGTCCTCTCAGAATTACTTTTTTTTGTTTTTTGTTTTTTTTTGTTTGGTGCATACTACACTAGTCATCCTGTAACAGGGTTTGGAGAGTTGATTTTGTTCTCATATGCCCTATTTTTCCTTGTGTATTGACTTCCATCCGGATATGCAGCTTTAAACAATGTTTGGGGATTTTGTCATTTTAGTGCACTTGTTCTAGCTAATTTGTGCTTAGCTGGTGGATAGCCTGCAAGTTTCTCTGCTGTTTTGTATTTTTGAGGTATTTAAACTTAATTTTTTTCATTCATTTATTAATTTTGTATTTAATACAAATCCATCTAATATGACACTAATTAAAACCATGTTTAAAACTTCTCCAATATTGTTTTCCCTCTTCTACTCCTCCCTTCCACATACATTAAGAACATTGCTTATTTTAATAACCTTCAGTAAATACTGAATTCCTGGGAGCCTTCTCATACTCATTTGGAGGAGAGACTACTATGCCAGTGCCTTAAAAGCCCCAGCTGTACTTATCTCAATTTCCTTTGTCTATTAAGAGACTGTTTTCATTAATAATAATACTTTTTCTTAAATACAATGAAAATCCACTGACCATCTTTATCCCTGTGAAGAGCAGACAAAACTTACTGGTTTTGTAACAAGATGACGCTTGACTAGAGATGGAAATGGAAGGAACATATTTCTAGGTGTCCCAGGCATCTGGCAAGATGGCTAAATGCCATGTAAGAATTTATTTTGTAAGAACCACTTACTTAAATGAATGGTCTTAGGTCTTTGTTGCAGCCTTTATTGTTCATGAAACATGCATTACCACATTTTATCAAAATTTATATGATCTTGATGATAGCTGAATTCTCTTGCTTTTTTGGCTGCTTTCCTTTTGCAGTGTGTGGACCTAAGCTGCAATGAACTGAGTGAAGTCACATTGCCCGAAAACCTGCCTCCAAAACTGCAGGAGCTGGACCTGACTGGAAATCCCAGATTAGCCCTGGATCACAAAACCCTCGAGCTTCTGAAGTAAGTTATCTTACAGAGTGGGGAAGGAGCAGAATGATTCTGGATGTGAAACCCATAATACACAGAAGTGGTATCTCTTTTAAGGAATATGGTTCCCTTTTGCCAGTGGATCAGAAAGTAACAGATTGTGTGAATAGGTCAGAAATTGATGCTGCATTGAAGACGATGACTTTACCCACTTCTGTGCAATTGCTTTCAGATGTAACTCCTGGAGGGGTCTGCTAGTCTGGTGTTAGCACTACTGGGCCAGTTTAATTCCATTTCACTTCTGACATTAGATTCAGCCAAAAGACATATTTTATACCACCAATGAGATGCCAGTGGCTGCTTGTTATATCTTTTTCTTGCATTCATCTGCTTGGGTCTGTCTTTTCCCTTGTGCTACTTTTTACCTCTTCACATACTGTTTCTTGTTCCCCTTCATACGTGTCTGCTTCTGTCCTAGAAATGATATATTTTTTTATATTTAAACTGCTAAAGACTCATATCTCTCACTTTGTTTGCAGAAAAACTGGTTCATTTGCTTTGGGACCCTCCGTTTCCTTCCTGTCTACCTGTTTGTTTCCTGCCCTGGGACTTAAGTGCCATCCATAACTGAAATTCCCCAAGTGCTTTGTCCTTTCCTCTGCAGTGTGTTGGGAAGCTGTTGCAGTAAACCAGATAATCTGTGGATGGTGGTGCTACCTTGAACTTTTCTGTAGGAAACTGCACCAGCTCCAAGTTTCCTTCTAAATATCTTTTATTCTTAAACATTTAGTGGTTTCAAGGAGGATTGATTTACTTTCTAGGGACTGAGCAGTTACTTCATGTTGTTTGCTTTTAAATGGCTAGGATCAGATACTGGAGTAGTAACCCTCATCTGTTGTGCAAGCACAGGAAACTTATGGTGTGAGTTTACTTTTATAGGTGGAAATTTGAGTAATGATGATTTCTCACAGATAAAAACAAGAGTCCATTTTCTGCAGCAGACAGTAAAAAAAGGGGCATGCCTCTATTTTAAGAGCCTCTTTTTTGCAAACAGGAAGTCTTCCTGAAGAAGCGGTGTGTAATATTGCTGTGGTTATTAGGGGAAAATATATATATGTTTCATAGAGTTAATGAATGGTGTCAAAACTTAGGGAAAGATCAGCTTTTCTTGTGCATAACCCAGCAGACAAAATGGGCACACATTCTCCAGCCATGATAATATTCAGGCATCATGCTTGTGGTAGCATTATAGTACAAATTTAAATTCTAAGTAGTTGAAGAGTAGTGTTGCCCAGTTATATGCCATATTTTCACTAGCATATGTGTGGTCCACAATTCACGGGAAACTTTTTCCTTTGTGCATTTTGCTTGCTATTTTGTTTTTGCCTTGGGGGTGCAGGTGGGTTTTTTTTGTTAGGTTGATTTTTTTTGTTTCATTTGTTTCTTTGTGGGGGTTGGGTGTATTTTGTTTGGGGTTTTTTTGGTGGTTTTTTTTTTGGTTGGTTGGTTGGGTTTTTTTAGTTTTGGGGTTTTTTTTAATAAAATATTCCTAAGACCACAGGTCTGTTCTGTTCACTAGTTAGGCACAGTCAGGTGTTTCAGGCTTTCTGAGGAGTTTCTCGGTGTCTGATATACTATCCTTACTTTTATGGTATACTGCTATAATTGACTATGAGGGAGGAGCTGCTTCTTCCACTTGATTTTCATGGCAGGCACAAAAATACTTGTGCACTTGGTACTTTTTATATCCTCCTTCTGCATGTGAAAGGCAGCTCTCCATCTGTGCCCTGGCAGAATTCAAGCAGGTAGTAGGTTAATATGTATTCTCGGTGCTGGTGAGAAGAGTCCTGTCATGCATGCTTGCTTTTTTAGTATGTATGGAGATCTTAAAGGAAGCTTGCATGCTTCCAAGCAAAGGAGGATGTTGCCAAGCGATTTATCAGATGTAAGAATTTTCATTAGCAATTAAAATTAAAAAGAAGAAAAAGAAATGCTGTTACTCTGATTTTTAAGAGAGCATCTAGTTCAATTGTAACAGCCATTTTAAATTCAGGAGAAAATAAGCTGTGCTGTCCAGGAGCCTTAGCCTGTATAGCCTGCATAGGCAGTTCTACTGGGTATCATTCCCTTCTGGACACATGGTCTGTTTGTACTGGTGCCCCTATGGAGGCTGGAACCAGTGCTTTGAGGTAGCTTTTTATTTCCACCACTCCTGGGAAGCCTGGAGATAACTCTGGGTCCTTGACCTGCCCTGGAACCAATAATCAATCAACCCAGTTAAAAAAGAAATAAATAGAAACCTCTGTGACCAAAGTTCCCTCTGCCCTGGAGACAAATGCCTCATATGAGAAGTCTGCAGAGAAAGTGTGTTTGCTCATGTGTGTCCTGCTTTGCAGGTGCAACAGAATTAAAATCTCTACTTTAGAAGAGATCCAGGTTTCCAGTTTAATTTGGGGTTAGTTAATCTTTTTTAATGATCGTAGCAAGATGTTTGCCTCCTGTTTGTCACACAGAGGGCTGTAACACCAAGAACTTAAAACACAGGTGGTTCTTTATGTATTATTTATGTAATTTGTTGGCTTTTACTCTGCCCTTGCTGATGTACATCCTGGCTATTAATGTAAAAAGAAATCAAACTGGATGTGACAGTACTTTAGGTTATTTGAGGAAGACTTTGCAATGCAGAAAAGAGTTCTCTGTGTGTTTAGGTCAAGTGGGGGTTTAGATAGAGGAAAAACGAATGCTCAGAGTGAACAGTTAGACCTTTCTGCTTGTGTCCTTTTATGTTTCGTTTGGTTCATGAAAGGTTTGGGTGCCTTTGAAGTGTCTGCAGCGTGTGGGGAGCTTGCTTTTCCTGCCTTTGGAAGAGAGCAGTAGGGAGCAGGGGTAGGTCATTTCTCCCCAGCAAAGCAGGGCTGTAAAGAGAAGAGTATAAACAGAGAGGGCTGGGCCCTTTTTAAGTCTTTACCATGCTCTGGGAGATACTTGAAATTCAGGCTAAAGGCTATGTTGGTAGTAAATTGGAGGGTTGAGGATCAAGGGCCTAAGTGAAAATTGGACTGCACAATTGGGGAATGCGAAAGGGCTGTGCCTGCTGTCGGGACCACAGGCTGGCTCTTGCAGGTTAATGCAGGATCAGGATGGAGCTGAGTTCTGTTTTGTGGGTGTTTTCATGAGAGGATGTTACTACAAGTTGTTGTTTCTAAACAATTATTTTAAATATTTCTTTTCTGTTTAGGGGGTGCTGTGGGTCATACAGGAGATTTCATTTGAGTACAATGAAAAGAGCACAGAAACTTGTTAAAAGGGGTGGGAGAGATGTGTAAGTTTAAAAAGTCACTTCCCTGTACTGGCTTTCATCAAACTAGTGGCAAATTTGCTTTGCATTCCTGCAGGGCCTAGTTTGAAGCAAATAGCTGAGGGGTGAAGGCAGGGAAATACAGGCCAACTAAGCAAAAAACCTCTCACAGAGGTTCAGTTATTGTTTGTTGTATACAGGCATATAAAAGTCACTACTTTGGATATCCTGCTTCATTTTCTAGTATTAAATGTGTTACTAAGAACCGGGAGAGTAAGTTCATTTCACATTTTAAGTTGGATCACGTCAGCAAGTCCATCCATTGCATGTCTCTCCTTGCAGCAATATCCGGTGCTTCAAGATCGACCAGCCCTCGGCCGGCGACGCGTCGGGAGCGCCGGCGGTGTGGAGTCATGGCTACACGGAGGCGTCCGGCGTCAAGAACAAGTACGGCCTGGCCAGGGCTTTGCTGCGCCAGCACCCCAACAGCAGAGCGCCTCTGTGCCGAGACAAACAGATCCTTTCCTCTGTGGGAGTTTTGGGGATGTTTTGGGGCTCACAGAGGCCAAGCCACGTCTCTCCATTTGTATAGCGAGCTCTCCCGCCTAGCTTTCCACTTGGGTCTTTGTTGGGGAAGTTGCTAAGATACAAGTGTAGCCGACACAGTTGGTCTATGCAAGACTCTGCTACTTGCAAAAGATCTGAGTGTTTAAAAGCATTTTCCTCTTTGCAAAGGTTCTTTATCTTCAACCAAAGGATGTTTACCAAGCAAATCAGAGATACTAAAGAAGAGACAGAATGGCCAAAACTCTGAATATTCATAGTGTGTGGCGCTCCTGTGACTAAGGCAGCACTTGACAAATAATGTACCAAGAGTCTGCTAGTCTCTGTGTTGCTGGCAATGTGATGAATCTTTCTTTGTTCCTGAAAATACCTTTTTAGAAATCTCCTGCTACCTAGGTTTCCGTACCAAGTGCCAGCAAGCCTTTACTAACTCTTAACTGATTTAACACACAACTTGGTCGTCAGCGTGCTAGATCCCAAGGATGGCTTTTGGAGCAGCAAGTGCAGTTTAAATTGGTATTGTTTCAGAGATACTTTCCCCCTGCTATTTCTACAAATAAGGGACTTGCTCATGTGCTGAAAAGGAGGACAAATCCTTAGGGCTTGGCTTGAACTTCCATTATAGTTCTCTCCATGCCTTAGCACTGTTGATGGGTCTGACTCATCTCCACAGCTCAGTGGAGATGAAAGCAGTCCTGAAACACCTGTTTGACCAGAGGTGGTTAAAGCTGGTGCTCAGAGCAGGCTGCATCTCCCTGGTCAAAATGACAAGTTGAGAAACTAGTAGTGGGATAAACTCCCTGATGTTTTCCTGTTTTGTTTTTTTCTAGGCTGTGTGTGGCAGCACTTTCAGCCAACAACTTCTGTGACAACCGGGAGGCCCTGTATGGTGTGTTTGATGGGGACCGCAATGTGGAAGTGCCCTACTTGCTGCAGTGCACGATGAGCGACATCCTGGCAGAAGAGCTGCAGAAAACAAAGAATGAGGAGGAATACATGATCAACACTTTCATCGTTATGCAGAGGTGAGTCTTGGATCTGAAGCTTTTTTTTTACCTTGCCTGTGCTCACTGTGCAGTTTCTTTGCTTTCAGGTCAGGCACTTGCTCTTGCTTCTAAGAAATATGAGAGGGGGAAAAAGCCTGGGTATCTGGCTACAGTGTTTCCTTTTATTGCTTGTTTTGTGAATGTTGCCCTCAGTTCCTTTTCACGTGTGGGGACAAAAACCCCAACAAAAACTCCAACCAAACAAGAAAAATCCCAACCCACTTGCAAAGTTACTAAAATGCTCATGACTAAGTGGTGGGTGGAGATTTCTTTTTTGGTATCTTCTTGAAGTCTTAAGGTTTACAACTGGCCATAACCAAGTCAGTGATATAAATGTCTTGATCATCTTTTTTAAACTTCTTTGCTACTACTGCCTGCAAAGCCTGAACTCATCTTTTCTGTTTCTCTGTACCAATTCAGGTTATGTAAGGCTACACAAATATTTAAAATACACAGTCTGACTTCTTAGAAATCCCTTTGGCCTTTGAATATTATTTGAGCAGGACCCATCCAGAGAGTGTGATACAATAGCTGTGAGTGTAATAGTAGTTCTGTGTAGTGGTTTGGAAACTGTGCATGCTGTTCTTGACAGAAGAAGAAATTGTGCCTAGGGAGACACTGAGTGAAGGAGGAGTGTGAAGGGAATTGAACAGAGGAGAGTGAAGAGGTCAGGGAAACAAAGCAGAAAGCAAATAAGCAGCTTAGAGAGTGAGTACATGGATCAAATTAAAAGTAGCATTGCTTATTGTTGAATTGCTGCACCCTTGGAAAGGAAAGATACTGAGGTTGTTGTATTGGGAAAGATAGGGAAGCAGTAGGGTGGCATTGAATTTTACAAACACAAAAGAGAAAACACTTCCTTCCCATAATTGCTTATAACAGTGCCTCAGACTGCTGAGAAGGTGGTTGCCATATACTTAAAATACTCAAAAATAATAGCAAATTTATGTACTGAAAGTACTTATTAAGTGGTCTTGTTTGCTACTAATGCAATTTACAAGGAGTGTGGCATTCCTAAAAAAGTCTGCCTTTCTCTTTTTTTTTTTTTGGCTCAAATAGAAATCAGCTAACCACTTCTTTGGAGAACCAGAAATAATATTCATTCCAGTTGCAGTTAGACATTCACTGATGATTACAGATGATACACAGCACTCCTAAAGTGTATTTGTAAAAAGTAATTTTAAAAGCACATTTGGTTGCAAATTTAGTTGTGCATTCTCTCCCCAGGATTTTGAATCTAAAGTTCTTACTAGTTATACTTAGGCTTTACATAAATATTAGTAATTAGCTTTCTAATTACTATAGGAGTAAGATCCTGATAAACAAGCTACTGGGAAGGATGGGTGTTTTTTCACAGTGTAATATTGAAATTACTTTACACTTTAATGACAGGATTCTGAAAACTTCAATTTTATCCGTAGTTTTTTTTTTTCCCACTCTGGTTCCTTGCTGAAAAAGCAGACTGAAACATTTCTAAGACCATATTTAACAGGTTAGTACCTGACAGCATAAATGAAAAATGTACCTTCTTACAGTGGAATTCACAGCCATTGTGATTTTTTTTGTCATAATTTGATAACTTCTAAGGGCATTATCCTGAAGATATCACAAAACCTCTTCTTTACAAAGAAGTAAACCTCTGCATTCTGCTTTTGCTCAAAAGTAGACATTTTTTACAGTCAGAATTATTATTTTTATAATAAGATCCATAGCTTCAGAAGTCAAAGCTCTGTCTGACCTTTAAAACACTATAAGAGGCAAAGGAAAAGACAACTATGAAACTCTTAGAAGTGCAAATATTTTTTTTTCCTAAAATTGAGCATATTTGAGTATCTGCATACATGAAAATAAGACCTTGCCTTAGAGCTGCACGTGGGATCCCTGCAGTGCTGCTGCTGTAGTGTCACAGTTTTCAGTGACTTTTGTTTCTGTCCCAATGATCCAGTAGAGGCAGTGCCTTGAATGCTTCTGGTTGTGGAACAGCGGCTGTTTCTCCATAGTGCCCCTAACACTTGTTTTCCAATTAAAAAACAATCACTGTTTTGTTTAAATTCCAGGAAACTTGGAACAGCTGGACAGAAGCTTGGAGGCTCTGCTGTCCTTTGCCATATAAAACATGATCCCATGGACCCTGGTGGATGCTTCACGCTAACCTCAGCAAATGTGGGGAAGTGCCAAACCGTTCTCTGCCGGAATGGGAAACCTCTGCCTTTGTCCAGGTGTTATGTGATGAGCTGTGAAGAAGAGCTGAAGAGAATTAAGCAGCATAAGGCCATTATCACAGAGGTTAGAGAACAGCTGGGGACTGTTGTGACTTGCAACAGCAGTGCATGAAATTACATATTGATATCAGTAACCTCTAGGAGGTGGTGTTCATGCTGTGGGTTCCTCAGTTGCACTTTTCCTTTCAAGGTGATTCACACCATGCAGTCAAGTTGCTTTTCCATCCCATTGCCGTGCTGGATTTTGATTAGCTTTCAAGAGTGAGCAGCTGTGAGCATGTTGCATTGAAACAGGAAAGCAGATACCGTCCTCCTAATGGTAGAGGAATCACTGTGTTGGAACTGTCATGGAGAGCTTTTCCAATTAAAAAGGATGAGAGGGCAGAGCACTTGGAGCAATGCCGTCCTTCCCTTAGGAGACTCCTTGCTCCTGGCAGGCTGACTTTGCTATCTAAGCTATGTTCCCAGAACTGCCCTTTGACAGGCTGCTCTTGAAGAGAGCACTTGCCCAAAAGGAAAACTCACCCTGTGCTCAGCTGAACCATGAGAGAGAAGAAAACTATTTGTTCCTTTCTTAGAAGCTTGAAGCCACCGCTGTCAGTTTTGCTTTGCCTTGTGTGACACATGCAGAGGAATAGATAAATATCAAATCCTCCTAATGGTTGAGGAAAGGGCAGACACCTCACTGCTGTGTGCCTGAGAGCAGGGTGGGCATGTGTGTGTGGAGTAAGTCATGTGCCTGTTCATCTTGCCAGGGAAAGGTGAGAGCTGGGATCTCAAATGTGACAAGCTGAAAGGGAATCACTTCAACATAGTATCCATCATGGAGGCACACTCATTCTGTGGCTCCATAGAGGAAAAGGGAAACTTCTGGGCTGAATCTTCAGATGCCTCACTGACATCATACAAACTGATGGCTTATCACTGCTGTCAGCCTTCTAATGGGAAAGTTAACAAGCCGACATGGGTTTTTTTTTTCTTCCGAGTGATTTTAAAGAGGAAGCTTTTTTAGTCTTGGTTCACTTTTCTGTGGTTATCTACTTTATAATACCCCTACAGTTATTAGCTGGACCCAAAGAGTGTAAATCCTCACCTTTGCTGTTCTTGAATACACAATTAGCCGGGTGCAGCTATCCCCAGCAGGCTGACAGATAGCCAGACTTGCTGTTCCAGACACTTGCTCTGCTTATTCTGGCAGTTTGGATTCTAACCAGGACAGGATTCTGGGATTTGGCCGTGCATGGGATTTTTTTTCTCAAATGCGTTCATTTTTACTGATGTTATCCCTTCAGATACTACTCCTCCTCCCTTTGGAAATGTCATATCTAAGTGGAAATGTAGTAAGTAACTGGGGCATGTAAAACATTTCACTACAACTCAGCTGACTGAGAAATGCAGACTTGCTCTCTTCTACATTTGACTTGCATACTTAATTTAAAGGGTTTTTTTAAATGAACCTTGGTTTCTAAAGTGATGAGCCAAGATGAAACCTGCAATTCTTACAGATGCAAGAGAAGACTCATAACTGAATGACTTGCCCCTATATCAAATGTGTGTTGCTTTGCTCTGTCTAAAGCCAGATACTGTGGGTGGAGGAGGGAGAAGTCTGACTCACTGGTAAAAGATTTGTCCAGTTGGCTCTTGCAGCTGCAGGAGCAGAATAGATGGCTCTTTGTTGCAGCCTTCTGCTTTGTTGGTCTGTGCATAGGTGGTGCTGATGATAAATCAGTCGGGTGTAGGAGGCACAGCGCAGGATTGCAAACCAGCCTTTGCTGTGCTTTAATCCCAGCTCTGTCACCTCGTCACTTTGCTTGTCTGTCTCCTTGTCTGTGAATGGCAGTGTTGGGAGTACTGCAAAAGCAGCCATCAGTAAAATACAAGGAGAAGCAGGTAATGTATATCTTTGTCTGTCTTGTTGCCAATTTCCTGTCCTTTCTAATTTCAGGATGGCAAAGTGAATGGTGTGACTGATTCAACAAGAATCTTGGGGTACACCTTCCTTCACCCAAGTGTTGTGCCGCGTCCTCACGTCCAGTCCATCACCTTAACTCCACAAGATGAGTTCTTCATTCTGGGGAGCAAAGGGCTGTGGGACAGCCTCTCAATGGATGAAGCAGTGGAGGCTGTCAGAAACGTGCCTGACGCGCTGGCAGCCGCCAAGAAGCTTTGCACTTTGGCCCAGAGTTATGGCTGCAATGACAGCATCAGCGCTGTCGTGGTTCAGCTCAACGTGACGGAGGACAGTTTCTGCTGCTGTGAGCTCAATGGGGTCCCGCCCCCCAGCCCAGGCATCTTCCCGCAGTCTGTCAACGTGGTCATCAAGGACAGGCCCACAGATGCACTCGGGATGCCCTCTTCGAGCAGCGGCATGGCTTCGGAAATCAGCAGCGAGATCTCCACCTCGGAAATGAGCAGCGAGGTGGGGTCCACAGCCTCGGACGAGCCTCCGCAGGTGGCCATGAACGAGAACAGCCCGGCGTACCCGGGGGAGCAGCGCTGCATGCTGCACCCTGTCTGCCTGTCCAACTCTTTCCAGCGGCAGCTCTCCAGCGCCACCTTCTCCAGCGCCTTCTCCGACAATGGCCTTGACAGCGACGACGAGGAGCCCATCGAGGGAGTGTTCACCAACGGCAGCCGCGTGGAGGTGGAGGTGGACATCCATTGCAGCCGAGCCAAGGAGAAGCAGCTTCTCCAAGTGCCAGTGGAAGCCAGTGACGAAGGTATCGTCATCAGTGCCAATGAAGATGAGCCAGGCCTTCCCAGGAAAGCTGAATATTCTGCCCTGGGCACAATAGGGCGCCGGCGGGGCAACGGCTCTGTGGCACCACACGAGAGGAGCCATAACTTAATTGAAGTTGCAACAGATGCGCCACTCAGAAAAACCGGGGGCTACTTTGCTGCTCCAGCACAACCTGATCCCGATGACCAGTTCATCATCCCACCAGAGCTCGAAGAAGAAGTCAAGGAGATTATGAAGCAGCACCAGGAACAACAACAACAACAGCAGCAGCAGCAACAGCAGCAGCAGAGGCAGTATCCGATAGACCACCTGACAGACTATTACGACACACCACTATGACCCACTCTATTTTTGCTCAGAAATAAACTAACAAATAGGGAGTCTTGACTGTGAGACCCGGTGGGCTTGCGTTGCAGCAGGGGTTTTCCTTATCCTTTTCCTGCATATACTTCCTTTTCCTTATCCTGCCACTACAGATAACTGCAGCTTTTCAGTTTGTTAGGGTTTTAATACTCATTGACTTTCTTCTAGAGACGCTCGACTGGTAAAGTTTAAAATAGTTAACCCTCCCTTAACATATCAAGTGTAAAAACAGGAAAACAAAAAAAAAAAATAAAAAAAATAAAAAGGTTTAATATATTGCTGAGAAACAGATGATGATGTAATATTTTTTAAAATGGCTTGTTTGTTTTGTTTGAAAAGCAGGGCAGTAGCCACTGCTAAATGATTTAAGTAATATTGTAATACTGTATTTCTTTGAGAGAAAAGGCTTTTTTTGGTCTTGAAAATGATAGACATTTGTAGAATATGGAGACTAACTCCTAGGAGTTGCTTTACTCTTTCAGGTGACTTAAGTCACTGAGATTCACTAATTTTCTCTGAGAGAACAGTTGATTGGGAAATTCCTGTAAATAGCTCAGTGTTGTATAGTGACGCTTACATGTTTTGTAGCCTTGGCATTAAGGACACAACCTGAAAAACTGACCTTTTTTCTTAAGCAACTCTTTGGGCCATGGTCATTAAGGATAATGGACTGTGTGGCTGTGTACAAGTTAGCTAGAGCCCAGGTGGTGTAGACTGTTCAAAGAAACCCACTTTTTCCTCCGGTCTCTTTCTTTCCTTACTTTTACAGACACGTTTTGTTTGTGTTCCTTACTGCTGCCACAACCAGCATGATTGTATAGAGCTCATTTGCTGTAGAAGATTTACATACCAAGAGTTATATTAAAGCCGAATGCACAAATGAACATGTCATAATTTTTGTTATAATAAATATGAAATTTACACCTGATGTCTGCTTTTATGTCTGACTAGCTGAGCAGCAGCTCTCATTGCTGTGGTTCCTCAGCATGCTGCTCAGTTAAACCAAGAAGTATTGAAACTTTTTCAGCTCAATCACATTTTTACACTAACTGCAAAAGCTCACTTGTGCTTTCAGAATTTAAAGGTTGTGCAAAGTGGCCTTTAAAAGATACAAACCAACTCTCTGAGGAATTGACCTCTTCCTTTTTTCTTTCTTGCTACTAATTCAGCACTATTGATTTGCCCTTTGCCACAGTATTGACAATGCCAGAAGATTGAAGAGGAGCGGTGCTCTGACTCTGTCCCACTGGAATGAGTGGCTGAAGACAGAAATGATGAAGGGATAAAAAAAGTTAGAAGGAAAACATTGGATACTGAGAGAAGAGAGAAAATATGAGGAGAAGGAGGAAAAGTTAATTGAAAACTACCTATGTAAATTTGCTCGAATGTGCTGAATGAACATGAGTTCGATGGCAATCAGACTTTGGTAGCAAAAGGGCATCTTTTTGTGATTCCTGTGGGAAGGGAGCAGTGTCCATTCTCATATTGCCCCCAATCAACTGCTCCATTTTACTTCTCACTCTTTAAAAAGCTGAATTAGTGTGCAGTCATGACAGTGTCTTGTTCCTTCTTGGCATTTGGTCTGTATTTGGGAAAAGGACTGTGGCGACAGGCTGTTCTCCTTATTCTGTTCTAGGGTGAAATAGCCAAATTAGAACAGGATTGCTGTTAACTGAAGATTTTTAGTTACTTTTCCTTAATAACAATAGCAACAGAGGAGCAAACATTAAAATACCTGGTTTGATAAATGTTTATAGCACTGTCTACTGTAGATCTAGAAGATTGTATTTCATTGTAATTTGAGCTTCTAAATATCTCTTTCTTAAAGAACACTCATTAAATAATGTATTTAAACAAAAAAAGTATGGTTTGTTGGTTAGTAACTCTTAGATGTTCCTTGGTAAACAGTTTGTATATTTCAGATTTTGCTGAATTGATTCATTGTCTTTGGAAAATGTTCCCTTGTTTTTCAATTTCTGTTCCATTGCTGCTTGAGGCTGAAGGTGATCATTAGCAAGGACACTATCTTTATTTTCCTGCTCCTGGTGGAGGAGTAACCTTGCTGCAGCTGTCTGTTGTCTCTGTTTGTGATAAGGTGTCTCTGGTGTGCTGTACATGAGGTACCCCAGAGAGAGGAGCAGAGGGCAGAGTAGGGGTGGAAGGGGAACCATTTCATGTGGGCTAAACTTTGGCTCAGTGCTGACACCTGATACTCCCCTTCTCTGATATGAATAGGAGGATATGCACAACAGGCTCTGTAAAGACTTTCCCTTCCCTCCATTTGAAGGACAGGCTCCCAAGAACTTGCCAGCCCCAGTGGCGTTCACTGCTTACAGACAATGATGTGGTTTCCCTCCTTATGCCCTTACTTTGAAGCACAGATGGTGCAAACTGACAGCCCACTGAAGGCTGCCCCTTTCAGCCTGGTGCCTTCTGTAAAGATACCAGCAGCTGTCTGGAGTCAGGGATTCTGTGGCAGCAAAGTGATGGGATTTTGGTGGAGGAGCTGTACCTTTGGATTTTTGTTCTGCCTTGAAAAAGATGTCTGTGATAGTAGCCTGTCTTAACAAGTCATAATATGAAGGATTGATGGATTCATAGGGGTGACTTCATCCCTCTGCTGGGATTTGTGTTATGTGTTGGACTAGATCAGTAGGTTGGATGGCTTGCAGCCTCTTCATAAATAGCATTTATTTTTAAACAAGGGCACAAGGTATTTTGTCCTGGCTTTAAACTGGGACTTGAGAAACAAGGTATAGTGTTTGCAACTCATTATTTTTCTGGATGTTGCTGTCCTCTTTCACAAAAGGGGGTTAGTATGTTCGTACCTCACGAGGGCTGAAGCTAACGTCACTGATTGCATCTACGTGCACTAATACTGTACATGGTTTTAGGATTATGTTCACAGTGTATTTTGCAAAGTTTTGGCCTACTGGGAACTATCTGACAGATGTGGATTTGTTGCAGAACTTGAAAGCTGTAGCAGAGATGAAGGTTGAGAGCTAAAAAGAAGAATGCTTTCAGCCGTGGAAAATGTAGAACCACATTACCTTTATAATCAAACCTGGTGTGTCCTTTGAAACTAGATAGATGTATCTGAAACAAGCAGAAGTGCATGAATAGGAAGAGTTATATGTCTGATGGCAGGGAAATGAACATATTTACATTATTTCCTGGAAGATAATTTTAAACAGAAAGTTGTGGTAGTATTGAGAAGCAACTGAGTGGCTTCTTTGCTTGTAAATGCAAGCCTTTTGTTAAAAGCCATGAAAGCTTTATTCTTGCTTTCTGCCCATAGTGCTCTAATGTAACACATTTTGTTGTGCCTGAATAGCCTGTTGGCATCCTGCCTGGGCATTCAGTGTGTGACACCACCATCTTTGTGATGGTGACCAGTGCCATGGTGGCATTGCCTTCCTCTGACTTACTGCCTTTGGAGTGTGCCGCTGCCTCCATGTGGGTTGTCTCCCTCATGGCTACAAAATGTGCTGCTGCTGTAGTGCCCTGTAAGTTTCACTTTAAGAATTCTCTTCGTGGCAAGCTCAGCTTCATCAACAGCCCTTGTGTTTACAACTCATACACGTAATTTTCTAGCAAATCACGTGTATTTCTTTTTTAATCATAACTTTGCTACTTTGGAAGCATGTCTGTCTGGGGCTTGCTATTAATGAAATGTCACCCTTGGCTCTGGAGGTAATTTCTGCATCTCTACACTAGTCATGGATGGTGCCTCTTGGGTGCAGCCTTGCAGGTCTGGGCTTGCAAATGTGCGCTTGAGTGGATTGGTTGGGATAACCCTGTGAAGGGTTTGCTGGTCTGGGGAGCAGAAGGGCTTGAATCAATTCAAGCAGAGGAGTAGGATCTAAAGGAGTGAACAGAACAGTAACTTCAGCCTGATCAGCCTGATTTCCCTGGACACTGCCAGCCGTCAGTGAAGAAGATGCACTTTTTCTAAGAGGAGAAGGCACTCAAGCCAAACAGTTCTCAGCAATGCTGGAGTGTCAGGTCCCTCAGAGCTTTGGCTGCAGGGGGGAGCTTCATGGCCAGAAGGTGGTAAAAATATCTTTTGGGCTCAGCTGGAACCAGGACAGTCTTGGCGTCTGTAAAATGACTCTGCATTTACTTTTCTCTGTTAACCTGCTTTACTGCCCTGCTTTGTTAGTTCTATTGACTTGTTTGGGGCTAACTTCTGCTATTGTTGCACTAATTGATTTATCTTACAGATTTGTTACCTGCATGCTTCCACTGCTTGCACTGAGGGTTTCATGGGGTGCTACATGAACCAGTCTGTTTCCTCTTGGTTGCTTGCGTTTTGCTGTGTCCTACACTGATGCTGTAAGTGTTCAAATGCCCTAGGTAACAAGACTGCTGCTTCTATGGAAAACTGAAAGTTAAAATTTGTCTGCTGCCTGAGAATGACTAACTCCTTGCAGCCATTTCAGTCAAGAGGTGGAGGTGGAAAAGCCCCAAAAATTAAACAGATTAACAGCAGCCCCAGGGCAGAATCAGTATACCATTTATCTAGGACATCAGTGGGGAAAAAGTTCCTTGCTTGCTCCAAGTTCCTGGCTTAAATGATTGGTCCCTTCTTTTATCCAGACCTTTTTATTTGCATTTCCATTCCTGTTGAGGTCAACAGTTCATCCTTTAGATCATCCTTTCTCAGGCTGACAAGTTTGGATTCACCTGTGGTTGGCTTGGATACCTCGTCCTACCTTTTTATCTTGTGCCATGACCTAAGCTTGCCATCTAGGTTGAGACTGAGGCAGGATCTGAATGAGGCAGACACTATCTCATCTCTTTCCATATTTTTTTAATATTGTAAGCTGAAGGGAGACACTTAAACTGCAAGAGCTTGTCAGGAGATGACAGCATTGTTTAATAACTGCAGTGTGACAGAGACCTGGGACAGGCAGGACTGATCTGCTCCTTTTTAGGGAGACCCAGGAGTAGGTGATGCCCTGAGGCTTTCTGCTGTAGGAGATCCAGGGTGCCTGGTTTACAATCAGAGTGTGGATTCCTGCACATCAGGCTTTGGGGAAGAGGATGAAGTGTGCAGTCCCAAGGCTGGGAAGTAGTTCCTGCTGGTGGATGAAGTTCAGCTGGCTCTTCTTGCCCTGTTCCCCATTAGGGTCTCAATTCTAATGTCCTGCTGCTCATCACAGTCTCCGGTGCTTGTTTGGTGTTTTTGTTTGAGCTTGTTCTTCTGCGTGTCTCATTAAAACTTGAGGAAACAGACACAAAAGCGATCTTGTATGGTTCTGTAGAATTGTCTTTGCAGGTCTGTATTTAGGGTGTGTAGGTAACTTAAGGGTGTCCCAGGGGCCATCAGTGGGCAGGGATGGGGCTCTGGAGGCCTTTAGGAGATCCGGGTGCCAGCATCCCTGTGATGAGAGCCTGGGCACCAGACACAATGCTCTGAGCACAGCAGGCTCTTCTCCCCTCGTCAGATTCAGCACAGCTGCACCAAGAGAAATAAATGTGTTTTAACTGTAAAGTTGTCAGTATTGACTCGTGGAACAGATGGGATTGTTTTGCTAATTAAATGTATGCTGTTGAATGCTTTAAAGGAAATGGGGATGCAAAACTATGAAGAGAGACTGGTGTAGCAGGAGTCTGTGGCTTGTAAGATGCTTTTTCATCTTAATTCCTCTTAAGTAGAGAGACACCAGCATTTTGTGGAAAAAACATCTTGTACTTACCTTGGTCCTGAAATTACAGAATATGTAGTGACATATTGTGCACAGAATAGTGCATAGAATACATAGTGAAGTACTCTGTTCAAATGTATTTTAAAATGGGGTGGCAAGCAAGAGCAAAAAGTGCTCTGTCTTTTTAAAGTGGCCAAAGCTGTTCTCCTGAAAGCAGCAAATCTCCCCAAAAGCAAACTTTGGCAAGTCAGCTGTGGTAGTTTCATTTAACAAGGGTTAAAGAGATTTTCCTGTTCTCTCATTTCTGCTGGGCAGAATTTGATGACAGAGAATCAACTCAGGTATCAGCAAAGTCATTCCCTGGCATTCTTGGAATGCTTTGGTGATAAGAACATTGGAAAGGATGTCCTCAGTCCATCCTGCACCGTCAGAAATAGGGATGTGTAGGAGGGGAGATCCATAGCAAGTGATCTTCCCCACTCCCAGTGGTCTGTGGCTTGCACTTGTTTGAACCAGAAGCAATGTCCTTGTGAAGATGATCGGAAATGGATTTCAGGCCTCGTATTTCTTGCTGATGAGGAACTGAGCGTTTACATTTGGGGTGGGAAAAGGCGTATTCCTGCTGTCCCTATTAATTGGGAGCTGCAAGGGCTCCCCCTCGTGTCACCGCGGGACAGGACCAGCATTGCCGCATCTTCCTCCTTGGCGGCTGCTAGTGGAGCGGCTGCATCCCGCAGCCTTGTGCTCCCACTCCATCGTGCAAGCCACGCAGGAACAACAGAAGCACGGAGAAGCCTTTCTTCAGCTGAGCAAGGAAGGCAGCAACACTGACATAGCAAGAGTCTTCGCACAGACTGAGGGCTCTCAGAAGCCTCCTGAGTGTTACAAGTGTTTGCTCCAAGTCCAAACAAGGATGTGAGGGCTGAGGAAGTCAGGGAAGCCACACCTGCTGCTGCTTCTGCAGTGCTGCCAGGATGTTAGCAAGATCTCATGTAGTCCTGGAAAATGGGCAATGAGATCTTCATCCCAGCATGTCTTACTGATTTGGACCGATAAACTGCTGAATCTTCACTATCAGAGCTGATCCACAGCAGTGTAAAAATCAGAATCCCCTTTAAGTTGCACAAGTGCTAAAGCATGTCCAGAGAAAGGCAATCAGCTGGTGAAGGGCGTGGAGTCCAAGTCTCATGAGTAGCAGCTGAGGGAGCTGTGGTTGTTCAGGAGAAAAGGAGGGGAGATGTTATCACTCTCTACAATTGCCTGAAAGGAGGCTGTAGCCAGGTGGGGGTCGGCCTCTCCTCCTGAGTAACAAAATGAGAGGTAATAGTTAAGTTGGATCAAGGGTGGTTTAGAAAAATGTCTTCACTGTAAGGGTGTTCAGGCAATGAAACAGGCTGCCCAGGGAACTGGTGGAATCACCATCCCTGGAAGGTGATCACATCCCATTCAAAAGATGTGGCTGTGGGCACTTGAGGATATGGTTTAGTGGTGAACACAGCAGTGCTGGGTTAACAGCTGGACTTGGTGATCTTGGAAGTCTTTTCCAACCTTAATAACTCTATGATAGGGTCATCTTGTTGGGGAATTATTTTTGCACTCTCAAGCAAGGAAAACACCCTGTTTGCACCTGTGTGCATCCATCTCGTGAGCCTTTCTACATCTTTCTGAAAAACTAATTAGCTGTAAAATGCATGCAGGCATTTCCCACACTTGAGCCCTTCAGCACAGCCTGAGATTTTTGGGGAGCCCAGTAGCACGTGCAGGTCTGTGTGCAGAAGGCATCCCTGGAAATCAATAGACCATTTGTAGTAATGAAGGGCATCCTGTGACTTGCCCGTTTTGCACTGTCACATGCCAAAACCAATTACATCAAACCCCTGGACAAGTGGTGGACCTTGCGAGGGGTCTCATGTTTTATTTATGCCGGGTGATGCTGAGCATCTGTGACAGGTTTTATGCTGTGCTGGCATTAAGCTGCTGCAATACACCGAGCGCCACCTTTTCTGGGAGATGATGTTTTGAAGGAGAAGAGTAAGGACAAATGTCACAGCTGTCATAAACAATGCACTCATAGTGCCCTTCAGCAATTTACCTGAGTCTTGAAAAAGAAAAGGAGATGTCCAAGTTCTGCAAGTGTGTTTGAGAGATGAGAGTTACTGAAGGTCTGATGTGTATCTGTGGCTTTGCTTAACTCTATGGTGAATATAAGTTGTGGTGGAAAACTACCAGAAGAGCAACTTTAATCAAGGCAAGTCTGCACTAGGAGTAAAATACATGGATTATGGAAGAAAAATTCCATTCAAACTGTTCTTTAGTGCTCTAATCCCTGTATGTATTCTCATCAATTTAAAGCAGTTTCCCATGTAAACTGAGATCCCAACTTTTCTTAATGCTAAGCCTCGAATTCAGTTTCTGCTGTTACACAACTGGTTTGTGTCCCTAGTTGTTTCTGCACGTTGGATACACTCAAACTCTTCTCTGGAGGACTCATGGAGAAAGCTTAAATCGGGATAAAATGTAGTAAAATTCTAGTCTGGGAATCTTTTCTTTTAATTTTCTTTTGTTATTAAGAAAATAGGAGAGTTTCTTGTTTCTGCTTACCTGAAAATTTCCTTTCTGTGGATGCGTACAAAGGTCCTTCCCCCTCCAGCTGCTCTGCAGCAAGATGGCAATGCCCTAATAGAGCAGCTCTTCCACCAGATTTCCAGTTCCAGATAGATTAACTATTTGGGAAATGTAAAGGTTATGTTAAGCTTATTTGGAAGAGTAAACATCCTCTCTCCTCTTTGTCCTCCACCCTCCCCAATTTTGCCTTTCACATTGAAACAAGAGACCAACCTGTGTCATTGCATGTTGATTTGCTCTCTTTTGGACAAGATTTCCCCCAGACTGAACTGTTTTACGAATTTGTTTGAATAAAGGGCACATCTAGGAAAATGGGTACTCAAAGGTGCACAACCCAGCATGATGAAATTTTCATGGCAGTTTACTCAGTGGTGGGATGCGAGATCAGGGGGAGGATTCCCTCCCCTCCTTCCTCCTCTCTCCTTTCTTTCCTTTTTTCTTTCTCAGTCTAAATATCTTACGCCCTTTATTTCCTCCTCAAGATTAGGACATGGAGACACATTTTTTCAAAGAGAGATTGTTTTTCTGAGACTCTTCTGTGGGGAGGGGGTCCCTCTGTGGTTAGCTAATGCTGGGAGGCTCAGCTGGAGGCTTTTCTCTCTGATTGACTAAAGCTGTTTGCTCATACATTGAAACAGACTGGTGCAAATTGATGGTTTAAATCCAAAGGGGCTGGCCAGGAGTCTCACAGGTAACTGAGACAAACAAACTACTCAGCCCAGCTCCTTCCACTAGTGACCTGTGGGGCTTTTCCCCTGTCAGGCAGCTCTCGTTCACCCTGAAACCTGCATCCATTTCCTCACATCTCCAGGGATGGTGGCCATTTTAATCCTCTTTGCAAAGGTTCAGAAGAGGCTTGGTGTGCCAGAAGGCTTCTTGCAGTACCCAAGGCTTTGAGGTTGAGAGATGCCATGCTGTCTGCCCACAGGACAGCCTCTTGGAGAAGCACAGGTTTGGCCTTTGCTATCCCTGTTTACTTCACAGCAGGCAAGCAGCTGTGGTCATCACCAGGCAAGCTGGATACACCCCAAGGATCCCCTTATCAAAGAGGGACTGAGGGTGATGACTGTGCAGTCCTTTGGCTGCAGGTGAATTAGGCTGTCAGGGCTGCTTCAGAGAAACAGCTGAGCTCGTTTTCAGTGCTGACCTTGCAGGCTGCACGCAGGCAATGCACACACACGTAGGCACAGTGCAGGCAGCAGGGAAAGGCTCAAAGAAATGGTAGGGCTGGCAGGAGCCATTTCCCCTGCCCTTGTTTACTGGTCTAAATGTGGATTATTGTCCTATACTAATGGGCAGTTCCTGCTCAGAGGTAATCGTGAGGCACATGCATCTCCAGCAGAAGGTGGGAAGACTAATCTGCCTTGGAAAAAGGACCACCTGCAATGATAGCTGGGGATGACAGCCTGTTGCATCCTCAGTCACATGTGTCTGCTAGAAAATCTCTGCTCTTGTATTTACACCTTCCCAGATCACATGGTAAAGACTTTCAAGTCTTCTAGAGGACATCAAACATGGTGTTGTTACAGCTGGAAAGCAGGGGGGTTTGGATTGTTCTGATGGTATTTGGCTTGTCCTCCACCCCAACAGGTAGGAAAGCTTCTTTCCTGCCTTACTCCTGTGAGAAGTATTTCTGGGATTTTCCCCTCTCCTTTCCTCCACTTCCGTCTGTGAAGGGGAGTGGAGGAAACAGAATTGTTCATTACCTCTTCACACTAATTTCCTAATAATCTTTCTTCATCGTGTCAGGGAAGGAAACAAATTCAAGGCACAAAACTTTCAAGAAGCTGTCAATCACTGGGCTGTGGCTTTCTTTGGGGTCCCTCTGCTTGCAGCGTTTCAGGACTTTGGCATGTTTGTTGATGACACCAAGCTGACAGGTGGAATGCTTGAGGGAAGGGATGCCATCCACAGCCACCTGTCAGGGTCACCAGGGCTGAAGTGGGGGCCAATGTGATCCTCACAAAGTTCAAACAAGGCCAAGTGTAAGGTCCTGTGCCCAGGTTGGGACAATCACCACCCAATCACCAGAGTGGGTGGTGAAGGGCTGGGGAGCAGCTCTGTGGAGAAGGACGGGGGGGATAAAAAAGGGTGGATAAAACAATGTATTTGACCAGGAAATGTGCACTTGCAGCCCAGAAAGCAAATCATATGCTGGGCTGAATCCAAAGTAGCACAGCCAGCAGGGTGAGGGGGAGGGATTCTGCCCCTCTGCTCCACTCTGCTGAGACCCCACCTGGAGAGTACTTCAGGGTGCTCCCAGCACAGGAAGGACATGGAACTGTTGGAGCAACTCGATAGGAGAGCCAGGACAATGATCAGAAGGCTGGCTATGAAGCCACACTTAGAGAGTTGGGGGTGTTCAGCGTGAAGAAAGGAAGGCTCTGTAAAGACCCTTTTGTCCTTCGATATATAAAAGAAGACTGATAAATATATAGAGAGAGTTCTTACTAGAGCCTGTAGTGACAGGACAAGGAGTAACCATTTTAAACCAAAAGAGAGTAGAATTAGTTTTGTTATAAGGAATAAACTTGAGGCTGTCAAAGTTAGAAACATGAGGGGATGATGAGTGCAGGGAAGCCACTGGGTGAGGAGCTGAGAGAATGTGACTAGGACTAACCTTTATTCAGCACCTTCTTTTTGACTCTCCACATAAAACACATTAAATTGTTCCTGAGAACAGGAAAGGGATGCAAAAGAGATGGACTGTGAGGGACCCAAGTGTCCAAGGGAGTACAGCAGCAGTCCACAGCACAGCTCTGTGCTCCATTTTCTAAAGACTGAATTACCTTGCAGAAAATGAGGCCTTTACCACAGACACAAGAAAAAAAGAGACAAGGAAAAAAAGAAATTGATCCTCCCAAGAAGATCATTGCTTTTAAACAGTGATGGCAGGCAAACATTCAGAAATGAGTGGGACAGAGTAAGAAGCCCTGAGATTAAAATTCATATTGTGCATGTATTTAAGGACTGAATTAAAATTTATGCATTCTTACCTGCAGCATTTTCTAGTCTTTTGAATTTGTCACTTCAAGGTGCTGCTTTTTGCTGTTTGTTAATAACAGTGAGAACATGTAACTAAGCCTGCATTCAGTGTACAAGGTGTACAGATAGCACAGAACAAGAATGCAGGCAGAGATGCCTAACAAGTGGTCAGCTGCAGCTTTAGCTGCATGCCAGACATCCTTGGAACAGACTTTCCAGCCAATTACAGCATACCAGAGGAGGTCTGGGCTTGGGCAAAGAGCTAGAAATCAAAATCCTAATTTCCTGACTCTATGATGACTGTGAGTCATAGCAAGTTTGGGAAAACTCCATTCCTGCCTCTCCATAAGCATAATAATGCTATGGAGCTTATTGATGTTCAAAGTGTTAAAGAGATGTTTAGGGAATTATATAAAATATACTTATTGTAAAGGCTCATGTAATCACTTCTAATCAGAACCATAACATCTTCTTGTTTGGTTTATATTACCTCAAACACAATCCTTTGAGATCTCTATGTGTATATATATGTGTATGTATGAAGTATGCAATAAATAAGCTCTACTATGGTTCAGAAAAGCCTCATCTGGGCAATGACTGAGCCAGATGAAACTGCAAAGAAGGAAAATGGCCAGAATCTTCCCTCCTCTCAAGCTGACAGATCTTATGCACTTCAAGAACAGCCTTCTCTTTTTCTCACTCCCTCTTCTTTGAAGATCAGTGATCTATTACATTTGCCTCAAACAAAGGACTCTTGAAAGATGTTCTCTTAAATTTATTTTCTCAACCCTGCAGCATAAAATTACTGCTGTTCACTCATGCTTTGCCTTTTTAGATATTGAAAGGACACATGTACTGTCATTGTTACAGCATTCCCAGGGCAGGCAGCATGTTCCTGATTTGGGCTCTGCCCACCACTGGCTGTTGAGTCAGCGAGCCAAACCTTGTTTAGGTGCTTACAGAAGCAAATAGTATCTTTACTATAAGCTGATACCTGACTAGTATGATGTCTCTTAGATTCTGTGCTCACTGAGATGGGAAAATCTAGTAGGAAACTAGATAAAGCCCTTGAATGCTGCCTTTGTCGTTGCAGCTAGTTCTCCCAGCAGCATTCCTCAGGGAGCACATGATCAGCATGTGTCAGCCCCCGTGACTCAAAAGATAAAACGCTTCACTAGCCCAGGCAAAACAGGTCACAGGTAACGTTGGACATGATTTGGAGAGGCACTCGGTTGTCCTTTGCTTTGCAAGCACTGTAGGATAAAGGAACAGGACGTCCAACAGGCACAGGCTCTGCTAAAGGCTGCCTGTACTAGCTGTGTATTCAATTCCCTGTCACAGGAGAGGAAAGGAAATGGTTGTTAGCACAAGTTTGGCAGCAACACAGTTGTAACCTGTTAAAAGCCCACTGCTGTTTGGATTTGCTTTGTTCAGGATGAAAACATTACAATCAAATGCTTTTTAAATGCAGGAGTCCAGTTTGAGAGACCAGTGCAAAAAACGTTGTTAAAACAGTCACTCAACGTCGATTTTATTATGTGATGTTGTAGCAGTGTAGTTGTAACTGGTGATTCGATACACGCTTCAGCACCTTGTAGGAAAATGCTCTGTGGGCTGGTCGCCTGTTTGCCAGTGTCTGTCCTTTGCTGAAGCCTCGGTTCTCTGGCACAGTCCCAGAGCTGACCTCACACTAATGTGGCGAGAGCCTGGATGTTGTGGGAGCTTTCAGAGGTCCTGTGCACGGCGTGGTGGTTTCTGACGCTTCTGTCCCTAACGCTGCCCTTGGGGCTGTGCTGAGCCTTGGCTGCGCAGCGCTGGAAGGCCCGGACGGTGCGGATAGCGAGGACGCAGACCACAGAGCTGGCAAAGTACAGGCAGGAAGCGACGACACCGAACAGGCCGACGGCCGCGTCGCCGCCCTGCACGGCGCAGTTCATGGAGGTGTAGCCACGGCGCGCGTAGAGCCGCTCCCGCCTCCTGCACACCTCGGTGGCATTCACCTGCCTGACAAAGTGCAGGTAGAGCCCCACGGCCGCCAGGTAGGCCATGCCAGCCAGCAGGCTGAAGGCACATTCACCTGCCAGCAGCCCTGTCCGGAGCTGCTGGATGGGTTTTGCCCCCACGACGAGGAAGACGAGGGTGAGCGCGGCCAGTGTTAAGCTGAAGGCCACTCCGCCATACACGCAAGGGGCTCTCATCTGGGTGAACTGCATGTCCAGCTCCCTCACCTCCCGCAGCTCCGTGCCCTCAAAGGGGATGTAGGCCGAATTCAGGTTAAAGGATCCGAAGCCTCCAAGGGATGTGAAGCCTGCAACAGAGGCTTGGGAAGCGCCCACGCAAATCAGCACCAGGAGGTTAACCGTGATTTCCACAAACTTCAAGATGCCTGGAAGTAGCAGAAAGATGGGA
Source organism: Erpornis zantholeuca (assembly GCA_013400515.1). Lineage (NCBI taxonomy): Eukaryota > Metazoa > Chordata > Aves > Passeriformes > Timaliidae > Erpornis > Erpornis zantholeuca. Next base: position 257,356 of record VZTN01019494.1, on the reverse strand, counting down.
ATGGGTGTCAAAACCACATCTTGTGCAAACTGCGGGTGACAGAAGTACACCAAAACCATAGGCAGAGAGTACTAATACTGAGATATTCCTCTTGGCTGCAGCTACAGAAAAGCACTTGGAAAAAAAAAAAAAGAGAAGCCTGAACTCTCGTGGGTACGTTTGGGAGGTTGGGCAAATTACTTTTTTTAATTTGTCAGTGTGCTTGATAGATGAATCTTCATGCAGTGAAAAAAAAATCCATAAAAATTTTACTGTGCTTGTGTTACTGCCAAGGCAAGCACACATTGATTGTATTTTGGCCTGTAACTACTTGGCATAAACACACTGAGCAAGAAATATCCAGTACGAACAAAATGCTGAGGTTGAAGCTGACAAAAACCTAGAAGCTTCTAATGGCTTGAAAAATTGTGCAAGTTATTTAGGTCCTTCAAAACATATTTACTGCTTTAACTTGAACCTTTTTTTTTTTTGTGGAAGTATTTGTTAAACTTACTATCTAAGCAGATGCGACTTGCACTTATCTCCTTCAGAGGCAAAAATCTCTTCATATGTCTGAAGAAGCAGTTTCTGATTGCACAAAAAAAACTCCCAAAAAACCCAAAAAAGAAGAAGGTGGGGAAGGATGCAAACCCCACCTTATATGCAGAGATAAATTAAGTGAATTTGATACTAGGTCATGTGTGCTTTTTCACACCCTGACCTTCAGAAGGAAACCTTTCCGCTTCTGAGTTGACTCTCCACTTCTTATTTTAGTCTACTAGTAATAGTAACCAAGTGTTTTTAAGAGCAAAAATACAAATAAAACCCGGAACCAAGAAGAGGAGAAATTACTTATTTTTGTGGTAGCTGCCTCTCAGGAAGGTACCTCATGTTTGATAAATCTGATTATTCTGTGACAGCTCACTAGGGGTCAGACTAAGATTAGTAAACATGATGGATCTGGAAGTATAGCACAGCTAGAGTTGCCTATTGGGGAAATGAAAACCCTTAGCATGTCAGGCGTTTTGCTCCAAAGTTCTGAAGTTAATTACAGAATTGTGAATCTTATTATTCCATTGCTGTCTGACAGCCAAGAATATGAGATGTTTAACACAGTGGTCCCATATTAGTTTTTAAAGTGGGGCAGGATCTGTGGTTTGCACAGAGACTTTTATTTTATGCTGCTAGCGCTGATCCACATAGCATTTCCCTCTTGAGCAATGGCTCAGTTGTTGTCAAAGCTGTATGGCCTTGAAAAGGAAGGGCTGAAGGAGGAACACAAGGGAATCAAATTCCTCTCTTGTGCTGCCAGATGCTTCTAACCAAAGAAAGGCAGTGACAGCCACAATGAAGGATTATCAGATATTCCCATTCTGCCCCTTCTCACTCCCTCCACAGAAGGCTAAGGTAATGAGTCCTTTCCTGCTGCCACTTGCTCTGCACAGGAAGATAGTGTTAGTCAGAGCAAAATTGTTCCCTTTGTTCAAGAAGAACCAAGTGAGCAGTTCTGTGTATGTGTTCTTCAGAGGTGATGCTGATTTCTGCATGACAGTGTGCCTTTTCTTTGACCCTTCTGCACAACCATTTTTGTAAAGTGGGGAGATAGCCATGCTAGTAACCAAATCTTCAAATATTTCAAAGGAGGTATTTGTGGAGTTAACATAAAGAGAAATTTAAATTTTGGCCCTGGAATTAGGATTTTAAACTCCTTGTACCAAATTCAAACAATGCAGCCAAAAGACTCATAATTTTTAATAGGTAGAGAGTCATTACTTTCCTAGGACTGTTCATAGTATTTTGAAAGAGTAGTAGCTGTGTGGGACATTAATTGGAACTCAGTCAGTTGTTTATTTCTGTCTACTCAGTTGAGTTGTACATTATGTCTTCCAAATACAGGGAGCCAATTTAGATCCTCAGGGCCCTTGGGCAGTGTTGGATGCAGAAGTGCACTTCCCTTTTTAGAGGCTGACTACTGATTTCATAGATGGTCCACCAGGAAACAGTTCTTACAAGTCTACATGGAGGAAGGACCATTTGATTAAGGGAAACATAAATTTTAACTATGTTTGGCAACTTGGTAGTTGGGAATTCATGATCAGTCAGCTGCTGACTTCAGAATTTCCTTTTCATCTATGTGTAGTGAGGCCCTCTGACCTGCTGAGAATCAACCTTTCCTCTACATCACCTTGCTAAGCTTTGGAAAAGGCAATTTTCTGTTGTTAAAGTAGTCACTGCCTGCTGCTAACCTCCCCACATTTATAACTGACCCCAATCCTCAAAGATGCTGCTCCAAAACTTTCTACGTGTTCACACCCATTCTGTATGCCACCCCTTAACTTTGCTGAGCTGATTGATGATGGGATGACAAAAGTGATCAGTGCAGGTCTACTGTATTTTTAACTGCAGCAGTAGATGCTTTAAAGGCATGCCTGAAAAATTCCCTCAGACAGGGCATTCAGGCTGGGCAGGTTTTGTATGTACCTGCACAGTTGTTACACATGCCTGCTGTAGAATTGATTAGAGTGACTAAACAATGGAGAGAGGTTCAGCAGCAGCTACTCCACCAGTCGCTTGTATCATTTGGATTAACTTTTTTTTTTTTTTTAAAAGAAAGTGCAGTAACAAAGCCTGCTATATTAAAGACAATTCTAAAATGAAAAGCAGTATGTAGAATGAATTACAGGTTCATGATGACAGCCAGCTGGGTTTATGAACGTAGCAGACAATTAGTGGAAATGCCCAAGATCTTGTATAATCATAAATGCTTTGATGGAAATATTAAGCCCTCAGTATGTTCTGACCCAGGAACCCCAAAAGCCTTGTGGAGCCTTAATCTGTGATAGATACAAGCCCATACCAAATCCTACAAGTATAAATAGGATAGAGAGATTTGAGAAGTAAGGAATAAAAGGACAGTTAAGTTTTGAATCTTAGCTCTGCCAAGGTATGGTCACACACATCCTGTCAGTGACCGGTGTCAAGTAGCGTGCTGCTGGCAGAAAGGACTGAGTTACAAGCTGCACTTCCGAGTCTGTGCTGCCATTTCTGTTTCACAGGCCAGTTAGCCATGTCATCTTGGAGGTATCCCTGCAGAAACCAGACTGCCAAAAGGTATTCCTATGGGGAAGTTGCTTATCTCTACAGTAATTCTCTAATCCCATGCAACAATGAATGAATTGCAAGATGCAAATGTAAAACGACTGGAGGCCTAAACAGCTCAAAATTCTATTGGTTTGGATATTTTTTTCCTTTCTCGGGTTCAACATCTTTGGATTTATCTAAGAAGTTACTTATTTGTATTAAAATCAGCACATTTGTATCTGTATTAAATTCAGCACGGTGAACAGCTGGCTTTAGGAACTAACCCCCTCCTTACTGAACAAGTTACAGGACTCCTGTCAGGGATCCTGGATTGCTATTTCCTTTCCCATGCTTCTTTCCTGCACTGCTTTTCAGCACTGATGGTGAGAAGAATGGCTGCAATCTAGAACACAGTGGGTGTTGCCAGAGCTTTCCAGAGAACAGTTTTGTTCCTTCCATAAAATCTCAATCTGCAGTGGATAGTAACTTCAATGTATCATACTTGTTAATTTTGCCTGAATCCAGTTGTCTTTTGCTGTGAGTAGACTTCGTGCTACAATCAACAGCAGCCTTCCAATTGCTACTATTTATCTACTATTCACTTTTTCTTTCCCTTTCTTTTCCTCGCTAGGCTACTTCCATGCTACCAACCCACTGAACATCGGTTTTACCTTCTGTCAGATGGTGGGTGTAACCATCCAGCAAAGAGCCAGGTGGGCTGGTTAAGGGTACAGACCCACAGGCAGCTGACTTTAACAGCTCCCACCCTCGGCTGGGCAGTCACTACTTTTCTCCCCTACCTTCTCCAGCTTCACATTAGGCCCTTCCAAGAGCTGTTTAAATAAATTAAAATAGCAGGAAACAATTTAACTCTTTTCTTGTGTGCTGCTAGTCTTTTTCTGCAACTTTAGGAACTTAAGGTGACTCACAGCATATCTGACAAGCAATCATGTTGGCATGGGTTTAGCAGGGGCAGTAACAGCCAGGACCAGAGAAGGACCAGAAACTCTCCTTCTCAGGGGAGGTGAGCTGTTAAATCTGTGTGCTCTGCCTCATACAACCATGCTGTGGCTGAATGTGTGGTACCCAGTAACTCAGCTGTGCACTCAAGTCTCATGTGTCAGAAGCTGTAAAGAGGAATTTTCATCCAGGCACTGTAGCAGGACGGCCCTGATGTCCAGGTGTGGGGGTCGTGGTGTTTATATACATATGTACATAAAGTATGTACAAAGTTCTTGTTTGTTCCTTTGTTTCTGCAGCTGCCATAAATGAATTTGCAGGACAAACAGTTTTGGCTTCTTCTGTTGAACTCCCCCGATCCCATGAGGGCCAGACTAATAAAAAAGGCCTTCAAAGTGTCTCACTCCACTGTGTGTGGCACAGGAGTCACATTTTTCCTCTGCTGAATGCACATGGACTCTTCCTCCTTTTCTATCTTTTGGTATCACTCCCTCCTCTTCAGTCAACATCGCTGTGTACTTCCAAGATATTCTATGTCTACCATTCCCCATTCTGGCTTGCCTTCTCCCTCTGCTTCCTTTGCAGACCATGTACCACTGGGACCAGCAGAACCCAGAGGCAGCCCTGGGGGTGTGTGGCTGCCACTCTTGGACAGCTGGACCCCAGTGGCAGGGCTAGTGACACACAGGTCGGTGGCACCCATGTCACATTCCATTAGGGGTCGCTCCAGGAGAAGGGAAGACAGGAGTTACAAGCTACAACACATGCATGAAAAATCATTCTCCGAGCCTTTTTCACTGAAAGTTGTCATTTGGTTCCTTCCCCCCACCCAGTTTGGGTAGCTTTCTGCTTTTTAGAGGTAATATTTCTTTTTATTTATTTTTAACCCCCCACAAAGGAGCAGGCAAGTATTTTGACCCTATGTAGTGACTTACAAAAGCAAAATGTGACAGAAGCGGGGAGAAACCAAAACAGAGGAGGAAAACTAACCAAGAGAAAAGAAATGAAGACAACAGTTTAAGAGATCAAAACCATAAAAGCTGCATGCAAAGATATTAAAATATCTTTCTAATGGTATTATTCCCTTTATGTAGAAAGCAAGATCTTACTGAAACAAGTAACAAGAATTCAACCAGCTTCACTGATGCAGAATAAGAGCAATACACAGCTTTGTCATAAACAAAGAAATGCCCCCCAAGCCCCACACCACTATTATTTTTGTAGGTCTCTGTGTTCTTCAGCCAGTGGTGGGATTTAGCTTTCACTCAGTCATGCTAAAATCAAAGGCAGAAAAAAAACAACCCAACCCTAAAACACAAGAATTAGGCAATGTAACACCAACAAAATCTTGGCTTTTCAGAGGACCCAAGGGATGCACATACTTAGAGCCAACTGAATTTAAATTGCACGAATGTGCCCAACACACTTATGCTCATTTGAGATATCCGTCTTACTGGAAATCACTGAAAAAAATAGTTTAAAACTGGGAAAATTAAATGATTTATGTTCTCTAAAAAAAACCCATTACTATTACCTTTTAATAAGTTGTCTCTCTTTAGTCAAGATAATCACTCTGTTAGGAAATCTCAAAGGATGACCAGTCTTGGTTTTAATGACTCAGAGAAATCTTACGTTCACAGAGCGCTCAGATCCAAATGTATTATCCTGTTTTTCTGTGTATCCTCTTCCCTTAAAGAACAACTATCCCACCTGCTCTATTCTTTCTGCTTAATACCCTCGCATCCTCTAAACAGTGCTGTCCAATTTTCACAGGAAAGGGTGGACTTAAATTGTAGAATTATTGCATCATCCTCTATCCCCATATTTTCCCACCACTGTAAGACACAGTTTCAATACAACCCAGCCCTTGCCTGGGAACAACAGCTACGGTTTACTTGTACCCAGTAGTTCTTTAATGCATCACTTCTAGAATGTTCTTGATTTCTCTCCTGCTAATTGAGCATGAGTCATCTTTCCTAATTTTTGGAGAGGGTGGGAAGCAAAAGAGCTTGCATTAAACAGTAGTATTTGACAGTACTGCTTAAATATAACAACTGTAAAAGGCTGTATTCTATTTGTAGCACTGGTAGGTCTCTGTATGGTCACCTCGCAATCTGCATTTCAGGAAATGGCCTTTTTTATTATTTTTTTCTTAATGTACAAATAGTTCTTTCAAGTAGTAAACAAGTGTCTTGGTATTGAAACCAGTTTGCAGTAGTTTTTTTAAAAAGAGTTCACAAAACAATGAAACACTCCTGCTCCGTATGCCAACTTTCCATGGCCACTCCCTCCATTTGAACTGAAACTGAGCCACCTTTAGAAAGTACAAAGATTGGGGTGTTATTGCTCTTTAAGTAATCATAGTCTGAAGGTGAGTCAGGTTGGAGGCACCTGTGAACCCAAGCTTCTCATTCACTTTACCAATTGTGGGTTGTCACACTTGGTGAGCAACATTCCTGTCTGGGCGGATTTTTCTCCTTTAAGAGAGCTAGGATCACCTGCTCGAGAAATAGAGCTACATTCAATAGACAGTCTGTCTGCTGTATCAATTGGCTTTGAGAGCCACTTTTTAAATACAAGAGTTTTCCTTTGTTCCCATAATTTGGGTCAGATGTGGGGAAGACAAACCTACTTCTCTCAGAGGAAAGATGTGTAACTCTTCTTTTGTAATGGCAGCGAGCAAACGTAACTAAGATTTGCCAGTATGGGAAACATGGACTGGAGTCTAATACACACCTAACAGCTAATAGCAACTTCCCCTGCCAACTTTAGTGATTCTTCTCAGTTGCAGTTCTCCCTTTTCTAAAAACAATCATGTACATGTTAGCACAATGCCAAAAGGTGGATGAAAATAATTTCATATGAAAACGTGGGCAGAGTGAAGTCCTGTGTGTTGGCAAGGCAACAGTTAGCTAAAGGTAGGATTTGGCATCTGCAAGTAGTGTACAACTCCCCTGCGTGCTTTTACAGAGCCAACTGCTCAAGGCTGTTTGCATTTCACAGCAAAGAGGACTGAGCTCCAAATGAAATACTTCAGCATCAGAACAGGGAGGAAGGTTACCTGCAGCTCTGCTGCTGTATCTTGTTACTGTGCTACTTTAATTAAGCATTTTGAATAGCTGGGATTATTTTAATCTGCACAGCTGCATCCAATTCCCACTACTAATATTGTCTGTCTTCACAATTACAAGATTAAAAAACTTGATGGCAATTTCAGTCTGTTAGTCACACTGTATTTAAAATATACTTTGTAACAGATAGAAGGGAAAGCCATCTAATTACAATGAGATGATAAGGGACCTTAGTGCTCCCTCCTTAGGCAGAAATACATGGAAATTAGCTGCCACAGGAGCAGTGTAAGGCAGCTTTGAGCACAAGTTAGAGGAACTAAGCATGGCACACTGTGGGGGCAAAATGTGAAGATGGTGACTACAAAATACAGCAGTTTCTAATCCTGTTGGGTGCCCCCACAGAAATGTGGGTGTCCTGCATTGCCAAAAAGATGCAACGTGCTGCTGAATGTACTTGTCAAATGCTTGCTTTCACTCACAGAGTTACCTGCACTATGCACATTTAATGACCCTTCAGTGTTTTTTTCAATGTGCATACCTGAAACTACAGCAAACGTTTTACTTTAATCCAATGCCTCTTGCAGACCACTGTTCTCGCCCAACATCTCCGCAGCACTAGAAGGGATACAAGTGCTCCACAAAATGTTTTTCCCCTCCTGCTCCCATGTCTGATTCCAAGAGGAACAGTATCACAATGTAACACAGCAAAGAAACAACAGCAGTATTATGGTTGAGAACAATGGCATAACTCAAAGCGAATGTCTGTGAGTGTGAGCCCTGTGTCTAGGCTAACTTTTCATCTCAGTATGTTTTTCTAGTCTATGAGTGTTTCCCAGCATGCATAGCTACAGGGGAAAAAAAATTGACTGTGTTTTGTAAAAACAAAAGCTTATAGATGTTTACATTTGAATTAATGCTGGCTTGTTAGTGCATGAATGTATCCTGGAGAAAGCCATTGTTACTCCCTAATTCTATTTCCTCCTCCAAATAAATTCAGTTTGATATTTCCTCCTGGCTATGCTTGAAATTGGAGACTTTTCATGTTGTTACAAACCATAATGCTGTCTTTTTCTGAGAGGAAATTGGTCTGAAGGTTTTAACAATTGTGGATATTAGAATCTAGGTTAAAGGCATGATTGTTTGGAAGTGCCTACAATATGCTTAAGAAATCTGACACTATTCAAGGCGCAAAGCTGTACTGATAGCAGCAAAGAACAGGGATTCAATTATACTTGCTCCCCCACAAAGTGTTTTGTAACCTTCTTAGTGTTGTCTCCCTTAAATGCCAAATGGGCTGAAAAATTAAAAGAAAAAAAGTTATTTGCTCAGGAATCATGACCAGCACAGTACAATTCTACAGAAGACAAAAGCACAGGTGATTTCTGAGTTGCTTACTGACCACAGATGGGAGAAACTTAGTTTACTGTCACTGTTTAAGCAAAACTACAGGAGGCATTATCCTAGAATTGCATTGTTCAATCTCTTTCACACCAATATACATAATAAAAAGAAAATGAAAAGTTTTTAAGGTCAAGTGACCAAATATCCATGATCAATTTATGATCAGCAATTCACTCTTGGGTTCAACTCAAGAGGATGTTCCTCTCACTGAGGTGAAGGAAGTCAGCCAGCCTTGAACACTTTTCTCATTCCATCTGCTAAACAAGAGCACTGAATCTGGTTACATTTTCAAATATATCTAGGGGGGGTTCTTTGAAAGGCAAAATGATTATTAATTTAGGTTTTCTATGCAGAAGAGAGAACTACAGAAATTTTACCTGCACTGTGAAAAGCAAATTGAATTTCAGCTCTAAGAATGCCCCGGTCAAAAAACTCCTGTTTTCAACATGTGCTTCTTTCAATGGCATGTGTAAGATACTTACTGTGTGTAAGTTGTAAGAAGTGGCTATTTAAAGCATCAGCTCCTTAGTTAATGAAAGGTTTATCACAAACAGTTTATTTCAAATTCCCATAGATTATATAGTGCATCTAGGCAGTTTGACACTAGTCTATAAGCTGTTCCCTAAATCTCCTTCACTACTGTAGAAACAGAAGGTGGCAGACTTCTGTGTTTCTACTACCTTTTGATCTGTAATCTGCAGGCCAACAAGTGCAGCTTTTCTACAGAAAATAACCCAATATATAGAAACTAGACATAAAGACAGCATAGGAGGGAATAGTTAAAGGCTCTATGTTAACTAGACATAAAGACAGCATAGGAGGGAAGTCACTTGAAAGAACCAGCAGATACCTGAAGAAAGGTAGTGCTCTCAAATGACACAAGCTCCTCTCACAGGCTTGTAGTGGTTAAAGGATAATGAAAAGGAAACAGCCAGTTTTCAGGCTACTAGGGTTAAGGGAGTAATCTCTGCTTCATGTTGCCTGTCACCAGCATGCCCATGTTGGCAGTGCAGCGGGAGGGCACCTGCAGAGTCAAACAGGTGGAGCTGAAGACACAAGGGCTGCAGGACAGGCATTTTCTGGGGAGAGGGGAGTACTTCATTTTGGCTCTAGTTTGGTCCAAAGGGCAGAGTGTGTGCTAGTAGTTACAGCTCACCCTGTCCTTTGGTTCTATCCAAAGAAAATACAGTTTGTGTACTCTGGGTCTGCTTTGTAATATGGCCCAAAGAGCTCTAAGTGGAGGTTCCAAACAGCTTCAGCTCAAAACTACATATCAAAATACTACGGTAGATGCACAAACTAATGAATTGAAAAGATTGGAAAGTGAGATGTTGAAGTCTGCTTTAATAATAATAGTCATAAAAACTTCTTCATGCTTGCCAACAAAAAAATTGGTAGACTGCTGAGAGCTTAAGCTCTTGAATGTGAAATTAATGAAATCAGTGTTTAATAAGCAACCTCCACTTCATGGTTGTACACAGACACCCACAAACACCCATTCCCTTGTTAACAGAGCACACAGATGGGGTCTAACAAAGCATTTCCATTTCAGATAGCTTTCTCTGAAGACATCAGGTCAGTGTTCACTGATAGTCTAACACCACAAAAAAAGCTAGGAAGCATTAGAATAGGATCACAGAACCGGAGCCTTTATGCAGATGTCTGATTCTTTTGGGAATTTATCTGGAATTTTTACTGCATTTCTGGTCAGCCCATCTCAAAAAGGTGGAAAAGTTATAAGACTGAAAAACTGACCAGAACTGGCTATTGTTCAATCTGTGAAGAAGCAACAGGGGCATGAGGAAAAAGGGAAGACTTCACTCTAAAACCCTAAATCTCATGGAGAAGGTGAATATATGAGATTATCACTATATATTTAGAATACCATCAGAATCAGAAACACCTTCTTTAAAATGTTTTAAGGAACAAAACAGTAGTTCTTCAAGTGGCACAAAGAAACTCTGGAACTCCGTATACTTAGGCAATGTGAAGGTCAAACAATCAAAAATGGAGTTCATCAGAGAATTAAACAAATTTGATAGGTCTGTAAAGAGGTATTAAACACAACAGATGTGAGTGTAGTCTTCCAGTGTGGGAAATTCTACCAATCCAAAGTCTGGAGTGTATTCCAGAAAATAGCTCAGTCTCTACTGGTCCAAACTTTGATGGTCCTCCTAAGTTTGTGCTTTAGTCCATTGCTTGGGAGGAAGAGTGATGAGCTGTCTTGTGTGATCCAGCACTGCTATCCACATGATCCCACCTGAATGGCTTTGAATAAGTATCCCTCATATAATGTTTTAACAGACTTTTTTTCCCCTTCTGTTTCCAAGATGAAAGGATTAATAAAGAGCAGAATGTTTTGAAGTTTCTTAGATGGTATCAAATGCTCCTACCAGCAAAAGAGGTCAGCATCAGTTGTTTCTTCCATTATATTTGGACTGGGCTTCTTGTCCTGGTTGTAGGGGGAAAAAACAGGGGACAGGGAATAGGGAGGGAAGGGGGGGAATAACAAAGATAGGAGAACAAGATCCTAAAGTGTCCTAAGGTCCTAAGCTGTTTAAAGGATCCCTAAAAAACCCAGCTACTCATTTCTAAAATTCAGCTTTAGTTTTTTGGGATATAGCTGGTAAAAACCATGGATGAAGGGGGCACTATCTGGGTGAAGCTAATACTTTTCAGAGCTCTGGTTGTATAGAATTCCTCTCTAGTTCGCTGAACTGCTCAAAATGCATAAAGAACATAACATAGGTGTGCTAGGCAAAAGAGAAAAAAAAAAAAACTACTCAACTACTTAGTGGACTGTCAGAAACTAAGGTTCACATTTCAGTTGTTGCTTTGGAAAAGGCTGTGTTTCATCACTTGATTTCCCAGCCATGTTTGAGTCTAGTTTATCTTAAAATTATGGTGATCGGGAAGGGGGAATTTCACCAGAGTGCTGATAAATCATTGGCAAAAGAAAGAGATGGTTAAGAAGTATTTACAGGAACTTTTCATACTCTAAAGTGTTGCAGCTCTTATGTACTGACTTCTTAGTAAACAATTATGTAGATCATTTACAGCATCTACCATGACTGCAGGGAATACAGCATTCTGCAAAACAATTCTAGTAAAGTCTGCTAAATCTTGGTACTTCCAAAAATTAAACAGGGGAGTAACATTCTCATAATCTTATCAACCTTCAATATATTTTCATTTTTTGAAATAAAGTTGCTAATAAAAGGGTGTCTTTTCTGCATGATCTCTTTTCCCTCCTCCACTGCAAGCTCAGATGTTAAATTTTTGGAAAACACTGAGCAATACCTGGGGGAGGGGTGGGAGTAAAATCTTCATCATCAACTGATGCATCCAAAACTAGGACATTTAAAAAATCTTAATGATGTTTTATGCATTGAAATAATGAAAAGCAAATGCAGGGGAAAAAAAAACAGAAATTAAGCTACCCAACTGAAAACTCAAACTAACTTGCCATTTCATTTTTCTAAAGCTCTGGTAAAATAGGGCACTGAGTTTTCTACAGCTTTTCAGACAAGTTAAAATAATTCAGTATGGCTGAAGAAGAAACTGATGATACAACTTTATCTGGATAAAATATCAGTATGGCTTCATGTCATTAAACCTTTATTAATGGTCTGAAGACGAAAAACAAACTGCATACTACTACACAGAACATATTTGTAAGACAAAATAGTTCATCTCACTCTTAAAATTGTTCACATATTCACATACAGAGAAATATTAAGAGCAAACTGAGTGTGTTACTTAATGGTCCTACACAGAGTGAGACATATCTAACATTATGTACTTCAATTTACTTTCAACAGCTAATCTCTTCATTTATCTCCCTACCGGAGGATAGAAAGAAGAAATAGACTGAAAGTCTATTTATAGAAATCAGCCATAGACTTTGCACCTAGCTGCAAGTTCAACTCAGACTGCAGTGGGGCTTTCCTACAGACAAGGTGAGAATGATTTCCCTGGAAGAGGGAAAGCTTTCAAGGGGTAATGAATATTTTAACCACTTTTTTTTTCAGTTTACAGGAATATTTACTACAGCTGATTTCCTCCCACATTAAGGCTTCTTTCTGTCCTCATTGCAGTTGCCTTCTACCTATGAAAAATCCAAGTTATTTCTCCAAAACTGTTTTATTGAATTCATGTCGAGCAAACAGTTTTGTCTCCCACAATGATGCTTCATAAAGATATACGAGTGATAACTGGAGTAAATCTAGAATTGATAAAAAGTCTGAAGAATGTGTTGGAAATAAACTAGCATCAAACCTTCAACACCCATCTTTAAATTGCTCACAGATGCAAATGTCTATTTTATTTCTAATTCCCAAAGGTTAACTCTTTTTGCACAGACTGGCTGATCACACACATGACCCACTCTGGTGCTCTGGATGCATATTCTAGAGATGTATTTTCAAGTATCCAAATATCTGTATAAATATTGCCTTTAGATGTCTAAAATGGCATAACACTCAGTTAATTCTCTCAGTTCTTGGGGGCTTTTTTGTTTTGTTTTGGATGGTTGGTTTTTTTTTAAATTTGTTTTCCTTTGTTTTAATACTCCTCTATCTTTACTTTGCTCCTAAACACAGAAACCAAATCCAAGGGAAGTCCTTGGAAGAAGAAGAGTGGATGGCAGGCAATAAGAGTCTCACATACCTCTTGTGGTGCATACCTTTGAACACTTCATTGAGAAGCTTTCCTTGGGAGGATAAAACTCTGGTGGCGGGCCAAAATACTGCTGTGCTGCTCCTGAGGTTTTAGAGTAAGGGTCTGAGCAAACAGTAGAAGTCCTTGCGTGCTGGCCACCTCGGATGTCTCCTGTTGCTCTACAATGGAGTCAACGACTAATGGTTATTAATTAGGTCATGGTCTCTTCTGAACATTAGAACATGAGAAATTGTCAGATGCTCCTCTTAGTGGAAGCAACTAGCTTGCTTCACAGGCATCTGACCTTTTCTGCTTGCCTGTTTTTAAAGAAAACATCCCAAAAACTTGCATAAATCCACATTCACAAGGATATTTGCACTCAATGAACCTTATTTTGGAAAATAGGGTACTCACTGGGTAGGCTGACTGAACTGTTTAGCTTACTGGCAAAAGGTAGAAAGAAGAAATAACAGCTTTTTCATTCAAACCAAATAGCTTAGCTAGTCCATAGCAGACCAGATAATAGAAATTAGAAAGATTTTGGCATAATAAATGTGCGAAGTAGCACAGCTATTTCATGGGCGTTTTGTCAAGTTCGTACTTCCAACTAGTGTCTCTCACAAAGATGCCTTTTAAAAGAATAAAAGCTATTAAAATAAACAGATAAAGATTTTAAATGAGGAAAAAAATAGCCTATTCAAATTTTTGAGGTCCTTGAAGACATTTGAACAAGAATCTAAAATCAACCTCCCTCTGCAAAAATCAATTTTTCCAGTCTCCAATTAGTCTCTTCATTGATGGACTTCAAAATGGTTCAGTTTGCTGCAATGACAGCAAATAGAGATCCATATCCGAAACCTGATGATTTTTAAAGTTGGTGAGATTTAGATTATTTTATAGGAGAAGTGCAATTTTCCCTTTAAACTGAGCTAACACTCAAGTTAAATGAAACATTGGCTGCATTTTCTTTTGTGTTTGGTCAAATCAAAATTTTCTCCCTCATCTGAAGGAGAAGGGTACATCTGGATGAGTTTGTTGTTAAAGGGTATTTTAAGTCTCATTTAGCATTATTATTTTTAAAAGCCTTCTTTGTATTCTTTCTTTATCTTGAATTTCTTATCCACAGATCAGGATTTTCAACTGTAGTTTTGTTTCCTAGTATCACTGCACTTCACAAAGGTTTATCTTCATGCAATTCCAGACTCAATATTATCTTGTTCATCCACATTAAATCATGTTCTTTGTAGTTTTTACATTTTAATTAAGACATTCAATAACAAGACCAATGCTAACATCTCCGTGTTTAGCTGCCAACAGCTCTGTTTGGCTGAAACATTTCTGATTTTTCTGACCTCTGTCCTGTGTCTTGTGCAACTACCAAAGCATCCTGTGCAGCTGTGTCACATAAATTAAATAAGCTGTGTGATTTATAAGACTTCCAGTAACTTGAAAGCAATCCCTTTGGTACTTCTGATGCAGCTGCTTCTCTCTATTGTTTCCTGCTACTTGCCAGAAAACAAAACAAGACAAAAAATCAAACCAAAAACCCCCTAATGTTCAGCAATGGAGTACAATTAGGAAAAAAAACCCCTTTTTTTAGATGCTTTTTTTTCTCACTATGGCCTATTCTGGCCACCTTTGCTGCTGTTTTCCTTGAGGACTTTACCATTCTAGGTAATTCTCCTCAGCAGTGGGAGGACGGTTGCTGTAGGAGTTTCAGACAGAAATGCATTTGGTAAGAGAAATACTCTGGCTAGAAAGTCTAGTTTATCAGGGATGAAAGTATTAGGCATCCAAATTGCAGCTTCCACAAAACTCTTCTCATGTATTTCATTACAGGATCTGGTGGTCTTCTGATCAATCAGCCAAAGTTTTCACCAAAACCCATGAGAACTCCATGAGAACCAAGCAAAGGAAATGTTGCTAGGTTAAGCCAAACTCCTTCAAAACAACTGACAGGAAAGTTCTTCAATTACTTTTAGTGGGGTCTGATGGCCCCCAGATGCTTGACTTGACTCTAAGAATTATCTTCATGGCTGTTACAGATTTGTAACTGCAGCTTCCCCTCCTCTAAGCCCTGGTGGATACAGGGATGTCTGTGAACCTTTATGATCCATCCACCAATTTTCAATCTGTGTGTTCAAACATATAAAACTAACAGCAAAAACAAGAAATCCAGAGAAGTGCTTTATTAAAAAGTGGTGGTTTAATTTACAGCTAGCCTTTCGCACATTGCTTATATTATGCTATACATGAAACAAAAAAAATCCCACATCAAACCCCTGACCCTTTTGTTATTTTCTTTTTCTCTCCACTGTGCTATTAATGTGTTGCAGGCATTAGCTGCTCTCACTTCTAACATGTTCAAGATAATTTAAATATATTGCCTGCCAATCTCTGCTTTTGCTAAGGACAGGCATTCAGCCTCCAAGGATGTTTCTTAGGCTGGTCTTTGTTCCCATTTCTCTTCAATTTTTCATCATTTAAGAGAGACAGAAGAAAAATTCATTAGCTATTTTCACAATACAATAGTTTTACCACTATCCAAGTGTTTTATACTTAACCACAAGTACTTGTTGTAGTCCACACAGTGGTCTTCCCTGACGCTTTTATTCTCATCCTGTTTTCCTTTCCATAATATGCTAAAATGCATATTATGAGGGAGTACTTCAGTAATTCAGCTTTTCAATAATCTTCATTGTATTTATCTCCTCTCCCTGTTTGCCTTTATTCTTAAATTCCCCTACAATCATGTCCCCAGAGACCAAATGGGAGAGATGAACACTTCTACTGCCATGGCCAATTTGCCAATGGTGTTTAGATCTACAGACTTCTCTCCTACAGCGCAGCCATGCAGTGGCATGACCTAAAAGGAAAAGAGCCTAAGCTCACGTCTAGAGTGCTGCAGCCTGGCCAGGCTGGAAGGAAAAGTGTAATATCATAAGAGTTTATTTGGCACTGGAAACCCATTAGTTGATCTGCTCATTGTGGTGATAGGGGCTGACCCACTCTCAAGTGCTGCCAACAGCCTCAGACACTTCAACAAGCACTCATCTATTGACAGCAACTACTGAAAGTAATTCTATTTCCGAGTAACAGGAACATGTTCACAGATGAACTAGAGCAACTTGAGAGCTCATGAAGTCCCTGTGCTGGTCACAGTCATGTAACATTCTCATTTAAGCAATGCACATTTGGCAAGCCATGGTTGCTGTCATCCACTGACCAGTGTCTTCAGGAAGGGTACTAAGACTCATGGCCACATTTCACCTACTCACGACATAACTTGATTCAGATAATCCCAGAAAATACACATCTCTGCCTGTGTTACACAGCCTATTCTTCTGCCCTGTCTCAAGCTCAAAACAAAGAAAGAAGTTAAATTTCTAAGTGTAAAATAGCTCCCTGTTCCAAATGCAGTATGGTCGTGCTTTCAAGGCTGAGCAAAAGCTTTCTTTACTATTGTAAAATAAGCCTATTTAAAAGCAGAGAAAGCAGACATTGTAGACCTGCTGTGATATATTTCTCTTAGGAGATAAAGACATACCTTGCATTGTATGGGTATGGTTTTCTCACTCTTCTGTCTTCCTTGTATCTATCAGATCTATGGTTCTCATGGTGCCCGTATTGCTTATCTTGGTATCGACTCCCAGCATGAGACATCTTGTTTCTTAGATGTATTCTCTCCTTCTAAAGTAACTTCCTGAGCCAGAGAAATAAAACCAGTTCATTTTATTGCTCCACTTAAAAGTTATTCATTGACCAGAGCTCGTTTGTATTTCATGCTGATTCAAAATTAGTACAGACTTCTTTAAGAAGTGAAGGAAGTAAAAAAACCCTTTAAACTATAAGGTAACTTCATTAAAGCAGGAAGTTTTTCTTTACCTTTTCCTTTTCATCAAGTAAATGCAATGTTTCTATACTCGGCATTTATTGCTCTTAGCTTATCTACTAGGTCTGCTCTGACTCTCCTGCCTTTCCTGCTAGGGCAAGGCATGGTGTCCACCAAGAACTGAATCTTGGCTTCTGTAGTATTGTGTCTCAAGTAAAGTATTAAGCCCAGCAAGTGCCAGTGCGCTGTGTGAGTGTGCAGGGAAGTCTGGAAGAGCAGGCCGTGATCTTTGTCCTGGAAGTTTCTAAGAGGAGGGCACCCGTGGGTGTAAACAGAGTCAGCACCAAACATCGCCTGTGATTTGCATAAACATTAGGTACAGGCAAAGCTGTGCTGGGATGAAAATAAATTGGCAAGAAGCTATACCCTGATAATTCTGTATCAAATACTACCAGGTTGTTATTTGCTGAAAGTGTTTTATCTTTTCAAGTGCGGTACAATTAAGACCAAACCTGTAAAATAGGTTCTTGAACAAACTTCAAACACCTGAGCAATCTTTAGACTTACTTGCCTTCCTCACAGCCCTTCAACATCCTTGCAGAGGTGCCTGCAGTAGCTTCAATTCGGACTGATCTAGGCCTGATGACCTTCCTCCATCTCCTTTACGTCTTATAAAGTAAATAAATATAAACATATAAAAATATAATATAAATGAAGAAATTAATTTTTATTTATTTACATCTAAGAGGGAAAGAGGCAGCATCTTCCCCCCAAAACAGCTCAGGGCNTGCCCGCTCCTGCCTGGGCACGGCGGCCGCAGGCAGAGGTGAGCACCGGCACAAAATCAGAGAGTTACCAAATGACCGAGTAAGTTTAGTTGGAGATGACCTAAAGATCTCTGAGATCAAGTCCAGTCTATGAACTAACGCCGCCATATTAGCTAGACCATGGCACTGAATGCCGCGGCTTTCTTTAAATACCACCAGGGTATTTAAGGAAATGCTGCCCAAATACTACCCACCTCCCTGGGCAGCTTACTCCAATGCCCAATCACTCTTTCAGTGAAGAACTTTTTCCTGATGTCCAACCTGAACCTCACCTGGCGCAGCCTAAGGCTGCGTCCTCTTGTCCTGTCACTGGTTACCTGCGAGAAGAGACCGACGCTGCTACACCCTCCTCTCAGGCAGCTGTAGAGAGTGACAAGGTCACTCCTGCACCTCATTTTCCCCTGCTAAACATGCCCAGCTCCCTCAGCCGCTCCTCATGGCATATGCACTCCAGACCCTTCAGCAGCCCTTGGCTGGGCAATGAAGAGGAACCAGGGATATGGGAACGGGCTGGTGTCCGGGAGCGTAGGACAACACAAGCTTTGTTTAATTTCATAAAATGAGGTCCCCGTGCCCTACAGAGCTGAGGAAGAATCTGGTAACCCCAAGAGGATATAAAACCTGAAGGTTAATAAAGTTGAAATTTAAGGTCCCCACAGGTTGCCTTATTGTTTTTCTAAAGCCACCTCCGTTGACTGGCACCATTCAGGGCAGAAAGCCTCGCAGAACAGGGTGGATGACAGAGAGGAGATAAAAGAAAACGGCCAAAACTTGTCCCCAGGAGCAAGTGTGTGGGAATGGCTTGTGTTATGCTAGACAGGCTGAACAGGAAGGTAAGCAGATAAACTCTCCTCTCATGCAGAGCCATGGTTTTGGATAAACAACCATTTGAATGCATGCAGTCTCCTTTCTCGGTGCTCTGCTGAAAGCTCTCCCTGTGGTGTATCTGCAGGGTACAGATCCTTTGTCACTCCTTTGTCACCTCCCTACCAGCCGGTGGTGTTTCTCTTACAGAGGAGCAATGTCCTGGTCTCCTCAGAATGCTTTCTGTTGGTGTTTATAATCTCTTTTTGGAGATAGTTTGCTCTTGAACCAGCTTTGCAACAAATGCAACGGCTTGTGCAATCCTGTACACAAAAGCAGTCTGTGCCCAGCAAACAGGATGGTGGTGTTAACATGACACTGTGTCCGGCTAATCTTGAGCTTTGGAAAGCTTCCCTCAGCTGTGGCACAGTCCTGAACAAGAGCTGGGAGCAGAGAATCCCTTTCCTTCCCAGGGCTTTCACAGCAGCATGCTTGGGGTACCAGTGCTTCATGAGTTTGGGTTTAAGACATGTTAACTGTTAGCGTAGTCCCATGACAGAGCTAAATCCCAAATCCCCTGTAAGTAACATGCAGGTATCAGAGGAGCTGCTGTCCCTGAAATGAGGAGACAGCTACAGGAGCTGAATGCTCAAAGGACATGTTTTAAACTCTGGTGAGTGTGTGATTCCCTGCTCTGGCTGAGCTGTGTTAACAGCTTCTTTTGCTGTTTACCATTCTCACCTTGCCCAGATCTCTTCTGCTGTTCCTGCCTGCAGCTTCAGTTCTTCTTCTTTTCTCTCTTGCACCAACCCCAGTGCTTGCTTGATCACATAATAATACAATTCTGCTTGCTTTCCAGCCAAAACCAATTTACTTTCTGATGTCTTAGTGAGTTGAATTGGCTTTGTGCTGCAATCAAATGTGCACTGGAGCAAGGACTTGGCAGAAGCACATGTCCCACAGGGAAGAAACTGGGGGAGGGATGGAGGAAGAGGGCTACCTCTCTTGGCAGCAGTGAGTGGTGACTGTAACTGAAGCCCTGATGTGAAGTTGCAGTTTGAGACACCACTACCCATCAGCCTTCTCAGTTTGGGGCTGTCATCTGGCTAGGAAAGGCAGCCTAACAGCAGGAGTATTTTACTGTTTCATAGCTTTGTTTGTTTCTGATTCCTACTGTTTCTATTTAAAGGCTATTTAAGCTAGTTTGGCAGATTTTACCCTAAATATCAGGGTGCCTGCATGAACTCCGCTCTCCTGTCTAGATGACAAATATTTGGGAAATAGATTCATCATTTGCATCCAGCAGAGGATATCTGCTCTTGATGGGGGGCATGAGGAAATACATCTCTCTTCTGGTGGGCAGGTTTCATACAAACCGTCAAAAAATCGCAAGGAGACATGGTGCTAAACAGATTTTTTTGGAGGGGCTGAAATATAAGAGTATACTTGGCAGCCACTTTTTGTGGAATAACTAGTAGTTTTGTTAAAGCATTTCTCATTCTGGGCTGAAAGGGTTCGGGTTCAGGCCATTTTGGTTTGATGGAAGACTGGGTGGAACTGGAGGGATGCTCTTATGGACAGGGTAAAATTCAGTGAAGCTGGTGGGTAAAGTAAGTGTTTAGAAGTGTTTAAAGTCATTATGGAACCAGGTAACTGAAATAAGAGGGTCACAACCAAGAATTGCAAGATGAGATCTACATAAAAAAACTTAACTTTCCCTGGAAACTCATAAAGAAAGCACGAGATAGGTAGTGACTGCTGGAGTTGCCTATATGACATAAGAACCAGTGGGAAAAAAATACAGAAAATGATGCTGACTGGGGAGAAACATCCAAATGTAGGAGTAGGAATGTGCTTCTAACGAAAAAATCATGAAGGGATTAGATATGGTACTGGTTAAATTTAAATGACAATCACCAAGGAAAAGATCTGATCATTTGTTCTTACTTTATTGCAGGTGAAAGGATACTGTTTTGTACATAAGCAGATGGGTTTATATCAAAGATACTCAATTCTGTCAGCAATTTTTCTTTGTAACAGAAATGACCTTTGGGACTGAATTTTGGCTAGCTGATGAAGTCCAGAGGGACAGATGTGCAGAAAATGAAGTGTGAACTGTTTTGTTATATTTTTTTCCTGTTAATTTACTTGAGTAGGTCACATCTGTGTCTTGGATCAATGTAGTCCTGGATACATGCTCCAGTCTAGCAAAACAAAACACAACAAAACAAAACAAAAAACCTAAAACCTAATCTAGGTACAGGGTACAGGGTGCTATAAATAGATCTCCAGGGACAGATTTCTCCAGCCAGGCAGGCAGGCAGGGCACCACTGGAGCCTGTGTCTGTTCAGTCTGACAGGAACACTAAGCTTCTGAGATCAGCAGGACTAAAATTAGCTTTGGAACACTATTTTCTACCCTTGTGCTGTTGCTTTTATATGAAATATGTTGTTTATTGTTATAAACAACAAGAAAAGAATTTGTATTGAAGGCTTTTTTTTCCTCCTTAATGAGATTTTGAAATCTCTGGTCTTTGGAATGGGAGGTAAATTCAGTTTGAGAACTAAGTAATTGGTTATGTGTGGTCAGTTTTTTTCTGTGCTAATGACAAAAAAAAAATCAAAACAATAAAAATTTATTCAGCAAAAGAAATGTAAACAATCATGACTGATTTAATATTAATATTGTATCCTCAGTGTGTGCTATTACAAATACTTATTTTTAAAAGCAATGGAACCAGTCCTTGGGCTTCTTTTATTGTTGTCTTTGGAAATATGTGAATTATTTGGTTGGTAGTTGTTTCTCTTACATGGCTGAGTCCTTCCCAGCATCCTCTGAGTAATTGTCTAGTTCTGATTTAGAGATCTTACAACACAACTTTCTAAAAAGATGGATTTTGTCTCACTGAATCTCGAACCTGACTGAGGAATAGCCAGTTCCTGGGACACATCCAAAACAGGCTGAAGGTAGTGAGGATGTTTCTATTGAAGCCTCGAATCCTAAAAGGCTGTTATCTGTGGGCCCCTTCATATTTACATCAGCTTGAAGTACAGAGCTGTAACACCAGCCTCGGTAATGCTCTGCATCACCACAGCTGTCACTTTCATGCTGGCTTTCCTCAAGTTCTTCTGTTGCTGGCCACCCAAGATGTATCTGAAACCTTATCATTCATTTTCTTTTTCCCTGTTTCTAAATGGAGTTGTAGTAGGCTAAAGCCATTTTTTCCCTTCTAAAATGTTGAGAAAAAATGGCTTTTGAAATCTGAGAAACTGTTAGCATTAAAATTTCTCCCTCATTTCTTAACAACCCTTTCTCACCCATCTGTGTTGTGCTGAACTGGGGGGAACCCGGTTCTGTGTAGATCTTGGAGACTGTCTGCAACCCCATACTTATTTTTCTGTAATAATTTACTACTTATATGTGAAAATATTTCAGGACTGAAATATTTGCCTTCAGAGGACTTTTAGACACTGTGTAGATCTCTGCAATCTTGACTGCTCTAAAATTCACACTGGTGGACCTTTGTGCGGTGCTTTTGTCTTGACCGTCCCACAGGTCTCAGTAGTCCTGGGCTTCTGATTCTCTGTGCCAGTTTGCAAATTGCACAAAATGGCAGCAAGAGCAGCTATCTGGAGCTCAGCCCCTTTCCTGTCTCTTGGCATGAATACATTGCATTCCATTTTATATTAGTAAAATATTTATGAAGTTTTATTAACATGGTATGGGCTCTTGCTCTTTCACAAGAGGTAGGAATTACGAGCAGCCTGCCTTCTCTCTGACTTAATCTACTTTCCCATCTAGTGTTTTTCTTTTCTCATCTGGGCACAGATAAAATCCAATAACAGGGTATTTGTTTTGTGGTCAAAACTATCAGGGTTGGAGTCAACATTCAGGGCAGTCATTGGAAAGATTTCTCGTGCATAGAAAATTTATGAAGGTACAGAGGTGCTGGGTTCAGTAATCGAGCCTTAAAAGGTATTCAAACATTTTGTTCGTGAAGAAAACACATATTCCTGTGTGGCTCCGAGCTATTTACATCTGGTTTCTGTGTCTGCAGCTCTAAACATTGGCAATTGTATGTGTTAAGAAGGAAAAGAGGCATTAAATTTAGGTGTCCAGTTCATGCAAACACTTTGTCGCACTTTCTTTCGACCTCCTGAAAAAGAAATGCAACAGTGGCATCCTGTGGCCCAAGCAGTTCATGGCAGGTGGGTTTGGTATAGGGGAAAATCTTCTACTGAGGTCTTCCTGCACTGAGTGGGAAATGGATCAAGTTCTAAGTTAGTTTACAGAAGAAGCCTACAACATTTCAACACAGTGCACATTTAAAACATGAAGTAAAAAGCTGCTATATACTTTTCAACCAGGACTTTCCACCACTTTATCTTATTCTGCTTATTTTTCTACCAAACACCTTGGTGTTTGGGACAGAAAGCATGATCAGTTACCCACCAAGGAGATGGGACTTGCATTGCTGTCTTTGTGCTGATGAACATTTCCTCCAAAAATAGGAATAGAGGAGAGACTCCTGTTTCTAATTAACCCACGGTTTAGTGCAGCATACTGGGTCTAGAAATGAATATTTCAGGGAAGTCTGATGAAAAGAAGACAAATAAGAGTTGTTTTCCCTTGCACCTACATCCTATCCAAGTCCTCACTCCTGCACACTGTATGTGGGTCACTTGAGTTTTTGGAAGTCCTGGCTTTAACTTGTTTAACTTGGACAGGCTGTGATTTGCTTACCTCCTCACCAGCAGATATTGGCAACCGTGACCACAAGGCTCTCTCCAAAAGCTTCCAGGCATGCCAGAAGGCACGTTAAACAGGAGCATACAGACTCACCTGCACTCATGTGGGCAACTGGCCAGCAAGCTGCTGATAGCCTCACTTTTACTTCTTCTCCCCCTGGTGTTACGGTGGTTTCTCTTCTGAAAGAGAGGAGGCGTTAAGGTGGTGTATTTTAAAGCCTCTTCCTTCCTACTTCTTACCTTCACACATAGAGGTGGAGTGCTGTTGAAGGCTCAGCATCAGGAAGGAGTGGGGGGAAAATGAAACAACTTTCTTTGGTTTAGTTTTTCATTTTCTTGTACCGAGGAGGCTCTGTACATTTTGAGTCATCTGCCTTAAGAACTGGAAAAGCAGAGTAGGGTGAAGGTTGTCCTCTGCTGCCTGTGCGTGGAAAAAACTGTGGGCATTCAGTTTTCTGTTGTGCAGGAAAGTCACCAATGATGGCTGAAGCAGGAGGCAAGGGAACAAAACCAGCAGCAGGCAGGGGCTCAATTGTTGCCTTTAATGACGAGTAAGTACTCCGAAGATTTTTGTGGAATTGCCTAACTGAGCTTGCACCACAGTTTCTGGACGGTGTTAATCCCCGGGCTGCCTCTTAAAACACGGACATGCATGAAAACAAACAAATGTTGAGACTGGCAGTGGCTCCAGAGATGTTAACCCTGCTCCTTTTTGTCAGTTAAACTGACAACCCAGATAAGAAGAGCCGGTGTTGGTATCATCTCTTGCATAACAAACCGCTCTCGACAAAAGAAGCAGCCTCCTGTCAAACGAATTTCCTTTACAACTGCCGAGGGGACTATTTTTAGTTTCATCTGCCATTCTTTACTCCTTAATCATAGGCTTTGCTTTTTCTCAGTTTCTCTCCCTTTTCCCTCTTCACAGCTAGCTCTGATTCCAGGTACTGCTGATAATTGGCAGAGGAGGAGGAGGAGGGCACTGGGCTCTTGGCTGTTCCCTGTTAAAGTGTGTCTGTATGGGATGCTACCAGCCTTGCCATGTCGAGCCCAGCTCTAGCCTGTGTTTCCACCTTCTGAGAAAGGCAATCAGACCACTCTGGATCTAGATGAGGAATGTCAAAGACCAGAAAGTGCATGAGACCAATTCTTGCCAGGAAAAGGGTTTTTTAGCTAAGGCTATGTTCAGAAAACTTGCTTTAAATTGCAGGAGTAGAGCTACAAATGTCCAGTGTTGAAATGATGTCACAGGCACTCTGAATCAGACAGCCAATTCTTCATATACCATTGGCAAAGCGAGGCAGAGCCTGGCTTTTCCACTGGAGATAAAACTACAGTGCTTTGGGAATGATGGTGTTTATTTCATTGGTCTTGACTCTGTGGTACTGGCTGCTTTTCCTTTTGGTGTGCTTGAGCATGTTTGTAGCCTGTTGGCAGCAGAATAATTCTTGTCTTCTGGCTGAGGTATAAAACAGCACTCCTGCCTATCTGCAACCCATTAGAGATTTTGTAGTGCTATTTGCAAGCATAAGAGCATCTTAAGGCTGTAGCCATTCAGGAAGCAGCACTGCTTTGCTCAGTTGCGCACAGTAATTCAGTCAGGTCCATCATCCTCCCAGCATCTTTCTAAAGCCTAATTCAAGTGGGTTTTTATGTATTCTATACCTTCTTCCTCCACAGCACACAAAAGCTTCAAATAATGAGTGGTTTCATGCCCGTGGTGCTTCTGTAAAGTACATGTTTTATGCCCATTTTATAGCTGGATTTGAGGAACATAAAGGCAAAGTGAATAGCCCAAAGTCAAGAGGGAAGTCTCTGGCAGCAGAGGAAATTATGATTCTGTCACCTGAGGGAAGTTAACAGTACTGAAGTCGGTGTACTAGCTAACATTTTCCAGGGAAGTGCCACAATTCTCATAAAGAAGGAATCACTAGAAATGCTCAAAAGTTTTTCCCACCTCTATTTTCTTAGCAAACTTGAGTTTTCAAATGAATCAAGATGTTTGCAGAAAATGTATTTAATTTGAGAAAGTAAAGTAAAATTTATTGGATTTGAACAAATAGGAGTTAGGTTTATAATGTAACTGTTCCAACTGGTCTTTTTCCCTAGTGTTGAAAAAAAAAAAAAAAAGGAAAAAAAACTTGGGAAGAAAGCAAAAAAGAGACCTGGTTTCTCCAATGGAATAATGGGAAAATAAAAACTACATCTTTTTTTCAGGCTTTCCTCTCTCGTCTCTTAGTCTTTTTGCCTTCGAGTATAACTGATTAGTGCAAGTGTGACCAGTGTCCTTAACCCTAATAAACATGCACAGCACTTTGAACAACACTCATGAGCCAAGGAAAGTGAGAGGGAGAGAGCTGGGAAGAGGTCTTATGGCTGATGACAGCAGCTGCTTGTGACTTTGGCTCCTTTGCTGTCCAGTGGAACAGGGAGGTCCTTAGCAGGTTTTGCTGCCTCAGCTCCTGCCACTGCCTGGGTTCTTACTGTGCAGTAGCCCCAGATTCATGCACCTCTTCTGAGATCCACCTGGCATAATCCTAGTCTCTGTATAGCAGAATTATTTGTGGGCTTCTCAAGGGTTAGTTACCCCTGACTGTGTCATATCCCACTGTGCAGCCTACAGTCTGACATAAAACTCTTCCTGCTTTTCTTTTGCCAATATACCACTGCTTTTGACAGTGTAACTCTTTACTTTCAGCTTTCTTTATCAGGACATTTGTGAAAATCTCTTTCTGATTCTGCTCTTTTCAAATATGTTAATTTGATTTTGGTTTAGGAGCTGGAAGTAGAGAAAAAACATTAAAAGCAAGATTGGTTTTGTATTTTTCAAGATGCTTGAAAGCCTGCCAGAGAGCTGTCAGGTTACTGATGGCTTGTGACATATAAAAGAAGACAAGCAAGGGCTCATAATAATTCAAGATCTGATGAAAACTGTATTGAAACATGGCTAGCAATGAGGGTTTTTTTAAGAGAAAATTTTCATTGTGCATGTGCAGACTCAGAAGTGTATTTCAGCCCTTGCTGTGAGAAAAAAATCTTGTGACTTTAGCTTTATGTGCATCCTTTGGATTTTGTCTCTCTTGCTCAGATTTTCAGTGTTTTCATCCTAGTTCATGTGTCACATCTCTTGCCTGGCTTCCTGGCAGGGACACTGCCCTTAGGTGTCTGCACACGTGGAGTCCCCATTTCCCTGCTGCCTGGGTATGTGGAGCCTTTCTTTCAGGCATTTATCCACTCGTTTAGTAGTCCAGTTCCCTGCCTTTGTAGGCTTTTGTTATTCTACAAAAAGGAGCAATTGAGTCTTCTCCTAGATCAGTGGTGTGAGAAGTAGCAAGAAACTTCTTGGTGTAGAGCCTAGAAAGAAATCATTTAGGTTCTCCTGGGTGAAGAGGGCCTGACCTTCAAAATTTCCCATGGCATGATAAGAGGATTTGGGCAAAGATCTTAGGAGAAAATGAGAACTCTGCTTTCAGAACGGCCATGAAATGAGAAAGCCAAAGAAAAAACCAAATTTTCCTCTCACACTGTGTAAAAGGCTCTCTGTTGAAGAATCACCAGCTGAATGCATATAAGAAGCCGCCTGCAATCATTAAGCTCAATTAACCATATTCTTGTGCCCATGACAACATCTGTGGATTATTTAAACAAAGTGGTGGTGGGCAAGGAGGAGAGGAAAATTGAAGAAAAGAGGTTCCGCTGTGAACACTCGTACCACCATCACCCAAGCGATGCTGTAATACAGAAACTGGGTCACAGACACCCTTCCCCCTCCATGCTGCTGTCAAAGTTATTTGAGTGTCTATTGAAACCCTCACAATAGAAGAGTTTGGCTCCTGCATTTGCTAAGCAAAACTGATTTGTGTTTTGCTGAAACAGAAAAAACTGCTGGGTAATTTTCTGAGCAAGTACAATGCGACAGTTCAGTAGCTGATTTCTTGGTGATTTGTTTTTCGTTTAATAAGACACCAATGCTTTTATTTAGCATTTCAGAATTGATGTGCTGAATCTGTGTTTAGGAGCCTTAAACCTCTCTCTTGCCTCTGTTAGTTTTAGGACTGGTACTGGTAGTCTTCCTTCAAAGTCCAAAAGACTGCAGAAAGTCTCTTGAGAGGTTGTCTTACTGATGATTTAAATCTAAGTTAATTTCTTTATTTGCTTCAAGGATAATTGAAGTAAAATATATTAGTTTGGAAGTATGGCTTGGCCAGATTTAAGCACAGTGCTGCTCTGGACTCTTCCCACTGCCCTTTTTAATCCTGAATTTGGGTCTTTCATCCTTGTTTACAGCTGTCTCATTAGCAGTCTCAGCCTTCTGGTGTGCTCTGTCTGCTCTGGGATTTTTCCATCTTGTTTTTCTGGCTTCTTTCAAGGAGTCCCAGTGGCTCTACCTTGTCCTGAAGAGAAAACAAAACTTCACTTCATGCTCATAAGGACAGTGTGCGTAGGTTGTGAGTAAGCACAGAACCTGCGTGTTTGGCAATAAGGAGTGGCATTGTTTTGCAGTCCTCTTAAGTCCTTATTCCAAAGGAGACATGAGTGAAATGAAATAGCAGGGTCCAGAGTTTGAACCTGTTTTCTAATATTAAGTTAATAAATTATCTAATTTCACTTCACCTCCCTGCTGCCCCCAGCATGCAGGGAGGAGTGAGCACATGCCCTCTCACACTTTTTTTTGCCTTATATAAAATGTCATTTATTTCCTGAAAATTGCCCAGCTTGATGGACAGCCTGGAGCTGCCTCGAGGCCTTAATTGACCATGGAGCCCAGAAAGGTGTTTGGGCCATGGTACTACCCTAAGTAGTTAAGGAGGCATCGTGTTTTAAGGAGGTGTGTTTGGGAGTGACGAAGGAGGAGGAGATGGAACATCATTTCCTTGTTTTCTCTGTATCTCAGTCTACTCTCTGAACAAGGTATTTAATTGTTATCAAGCAAAAGTGAGAGCTTTTCTGCTCATATCTAGCTTATTTCTGATTTTTCATCTTATTGTGTCTTTAAAAAGGAAAAGGAAAAAATAAAGGAAACTGTACCCTGGTTTGTGTGTTAGCTTCAATAGTGATCGTCTCTTGAGCTAACTTTCTTAACAGGCACTTTATTACCTATGTCAGCCTCTCTTCCTTGCATCCTGAGTACCAAGAGGAAGAAAGAGAAATTCTTGCCATTCCATCTGATTGCCCAAATTTTGAGAGAAACTCAAGAAAGGAAGCCATTTCCACCCTGAAGCCTGGTGGCAGAATAACTTTTCATTTTATCAAGGCTAATCACTTTCCAGCCCTGTCTCTGGCAAATCCTCTATCTGTAATAATCAAGTCAGTACATATGACATAGTTTTTTGACAGAACAATATTTCTTAATAATTTAGTAGCATTATACACACACAAAAACAGAGTTATAATTAGCTCTCATCCCTAAAGCTGGAAAAGCTTTTCAGTTCATTGGAGGCTGCTGGCCAATTCTCTTATCTAATTGGATGAAGTTCCTACTTTCTCCCATTTGTATAATGTCTGCTTTTATACAAACTCATTAAGTGCAGCTGTACTCCAAGTTTCTAACAACAGCCCCAGTGAAGACGAGGAAGAAGTTTAATAGTAGTTCTGTTCTCTCTTTTTCATCTGATCTCAATCCTTTTTGGTGGTTGATGTGTGCCCAAACATCTTTCCCTAGCACCTAATTCTACCCCCTCCAGCTTTTTATTACAAATTATCTTAATAATTAGAAACCAGACAAATTGCATAAGATTGATCTGTCTGTTTTGAAACTGGAGAGTTTACAGCTTGCTTTCAAGGAAGATGGATTTAAAGCAATTATTTGTTTCTGTGAGGCATACAGAAGTGATTTTTTCCCTTCTTTTTAAAGCTGGCATTAAGCTGAAATCACATAATTGCTACACTATTCTTTAAATCTTCAGAGGCATTAAACTGATTATACAGGTAGAATAGCAGCATCATAGTTAACATATTAAGGTTTTTCATTTAGATGGAATTTTTGGCATTTTAAACTAAACAAACCCCTCCACTTTTTGTCAGTCTGACTGCTCTTTTTTTCTCATGTTGCCATGTATAATTTTGAATTTCTACTTAGCTGAGTATACAGAGTAATAGAAAGTCTTCATTTGCCAGAATTCAAATTTGTCTTATAGTACTGCCTACATAAATTCAAATCACATTTACAAAGAAATGTTTACCACACACTTCCAGCAATACAGATATATCATTAGTATATCATTGGTACTAGAGTGATTTTATGACTCCTGTGGATGTTTTGGTTTTTTTTTTCCACTGAATAAATATTCCAAGGTTTACTGGGGAACTTCCAGCTGTATAATTTCCTTTTCTTACTGTGTTCCATCTTCCCACCAAACGAGGCTGGAGGAGAGATGGAAACTCAGGGAAGAAGTTTTCTCACAGCATTGATTGTTTCATGAGGACATGTGTCTGTGATGATAAATTCTCTCTCATATAGCCAGTGAGGGGGAGACATGGGTGACAATAAGGATGACATTCTTTGGCGCTGAGGACTGAAGTTACAGCTGTGTATGTGCACACATCTGCAGTGCACAAGAGGGGAGACAGCAGAGAAGCACAATGAGACATCAGTGGAGGGAGTCAAAGGGAATCCCTCCTAAACCTAAATTGAATAAGAAGGGAAATTTCCCTCTCTTGGTGCCCCAGCTCCTAGTATCGATATTGCCTTCAGGTTGTAGTGTTCTGCTGGCTCTGAAGGTCACCAAAGGCTTGACCCTTACAAGGTTCACAACACCCTTAGCTCTGTCTAGCATTTAAAGATGCAAACATCTGGCAAAATCCGAAGGCCAGTATGAACAGGAAGGACCAACTGAACCCTACTTCCTCTACCTTAGAGTCTTCCCCCAGTTCAAGTACTCATAAAGAGGTGCCAGAATGGAACATTTTGTTTCTATTCCTATGATTGTATGAAAACTGAGCAGTGTTGTAACCAAGTCCTTGTCAAGAGAACTTTACAGCAAAGTTGGCAAAATTCATGAGTGCAGGTTGAATATCAGTCTTCTCAATAATGACACCAAGAGGTAGTTTAATTCTTTGTTCTAATATAAAACTTAATCTTAGCATGAGTCACAAGTAGTTTTGACTGATAAATGTCTCTAATCAAAAACCAAAATCTGTGAACATCTCTTTTTTTCTGATAATTGTCTCCATCTGTAGACACGTTCCATCATGATCTCAATCCCCATTTAGACGAATATGAAACATGGGCATTCTTCTTGTTTGCCATTCTCCCATTTGTTGTCTCCACTGGGGCTGCTGCCTCACATATACATAAAATAAGCTTGTCTGACATTCATAAGTAAGAACATTTAGGTCTTTTCTACCCAATAAAGATAATGTCTTCTAAGTGTGCAATCTTATTTTTGGAGGAAATATTTATGTATTAAAAGGGCTCTTATAAGGCTGGAACATTTGTTTTGCCAGCTACAGTCATCATAGGTACATCATTAAACTTACAACAGTAGCTGCTCTCTGCTAATTTTGTAATGTTTTGACAGAACTTAACACATGAATGTATGTTTGTGCTACTAGTCATCGGTGAATCATACCACTTAATTGGATCGGTCAAGAAGATAAATAGATGTGGTCTTTGGGAAATGAAAATGACTTCTTTCATTTGTGACTTTGAGCTTGTTTGTACACTGCTTTTGTTGGAAGTAGCAATTTTTGACGGGGATTATGGAAAAAGCGGTGACTTATTTTCCTAACACTTGAGTGAGTGGTGATAGTTGTTGGAGGATGTGATGACAGAAGAAAAGTGGGTTTTAATTTTGGTTTTGAAGTGGGTGGGGGTGGGCAAGTGGATACTCAAGACACATTAATGAAGTTATGTTGACAACTGTTAAGTGTGAAGTCTGTCATGTATCTCATTGCAATGAATGTGTCTTTATGAGCAAACTGCATTGGAGACATCTGTGCAATTGTCAGCTGTAATTAAAGGATGATTCAGCAGTGGACATACAGTTGAAAATGAAGGACAGAATGATTCTTTTAATGTGGGTGTGTATACTTCTGTTTGCCAAAAGTGACATATTTTTTTGACTAGCTAATTCTTTCCAAGTATCTGCTAAAACAAAAAAAATTATTTGACTTAATTTCTATTTTTTTTAAATAAAATTTCTGCAGTAGTAGAGAACTTGAACATTTTAAGGCAAGCAAGTGGAGACTTTTTGATCTTATCCTTATTGGTGGCATTCTGGAGATGCATAGAGAAATTACTTCCAGAAAGATTTGGGAAAGCATGAGGAAACACATCACTTGTGAAGCATGCAAAATAAGCAAAAAAAGGATACTGCTTAGACCAGGGCACACCTTTGCTTGCATGCACCGTGCTCACTTGTAACACATGTTGCAGCTGTGTGTCATGGTCCATTTTCCTAATACCTTTCTGACTATACTATGAATTTTGATGTTACCTTCAAAGGGACTTGGAAGGGACAGCTGGGGTTTCTCCTCATAAGGGATAAGCAATATTCAGTATGGCTGGATGATTTTTTACCCTGCCACAGAGCTTCCCACCACAATCAACCTGAACTTAAAGAAATTTTGAAGAAAAATCCAGGCATTTCTCAGGTGTTTGAATAGCCTTGTGCAGCAGCTAAAGATGTTCTGCAGCTATCAGCGACTCCACTTCCAGTTCAAGTATTAAAATATCTCTTCCTAGCTCCTGTTAATATTGATGGGAGTTTCCCAGTAGATGATGATGGGAGTAGTTCTCAAGTGGGTAAGTGTGCTTTGAAAAGTGTGTGATGTGAAGAGGAGGTTAGGCCTATCTGAACCTTGGATGCTCTCTCATGTCTTGTTGGAGGTAGCTGTATGAATTTTTCTTTTTATACTTCTTGAATATCTTTTATGACCTTTGGACTGCCCTTCCTTTCCCCCTCCATCTTGGCAGAAAGCAAGGAAGCAGCTACAAAGTAACAGGACTGACATCTAATTCCAGGACTGGAAGCTGTTATTTGGATTTAACTGGAAGCAGTGCTATTTGTCCTTGGTTAAAGATTGATTTTGTGTCCCTAATGAAAATACTGTGATAAAGAATTGTGCTGATTTAGGTGGTAGGCAGCTGGAGTGAAGGGCTTGTTAGGTACCTGGTCTGTGAGGCAAAGGAGTGAGGAGGAGCTGAAACTGAGTGTTTTTGTTTAAAATAGATCTGTTTCTTTTCCATGGCCACATTTTTCAAGTGTAAAAGGTATCAGCTTCTTTTAGAGTTGTGAGTTGGAGGAAGCTGTGCCTGCTGCTAGCAGTAAATGAGTTACTTAATGGGAAGAATGTTTGCAAAGCCTGGAGAGAAATAACAGCTGCTTTTTTAAGTAAAAAAAAAACCAAAACCCAACCACCCAACCCTATAACATTTTAAAACTGTACTATGATCAGGGATTTTTTTTTTAAAGGCCTGGATGAAAGGAAATTAGTAATGTGTAGGGGGTGCTGAGTGGCCCAGGCACCTCACCTGTTTTATTCCTAGCTGTAGAGGGAATTGAAAGTTTGACACCAGATGTAAAGCAAACCCAGAGCCACATGAACTACTAGCCAGCTTCCTTCAGCAACATTAATTTACAGTCTCATGAGAGAACACTTTGGTTTGCTGCCAGTTTTGACTTCAAGCAGGATTGTCGGAGGACAGAGCAGTGCAGGCAGTGGTCCCTTTCAGGCCACGGCATCTGGGCACTGGAGCAGACAGCCCAGGCTCCTGGCCGGGCTCCGGTGCAAACATTACAGAGCACGTCTGTGCCCCGGCTCCCCGCTGAAAGGCAGTATTCATTATCCTGCAGCTCCATGGCCCTGCTCCACCTGCCTGCTCTATTACAGGCTGCTGGCATCTTTACGCTGTGGAAGTGAGCTTGCCAAAACTTGCGTCTGAGGTTGGCTGACATGTTTGGCATCGCTGGGCACTGCCAGTGGGTTCCTCGGTTGTCTGCTGCGACAAGGGCAGTGGTGCAGGCCAGGAAGAGGAGCTGTTTAACCAAAGTCTCTGGTTTGCCATTGGCAGTGCTGTGGGATGACACAGTAAGAGGTAGGGAGGCTTGATGCCTCTCAGCTTTTTCAGAGATCCGGTCTTAACAGAAGTGCATTTCCAAAATGCCTTGATGCCTGTTAGGGCTTTTTATGCGACTCGTGGATTCACTGTCCAATCTTTTGCTGTTTTATTTTGCTTTCTTTTCAAACTATCCAGTCATATGTGGATATCCCATCCCTGGAAGTGTTTGAGGCCAGAGGCTGTGTGCAGCCTCATCTAGTGGAAGGTGTCACTGCCCATGACAGGGGGTGGATTAGATGATCTTTGAAGGTCTCTCCCTACACAGACTTCTGTGAAAGGCTGTGCAGTTTGAATCCTAAGTATTCATGCTTGGGCAACCAGAGGTGTGTGTTGTCACACTAGTGACTTGGAGGGTGAACCCAGAAAAAAGCAAGAGGCTTTTTGACAAGTGACTTGTTTTCAGGGTTTTTTTTTGAGTAAGCATTTAGTAAATCAGGGATTATTTCCACTGCAGCAGTAATGTCCATTCTAGGGATTTTGTCCGTTTTAGTGCTGAACACAGCATTTTCTCCTTTCACAGTTTCTGATGTAGTTGCCCCAGCAAAGACAAAGATTAAAGGTCTGTCAAAGCTGTTGCCACCCTAGTGCCTAGACTGCATGCATTGACTTTTTATGTTTTTGCATCAGATGTGCTCATCATTTCATAACACTGATTATTGTGGGTCAGTGGAACAATAATCCCCAATTTTGGGATTCATGATACTTGACTAAAAGAGTGGTTTTTTAAAGGTTATAAAATAGTTCTGTGGCATGCATTTATATAATTTCATTTCATAAAGTGAAATGAAGTGTCAACTCTCCCCTGCTGGGTCAAGTTGACCAAATGTTTTCCCCACTGCTCTAAGTAAACTTCCTGCAACAGGGCTTTATGGTGAATGGGTATTGACTCTGGCTGGATGCCAGGTGCCCACCAAAGCTGCTTTATCACTCCCCTCCTCAGCTAGGCAGCAGAGAGAAAATAGAATGAAAGGTTCCTGGGTCGAGATAAGGTAGAGATCACTTACCAATTGCCGTCATAAGCTGCTTTATTGACTTGGGGAAATCAGTTTATTGCCAATCAAATCAGCTTATGAGAAATAAATGAGAAATAAAATAATGAGAAATCAAATCAAAACTTAAAAACAATTTGCCCCCGACCCCTCACTTCTTCCTGGGCTCAACTTCACTCCTGATTTTCTCCACCTTCTCCCCCCTGAGCAGCGTAGAGGGACTGCTATTGGGAGTTGTAGTCAGTTCATCACATGTTGTCTCTTTCACTTGTTCCTCCTCAGGTGCAGGACTAATCACACTCGTCCCCTGCTCCGGCGTGGGGTCCCTCCCACAGGAGGCAGTCCTCCACAAACTTCTTTAATGCAGGTCCTTCCCATGGGCTGCAGTTCTTCACAAACTGCTCCAGTGTGGGTCCCTTCCACAGGGTGCAGTCCTTCAGGAACAGGCTGCTCTAGTGTGGGTTCCCCCAGCAAACCTCATGGGCTCCTCTCTCACATGGGTCTGCAGGTTCTGCCAGGAGCCTGCCCCAGCACGGGCTTCCCATGGGGTCACAGACTCCTTTGTGCATCCACCTGCTCTGACATGGAGTCCTGCTTGGGCTGCAGTGGATATCTGATCCACCATGGACCTCCAGGGGCTGCAGGGGCACAGCTGCCTCACCGTGGTCTTCACCAGGGGCTGCAGGGGAATCTCAGCTCCAGTGCCTGGAGCACCTCCTTCCCTTCCTTCTTCATGGACCTTGATGTCTGCAGAGCTGTTTCTGTCACACATTCTCCCTCTGCTCTCCAGCTGCAATTGTGTGGTTTTCTTCCCTCACCTTCTTAAATAAGTTATCCCAGAGGTGGTGCCATTGTTGCTGATGAGCTCAGCCAGCAGTGGGTCCATCCTGGAGCCAGTGGACATTGGCTGTAATGGACATGGGGGAAGCTTCTGGCAGCTTCACACATAAACACCCCTGTAGCCCCACAGCTACCAAAACCTTGCCATGCAAACACGATAAAATGGGATAAAGTCTCTCTGTGCCATTGGAACTAGATGTTGCTGGATCAGTTGTCATTCATCCCCTACAGCCCCTTAGCATTTTCTGTGGCTGCTATGACAGAAATGCATCTCTCCATCTCGGTGGTCTACCAACGCAGAGACCTCCATGGTGCTTATGCTCACAGTAGCACAGCCTGAAAACATGCACACTGGATATTAATGTTAATAATCCATGAGCAGTCATTCACCTTACCTCCCAAAAGGTCTTTTGTGCTGCCAGAGAGGTGAGAAGAGTAATAATCTGGAAGTTGCAGGTAGTACATACTTACTGGATGTATTAAGGATCAGCAGACTTTTCAGAGTAGGAGCGTACAGGTGGGGAGAGATGTAAACAGGTACATAACTCAAGGATATCATTAACTAGGGCATTGGACAGCATCTCTGACCACATAGGAAGAAGTGCCTGTAGCTTATCAGGTGGGCAAAGAAAGGTAAGGAGGCTCTTTTACCATCTCATCTCCAAATAAATAAGCTGACGAGCTCTTGTCTGTGTCACCCGTGACTTTAAAAAGCTTTGCATCAATGCTGTCTGCTCCACATGGACACTTTCAGCAGTATGACCAGGACCTTGTCTGAGTGCAAATTTTCACCAGTCAAGGCATTGCATTCCCACTATTGTGGTTGTGCTTGTAATAAGAGTTCTGGAGGACATGCAGAAGAGGACAGGCTGATGTGTTTCTCCAGGATATCCAAGAGGCAACTCAGTACATTTGAGTTGTATAGGTCAGTACCAAAATAAGTATCCCCACCGGAGAGGAAGAGGCATCTTCCAGGCGAACTAATCCA
Organism: Erpornis zantholeuca; assembly: GCA_013400515.1. Taxonomy (NCBI): domain Eukaryota; kingdom Metazoa; phylum Chordata; class Aves; order Passeriformes; family Timaliidae; genus Erpornis; species Erpornis zantholeuca. Next base: position 221,116 of record VZTN01019494.1, on the reverse strand, counting down.
GAAACATTCATCAGTGTATTGCAAGATAGCAAGGAGTGTCTGCACCTTTAGAAGTCTTTAAAAAAATTAGATACCCATGTCTTTAACTGACATGTATTTATCCCCATGAGATTTTAGAGATCCATTCTGAATATTTTCAGTACTTGTGCTCAATTGTAGTGGGGAGCAGTGAACTACAGCCTATGATGGGATGCTTCAAGAGCTGCTTTGTTGTTTGTCCATCTGTGCAAATCAGTTTCTTGCAGTGCACAAATCATGACTCCATTGTCTTTTGCCAAGAGTAACAAGTCCTCAGAGGCAGTTCTTGATACCAGAAAGTCAGCTCCAAGCAGAAGGCTAGCTCCTCCTAGGGTTAGGTGTTACATGAAACTTAAATGCCATGCAGCTGGTACCCAGCCATTCACAATGGAATGAACTTCACTTTCTACCACTTGTAAACTCCTATTAAATATTTAACAACTGAGGAGGAGAAAAGCAGAAGCTATAGGTACTACAGGATGGAGAGCCTGCTGCTGCAAAGGGACAACTGCACACTGCTGCTTGTGCAGCTTCAGTGGAGACTTACAGTTCTTGAAACCACTCAGGAATGTTTTGAGAAAGGATCTTTCTGGCTTTAGCCCAGTAAAACTTCTTTTTTTTAGTGTGCTCTTACCTAATTTTCAGACAGCCTAAACCCACCCTAGTTATCAGGTCTAATGTTCATTTTGTCTTTATCCAGACCTCTTCTGTTCTCCCCATCTGCTCCCTGCGCTTGGTCCCAGGGGTAAGGTAAGCATTTAATCACGGATGCTAATCCGTTAGCTTTTTAGAAAAATTGGTTATCTGACTGGGCAGGAAGAGAAGAATCTCTGAGAACTAATTTACCTGGTTTTGCCGAACTCCCTGTGGAAACTTAATCCCATCTTCCTTTGTTAGGCTTTAGCTAGAAAAAAATGCAGTCCTGGGGCTGCTCTCCCCCAAGTCCTCGTCTTCTTTTTTTCACAGAATAATGGTGGAAAGAAATGGTAGTACTTGCCCTATTGCAAAGTGGTTTACCTTCTACCTTGCAAAGAATTTGGTAACCTTGCTCTTTGCTGGACAGTTAAATCCCAGAGCCCAGAGGAAAGAGTCCATGCATTGCATTCTGTTGCTGTTTTTTCTTACTTCAGTTTCAGGCTGATTTCCTCCACCTTTTCTGTCTTCATGGACACAGACAGAGGAGTAGAAGTTTTGCACATGTGCCTGAATTGTGCTTGAAAAGCATTAAACTACAAACTTCAGGCACTCATAATAAGTGCATCCATGACAACAGAGTGCACACATTTGGCTGCAATGGGTAAACTCTCAAAGCAGTTAAATACTCATTACCTGAACACACATACCTGACTTAAAGCCACAGAAGGCAAGAGGCAACCACTGTGAATCAAGGGCTTGTTAACATGAGCCTGTAAGAAGCAAAATACCTAAACACTTTTTGGAAACCAGTCATAACTGTAGCAAACCTTCAGCTTTTTTTACCTTCAGCAACAAAAATATTTCTTTTGCTCCTGCCGAAACTTGCTAATGCACATTTCCAGCTCCTGTTTGCAAGAATGAAAACCAGCTTTAGCAAATAAATAAAAGAGCCTTGCTGCACTTTCTGCAAGGCATCAAATAAACAGGAGAGCAGGAGGGGTGACACTGTCCCTGGGTCCCAAAGCACAGGCTGGACCTGTGGGCTGTATTTCACACAGCAACAGCTACTCAAACCTGAGCCACTGCACCTTCAGGAACAAAACTGGTGAGCACTGGCCACTGCTGAGCAGAACAGGTGAACAGAACTATCAGGAAGGAAACATTACCTGTCATTTATGGGACTACACTCAAAATGTTTGAGTAGCTTTTTATCGACAAATCCTGAACAATGCAAATGCAAAACAAGGTATCTCACAGTGTGCTTTTATTATTTTTTCACAATATAAACTAGACAGACATGGAAAGTTTAATGGCAGCATGTTCTTATAACATTTTAAAGACAAAGAACAACATAATCATATTAAATGATGATAAACTGACAAACTACATTACCATACATACATCATCCAAAGGTACTGGATAAACAATATCTGCTTATGTACATTTATGCTGGTGATAATTAAAATTCAAATATTCAGAAGAAAAAGAAAAAAAAACAGTATTTAAATTATAAAAATATATAGTTTTTGTGTGGAACCCTTAATGCTGTATTACTTTTTGAAGATAATTTCACTGTGTGATGAAGCTGCATTAACTTAGTATAGAAGTGTGATTTAAACCAAATACAGATTAAATTAGCTCTTTTGTCTTCTTCATATTTAGCCTTGTTGGAAAGAGAGATAGGAATGAAAAAAAAAGGTGGGCTTTTGCAATGAGAAATAAATTTTATACCCAAAAATTATAATATGTGTAATTTTTTATATAGTACTGAGCCATAAACTCATAACAGAAATGAATCATTTTGCTAGTTTGTTCAGAGACGGAGAGAGGAAAAAGAAGGAAGGCTTTCAACATGCTACTTCACAATACTTTCAGTCAATAGGTTTGTGAAGTGCAGGTGCACAGCTGAGCAGTGTCGTGCCTCAGGGTTAAAGCATGCAGTCCAGACTCTTGCTGCCTCAGCTGGGGAGACTGTGTGGACTGGGGGGACTGGGACTGTGTTCTTTGAACTGCATCACCTTCGTGTTGCCTTTGCACATCTGGTTTCAGACTTCTTTTTGCACAACTGTTCCTTCTTAGTGCAAAACTACTCAGGCTATATAATCCCCAATCACAACAGCAAACCAATGAACTTTTATGGACTAGATCATTTTACAATAATTTACACATAATTTTGTAATTCCAAGTTTCTAGTAATCATAGCCATGTAGTGCACACATTTGTTTAACAGTTATTTTCAGACCATCTTGGGTGAACTCCTGCAACATATGAAACGGAAAATTTTCTTACATACCAATGTCATTCTCCATATCTTCCAGCTCCCTGTCTCATCTGTATAGTCTCTGTTACCTTGACAGCCCCGTTAGTCCTTTGGTGGATCCAGTGCTTGTTCTATTAAGAAATGTCCTCTGTATCATCTCTAATTTCAGAATACTTGCAGAATTTTTTCATCTGTTCCTAAGTCACTGATTTATGACAGATTTCAGGTTATCCTACAGATTATTTTTTCAGAAACAAAATACTTTCCTTTATTATTTTCTTTTAAAAATGAGTGAAAAAAGAATTAAGGACACCTAAGCTGGATTTAGCAAAATCCAGTACTTCTCTTCAATGTGTATGCATTTGCTCTTTTAAAAAAGATTGCCTTCAGCATTAGCAAAGATCTACAGTGAAAAATAACTGTGGAGTCTCTGTAAGCTTTTTCTGTGCCCTTATAGCATCCTTTTTCAATGGAAAGAATGAAAGATAAACAAATTCCAGGTAGCACTCATCTTTAACCAGGGAGATATTCCAGTGATCTCTCTATTTCCCTCCACTTCTTGACCTCTTCCTTCCTTTTTGACTTCTGATTCTCCACACCTAAACACTTCAGAAGTATCCTTCCTTCTTTTTTTTTTTTTCTTTCTTTTACAATTTGGATATGGTGGGAGTGGTCAGATGTCTGTGCCTACATAGTGACAGAGGATGGGTTTTCACTGAAGCATAGTCGATGAGCATGGAAGCCTGTAAGGCATTTTTTGGAGAAAAAATCTTACATGAAAGTGTAATGAAGAGTAGGAAAGACAGGAATTATTGCAAAAGAAATGCAGGAGTGAGAAGAGAGGATTTTATTTAAGAAGTTCAAGCTTTTATATACATTCAACATTTCTAATATGTTTTCTTAATAAATGTATTATCAACTATCATTATACCTAATGCAGCCACAATACTGTACTATTCTGCAGTCAGGATGGAAAAACTCCATTAACTCTTTAATAAAATAAAATCAACAGTCATCATGACTCTTCTTTTTGCCTGGTACTAACAAATACACTGGGAAGTCCAGTGAGTAGACACAACAGAACACAAAACCCTCAGTATTTATTTAATTGTGTATCATGTGTCGTCTTCATATTATTTCTAAAGCAGCTTTAAAAAACTTTAGCCATTGGAAGGTATTAAAAACAAAAACCCCATTCAAATTATTCTGATATTATAGCAGCACTGGAATTGATATTTTTACTACTTTTGACAATGTAAACCTTTAATATAATAAACAATGTTGCAATAATTTGAGGTCTAATAGTTCATAAACTTTAATGGGCATATGGGCACAAATTGAAACGAAGACTAGATTGTGAAATGAAACATAAGCTCAATACCAGCCAATTCCAGTTGTGCAATTGGCTGCAGACAAATTCAATTTGTAAGCCGAGAAAAAAAACAAAGCCCACACTCAATCCACAATACTCCTCAGTTCCTCTGATTTGAAATATTTTTCTTAAAAACCCTATATGAGCATGCCCACTTCTTACAGAAGCACTCTGAAAGCACTGCAGGTACTTTTTGTTTGATGGTGGGATTTTTCCTTTTCCTTTAATCAAGCATAGTTCACATTTTTGTGTTCTTAGAAATATTTCCTTTCTACGTTTCTATAAAATTAGGTAATTTCAAATCTGAAATGTAAGCTCACTCACTTCATCTTTGCTCATACAAAGTGTAGGTGCCACAACTAAATAGCAGTAAAAATGCTGAGATGTACAACTCTTAAAAAACCAAACATAAAAGCAGCTTTGAAGACACAACATCAACTACAGCCTTAACATTGAACATATTACATTCCCGAGTTACTGGAGATATTTTGCATATAATGCCACAAAGTTATTCAGCTGAAATCTTGAGGTTGGAGCTACAGTTTATGTTCACTGTATGTTTTACACCCTTTGAGCACTTATGTATTGTACGGTACATTTTATCCAGAGCTTTGCAAACTTTCCTTTCTGGATGTCCATTTACCCACAAATCCCAGATTTCAAAAGTTCCATAGAAAAAAATAGAAGCGCAGGACTTAAAGCATTTGAAGCTGGACATTTCCATGCCTCAGAGCAGCCCGTGGGACTCGACGCTTCAGAGTCTTCAGTTGCCAGGGGACTCCTGGCCCCTGTTAAGCTCACGGAAAGCCCTGCTTTAAAAGGCATTGACACATCTGGTTTCAGAACACAGGTCTGTTTATAAAACTGTATTATGTACTCTGCATTAATTTTACTTGTGTTGCATTTTGTAACAGGACCAGATGACTTCACACCGCCCACTCCCCATTTTCCTTCACCCTATTTTCACTTGAGATGGCAGCAGGCACCTGCACAAGCAAGGTGTCAAAGAGGCTCTGTCCAAAGAGAGGATTTTGAGTTTCTTCATCATCTTTTCTTCTGTAGAGAGTCTTAGGAAATTACTAGCATGAAATAATTTTGAGGGCGAAGGGCAGGATGATAAATCTCACTTTCCTTTCCTGTTATGAAAATGAACTTGATTTTGGTGTCCAGTTTGATAAACAAGGATAGTCAGAGCTAATCTGCAACTTAGCCGAGGTCTGTTTTTTGCCAAATAAAATTAAGATCTTTTTCAACTTTAAGGGATTTAGAGACCACATCTAATTGGTTTCAAACCCCCGGAGGAACTCTGTAAGTAAGAAGGATTAGTTGCAGATACAAGCCCACTAAAGTGGGACACAGGTCAGGTCTTCCGACTCCAGCTCTGCTCTGTCAAAGCAGGCACTTAAGGTCTCCTGATGTTTCTGTGTCAGTAGCCACAAAAAACATTTTGCTGCTGAGAAAATCATTGGAGCAGCAATTTCCTGCGAGCCCCAAAGATTTAACTTCACACTTCTATTAAAAAAAAAGTTGACATGTATTGTGTGGGTATTGTGACTATGATGTGATGGCACAGCTGGTAACTTGAAAACACATGTTTAAAAGGCATAGGCAATCATATTTCCAACTGTTCTCCTGTAGGGATAGCCAAGTGTCCTTCAAGAAGTTTCTGTCTTGACTCCACATATGTACCATGTTGAATTGTTTACTACGTCAGTTCTTGCCAGCAGGACAGGGTGAGAACTTTGTTCATGCTGACCTTGTCTTTCAGATCCCTCCCAGAAAATGCTAGGAAATTCAACACAATTTGGCAGTTTTTAGCAGCTCAAGTAACTGCCCTTGTAAGTGTAAGCAGGTAGGTCTTTGTCAGTATATTCGCTCTTCAGAGATAAAATAATCCAGCCAGCGGCATTAATTAAAAAAAAGAACGTAAAATACTCTGGGGCTCATTAAAGTTAAGAATAACAACATGATGTGATGACAGATACAACTTGCTGAGGTTCTGAAAATAGCAGGTTAAAATGTAAATATCTTTTAATAAATAATTTTCCGGCAATGTAAAAATAAATGATATTTCCTTTGGCAGTAATAGCTGATTTAATCTTTCGCTGGGAAGTTGCTTTGCTCATAAAATATCATTGTGTTACAGAAAAAAAAATATTATTTTGTTGTTTTGAAAGACTTTTGTAATCCACAATAAACTGGGTGACTCTACTTATGTCCGAGATAAGCGCCAAGAGTGATGCAAGCTCCCACCAGAACCAGACTCAGGATAGTCTTCAGAGAGATCCAGGAGAAATCGAACAAAGGCCTCATACTGTTGCCATACAACTCCACAAAGGCATCCTAGAAAAATGAGAAAAGCAATATCAGAACTGCAGTCACTGGGGTTTTTTGGGGGAAGCGGGGATGGGGAAATGAAGGCAACTTCTTCACCCTCAGTGGTCACCCAGCAATCCCGCTGGCACAAGAAGACCACACAAACTTACTAAAATAGTGATTTGGGAGTCCTAGTTTTTGTGCTTAAAAAAAGTTCTCCTGCCTATTTCTTTAAAAATATTGCTGAAATTACTTATGGTTCTGACTTCTGCTTTAGGCATCTAACAGACATGCCCAGTCTAACAGAAAAGACAGAAGCAGTTTTTAAAATGTAAGTTACCACTATTTTGGGTGCTAAATGTTGTCTATACAAACATACACAAAGGAAGCAGATGAACTTTCATTCTCCAAATCTTCCATTTCCACTGGACATGGGGTATCTATATTGCAGGTCAGCTTCATTGAAAATAAGGCAGTATTTGTTTGGTTCCCTCGGGATGGGCTTAGAAGACTTTGTATAGTAGCCACAGATGTTTCTTCCACATGAACTGGAGGTGTTGGGGTTGTGTTACACCTATGATAATCTTTCACAACTGTCACCAGAAAGGGTGATGCTGTGGTCCTGTGCTCCAGAAAAATCTGGTCATGCACGTAGGCACCAAATGGAAAGGCTGTTTAAGTAGCAACGATAAAGTTTTTGTGACTCATAAATACAGTGGGATTTGACCGGGCTAATGACTGGATTGCTGATACTCTGCACGTAATGCCTTTCTTTCAGGCTGCAACTCCTAACAAGCATGACACTTCAGAGCATTCCTGAGAGACAGATAAATCATACTGTATGGCATGAAAGCAGTAAATAGCCAAGCTGAATGACTAAAAATGTGACAAAACCGATAGCATCATTTATGGCAACTCTTTTACTGTGCAGCCAATTAAGGTCTGCTCCCAAGCTACCGAAATAAACCCATGAAACAACTATCTAACATGACGGTTTCTGTCTCTACTTTTATTACCCTAGACTTCCCATTTTTTGCAGAAGTTAACATTCTCTATTAAAGTTATAACGCCTTTAGCTGTTTTGCAATGTTATTATGCTAGGAGGTGGCCTGCTTTCTAAAAATGGATATATTGTTATGGTTTACAGCAGGAATAGAGGAGAGAAAGGCATCCAGTATTTATGTAGACCTTCCAACTGAGTTAATGATAATCAAATTCTGTAGTTAAATTAGCTTTCCTCATCAGGCATCTCTAGTTATTGTCAGAATAGGAGCGTTTGTGGTTTTACCACGAGAGGGCGTGTAAGGTTTTTTAATATTTTGACTTCTATTTCACTGGACGCTGAGTGAGATTCAAATAAATAACAGATATTTACTTCCAAAATATGTTATTACATTAAGTAGTATTGGTGCCTGTTGTAGGTCAGAGTGGATGTAAGCAGGTAAGACTTGGTAACAGAACAGCCACAGGCTTTGGCCAACTGAGTGACGTGAAAACACGTCTGCCTCTTGCTATTTCTCAATGCTTGTTCCTCTAGGCAATCATTTTCCAACTTGGGTTTCCAAAGGTATATTCTTAAGTGAAAGCAGCTTAACCTTTTGCGGGGAGGATGGAATGTTCTAATGCAAACTCTTCATTTCAGAGAGAAATTGGCAACTTTTGCTTAGCTGCCTGTTTTTTGACATAGACATTTGCAAACTCTGGCCTTAATATTCTGCTGTGCTGTTGCAGAGCTGAAAAAGCACACTCAGTTTGCTGTGCAGCTCTTTGGAAAGCTGCTTTTATTTCTCCTTAAGGCTATGAAGTAACACAATATCCTAAAATGTTACAGACTGGGCTAAATCCTGCTGTCGCCAGTACAGACTCACTGACTTCCACGGGAGCCTTGTCTGTATAGGGAGTTTAAGATCAGGCCTTATAAAAATACAACAAGGGTAAAGTTCAACACTTGGTGATATTATTATGGGTGGAAAAGAGAGGAAATGAAAAAAAAAAGCGCTCATGGAAATGCAAGTCATGTGAAAACATTTTAACATTAAGGTTTTCATGGTTTCTTTCTGTGGGGAAGGTCTCACTTCTGTATATTCATGACAGTCGATGCATACACAGTATCAATACCAAAATGAACACATTTTGTCCCTCCCTTCTATCCCAGTTCAGGAGTATTCCTCCCAGTTTTTCTGGGAGACCATTTCCAATGATTCCATAGAGCTCTTGGTATTGAATATGGAGATGGACAGAGGGGAACAGTAGAACTTGGATACAAGACAAGAAATATGGCATAACCTACGGCTCAAAAGAGGAATGTTAACAAAAAATGTGCAGCATGCAGTACTTTTTGGTCTGAGATTATTACAACAATAACATGAACCCAACCTAATGGTGTCTGCACTATATATTACAAGTAGCTCTTTATGATCGTTCTCCCTCCCCTTCTCAAACATCCTGATTAGGCCTATTTCCGAAGCTTGTTTGAACAGCCTGTCACTATTTGTTTAAGTTTCAAACCTGTTTTAAATAAACACATGTCCATTTTATGTACTAAAACAAGGGGGGTGGGAGGAGGGTATTATGACCCGTTGCTGAAAACTTTTTTAGCACAAAGAGAACCCTAAACATAATCTTAACTGTTTCATAAGGTTTTGTCTTCTGTAAAGCCATGTATTTGTCACTGGATTTTTGTCACCTCAACCGCTCTGTTTAAAATAAGAGAATCTCAGCTAAAATAAATAAGATTAGGAAAACTGTTTGAAACACTTGATGTGCTTTGAAAAGCACTCTTTATAATGAAAGCAAGGGTCCCCTTGGCAAATAGACTGAGGCAAGTCCTGGCTTGGTCAATCTTTCTTACACAATTGGAAAGAAAGTTGTTGCAGACCTTTCTTTTAAGACCTTCAGAGTTTAATGGGAAGTTAATTACATCCTGGATGTAAAATTATATCAGGGCTGTTAAAAATTATATGGAAAAGAACTCTTCATTCAGCTCTGTAAGTTATAAAAAAGTCATTTCTTAAGAAGCTTTTATTAAGTAGAATCAGTCCATTGCTGGTTTACTCTGCAACTTGGTGTTGACTGTTTTCATGAAGCAAGAAAGGTGGTGATGGGGAAGGGAAAGATGCTCTGCCTGAGCTCCTCTTAGGCACCAAAGCACCTGAGATGCCTGCTTCACCTACCTGGGCTTGACTGGAAGCCATGAGGATTGCCCCAAGGGCACCCTGTACTACCTCTTGCCCCCTGGACTATATATAAGGAGGACAGAGCATGTTCCTGGCCAGAGTTTCAGGGATTTGCAGGGAGCCCTGGACAGAAGTGGAGTTTGTCACTCTGGGAGGATTAGGAGGCGTAACAGTGCACTGAGTCAGGGCAGCCTCAAAACAAAGAGATCACACTATCCTGCTCTTCCGCTGGCCCAAGCTCAGCAGCTCTGATCCAAGAAACAAATGTCATCTTTAATTATACGGGCATTCTTTGCTTGTGGAATGAGCCAAGTTTGTTCATCCTTGGTCCTTGTGTAGCTCAGCAAGGCACAGCTCCTCGGTCGCAGAGGAGGACCTACTGCCCACAGGCTGAGCCCAGAGAAGCACTATGGATCTCAGGGCTCCTTACCGAAAATGTGGAGGGAGAAGGCAATTTCTGCCTGGCATTTCTGACCGAGGGGGCGGCGGGGAGAGCAAACATGAGGAAGTAAACGCTTCCTTTTTCTACCTGAATCAAACAGCTGGTGAGGAAGTGACTTTATTTCCCTCGTTATCATTGGGTTGGCAGGATATCCTCTTGGGCCACATTGTATTGAATGAAGAGCCAGTGAGACTTCCATTTTACTGAACGGGAATTGCCTCGCAGCTATTTTACGCTGTCCTCTCTGTGACTCCAAAACAAACAAACAAACACACACTAGCTCCCAGCTTTTGAAGAAACTTGCACAGGTCTGAACAAGGCCACTTTGCCACCCAGTACAGAGCAGGAAAGAGAATGGCATACATTCTGATGCCAAGGTTTAGCAGCCAAGTAGTTTTTTTCTCACCCTGCCTCCACACGAATGACATAAATTCTCATAAAAGCTTTTGTTCCTGCATGGTAACTCATTTCAGAAAGAGTTTGGGGAGGGAGGGAGGGGGCGGACAGAGCTGGTTAAATCGTCCCATGTTTTCTATGCAGTGAAACCTCATTAAAATGTCATCTTGCAGCTAACGAGAAAAGTTCTTGGAACACAGAAAGTAGACAAATGTGTAGCTGTTCTTTTCCCAAAGAGTTTATGGGTCTTTTATGCAAGACTAAATCATGAGTACATGCAAATAAGGGCAGCTCAGCCCTTGGCTGTGTCGTGCTGAGGTGTGGTGTTTCACAAGGTCCATATCTTTAGAGAGGCTGATATCTTTTTACACCTGGGAGTGCCAATATGCTGGTAGTCCTGCCAGGTGCACATTATCAAATTATATTGGGAAGGAAAAGAAGGTGTCACCACACAAGCCCTGCTTGATCATGGAAAAAGAACCTAAATGGGGAGTGGCTTTGGCATGTGAGCCCTTGAACCGATTCCCATCTGAGTTTTTTTTCTTTCCCCCTTCACTTTTGCTTGTGGTAGAAATGGGTCTGTCTTGATGATATGGTTCAGTGGTGAACACAGCAGTGCTAGGTTAATGGTTGGACTCAATGATGTTACAGGTCTTGTCCAATCTGCTATGATTCTGTGATTCTGTTTTGAATTCTCTGTTTCTGCAAGGCCTGACACAGTCTTAGGTCTGCAGCTGATGTGTTAGATGCTGGCTGCATATACTTTTGTTTCTCCAGTGGTGTCTGAGGTTTCTGACTTTGGACAAAACAGGTTTTCATCACAGTAGTCTTGCCTGACTTCTTTATTCCTTGTCCTTACTATCTATTTGTACAAATTCCTGCATTGGTGAGCCTGTGATTTTGAGGGTGCATCTTGCAGGTCCTAGTCTTGCCAGGCACTCACTGTAAGGCTGTGTGAACTGGCATCAGTGGAAATATTATGTGCATGACTGACTAAACATGTCACTCAGATGGAGACATCTAAGGAGCAAGGACTGACTGTGGTTAGGTTTGCTCATGGAAAGTGATGCACATACTTAGAAATATATAAATGTGAGTGGTTATAGTAATGGAGATGACCAGTCCTCCTGTCTGTGCTCCTAAAGAGAGACCCTGCTGGCAGGCAGATTTCCTCCAGACCCCTGCGAGATGAGGGCTAAATCTGGGCTTTGAGGAATAGTCAAGCCACATCTTTAAACACAGGATTTGTAGGGTGTTGATCATTCAGCTTGGATGGAAATCCATCCGGTGTTCAGACTAGGCCACATTCTTGTCAAACCAAGTCAGCATGAGAAGTGTTTCAGTAATTTAGTCTTGGCGTCTCTACTTAATTCATTTAGACGTGGTTCTGCAATATGCAAAAGCCCAGACCTAGTGGAGGCTGCCTCGTTCTCTCATTCCTGGAAAGGCCCACACTATAAAATGAGGTATTTCTGGCATCAGGATAACAGCTGTAATGTCACTGCAGCAGCTAGCTGGTGGTATTTGATGGGTGCCACTTCTGAGGGAGGACTATTAGCAATTATGAGAAAAAGAAGGTGAGAAGGCCTTCTGGACAAAATACTGTGTTCAAACGACACAGTCAAAGCTGCTCTATTTGGTCCTTCAAAATTTTCAGATCTTTTGTAGGCTGATAATCCTACTCAAAGAATTTGCTGGTTTATTTAGTTTTATTTTCTGAAGGTATCTTACTTAAATAGAATGCTAGAAACTGTTCTACCTAGAAAACAAATGTGTCCCAACATATGAATCTCAGTTGTACTAAGACCAACTCATTAGTGGGCCATATTCTTCCCCAGTTTATCAAACCCATTCTAAAGAGTTTACATTCACATACAACAGGAAATTTAGTGACATCCATTTGTGGATTTGTGAATCACTTTTAAGGAGAGAGCAAGTGTCACAGAGCTGCTGGCATCTCACCCTGTAACATCACTCTTACACCTGCATCCTCTGAAAAGAGGCTGGATGCATTAAGACCCCTCTCAAATCTTCAGAATGGCTTTAAAAAAAATAATGAAAAAATGGGCTTGAATGTCAACACAGGCCTGTTTTTCTCTAAATCTTGTTTGAAATCTCTGTCTTGCTTGTAGCTGGCTTTCAATACGAGTGCCCTTATACCGCAAATAGCCCAGCTAATTCAAAAGCACAACTCTGAAGATTTGTCTACAGTGGGTGCTGCGCTGACAGTAGAGGGAAATGTGAACACATCCCCCGTTACATTCCCTGCCTGCTCCAGCTGCCCGTGCTGCTCTTGGGCTGCCACAGAAGAGTTAAATCATGTAACCGCCTGGGAAATGGGAAATGAAAGTAGCTGCTTGTAGAACTGCTCAGAGTGCTCTGGCACAGTGTTTGTCCTCAAGGCCATGGAGGCTTTCATTTAACAAGCACATCCAGTGGTGCTGGGCTCAAGGCACAGGTATGAGCAGAGGCAGAGAGAGGACAGCAAGGTGGCAAAGCTGTCAGCCTGGGGAGGGACCTGGCTCAGGCTGGCCTTGGCCAGAAAAGGCTGAGTGCACGTGTGAACCAGATGGGTAAAATCCAACTGGTCTGAGCAGGTTGTCCCATCGACTGCACCACGAGGGACCAGTCATGCGCTTTTCTGCTGCTCGTTTTAACGTCCCTCAGGGATATGCTCCATCCCATGTTTGTTGTTTCAACACTCAGTTCTCATCCAAACCCCTTTGCCTTGACAAACTCGTGCTCAGCATTGAGCAAGAGTAGCACAGAGCTGGAGTGGTGGCCTGGCTGCTCCATGGTGCTCCAGCAGCAAGTGGCCATGCAGAGGTGCCACCCATTCCTTGCGTGACTTGAAGTGGGCACTCGCTTTTCTTTCTAAATCTTGTGACAAGCAACTGATTTACAGAGCCAGTGAGACAACACAGCTAACATTACGCTAACCTAACCTCACGATAAATCTGCAATTTAATGAGTAAGTGCAACAAAAGGCTATGCTGTAGACTTCAATGGACAGTTACATTTCTACCATCAGCCACCTGGAAAATACGAATTTGCCCATGTGTTTTCTTTGGCAGCCTACACCTCATTAGCAGCTCAGACCATTTCTGCCCACCTGGAAAAGCCTTTTTTGAGGCAGAGAAGAGGCAGCAGTTTTTGGTCATTGCTGTCTTTTGCCATTTCCTAAGTCAGCCCTCCCACCAGGAGCTGTGGGAGGCAGATAGGTCCTCACAGTCTGATGGAATGCTGCAAATTCTCCTCTTCTAATGTGGTGCACATTAGAATGGGGCCTCTTGGTGTCCTGCTCCATGTTCTCATCAATTCACAGCTAAGTGATAATGGGAAATTAAAATAAGGGGAAGTTCCTGGTCTGCATCTGCTCAGAAGAGATTGTTTTTAATTGGGTGCCTCCCCCCTCCCACTTTTTGTCCTTTCTGTCCTGTTTACTTGTGCAAAAATATGAGACCTGGGAGAGAAATGGAAGGTCAAGGAGCAGGGAAAGGAATGAGCAGAGTCTGTGTACTCTGAGGCAAGTAGAAACTTGGACAAAATGAACTAAGTGGGACAGGTGAAAACTGTTGTCAAAAGAGCTGAACTTGTAAGCCAAGACAGCTTTAATGCACACCTCGCCTTATGGACAGGGGGGCTCGTAGGTTAAGGTAGACTGGTATATCTTCAATTTTTGGGTTCATCCAGAAAGTCCTTTGGCAAATGTTATCAGGTAAGAGCTAACAGGGACCACATGAAAATAAAAGGACCAGTAAGAGTGTAAGAATACAAACCAAGTCATAAGCAGACTAAAGGACTTTGTTTTGTTATTCAAAACAGTTCAAATTCATTTGCATACACAGTTGTAATTCATTAACTATGACCATTAGATTTATTTAAATGCCACCCTGCAAAACCTAAATATGAAGACCTAGTAGAAGGCAAACCATCTCTGCCTCTCCAAAACCATCATCAAAACATATAACAGGCATCCTGCAGGAGAATTGGGATCTTCTCCCATCCAAAGGCAAGTACCACCAGGTCGCTAGAAAGCAACACACCTCCTATCCATATGTATACTTTCATTCTTCTGCAACAAGAAATAGTGTCTTGATATAAGGAAGGGCACAAATTCTGTGTGTTTCCTTTTAGAAGGAAGCTTTAAAACTGAAAAATATTAGACACTGGTAGAAGAAGAAAAAGTGCTATTCTTTAACTACTTCAGGGGGTTTGCTGGTGTCACTGTTCTGGCCATATTCCTCGATGGAAACATGGCTTATACCCATAGCATGGTTGAAGTACCTCCCCAACAATGTGAGTTGTTGTACTGGCAGAAGGACTCCTCTCTGGTCTAAGTCTACGTAACTCTACATAGTGGGGAAGGGAATCATGCCAAAATAGTTATCTTTGTAGGCTAGGGATGTGATTTTTTCCCCATGAGATAGTTGTGCTGGCCAGACTTTGTCATGTAGACCCTAGGAACTTTTATTTGCAAAATAAGACTATAATTTATTTTAACCAGATGTTCAGCACTGATCTGTGTCTGTGCATTCACAGCACACTCCAAGTAATTTTTACTGTGAAAGACATATACCTTGGACATTGGTAAGATTCTAAAAACATAATGCTGAAACTTTAAGACCGTGGTGGGCTTTCCTTTCCTTTTGCTTCTAATGGGTACTTCCCAATGAAGTAAGCTGGTGTTCCGGGCGTTGAGTTTTGCTCCTATCAATCAGATTGCCTGCAGATCCTGTATGGAAAAAGTCTCAGCTCTTCCTGGAGCAAGTCATGCAGTTCCTTACAACCTCATGGTTGCTGGGAGAATAGAGTGAGAGCCGAAACGACCTAGGATCTCTCTTTTCTCAGTAAAAAGCAGGAGGTACGAGTGCCAGTCCTCTGAATAAACAGATGCCTCTTTGTTTTCTTTCATGCCTGGTCTTCTTGAGGGGAGGCAGGGGCTGGTTCTGCTACAGGACAGTGATCATCAGAGTGGTCACGTAGCTGTCACTGGAGCCTGATGTACCAACCACTATCAACAAGTTACACATACACATCCTTGGGAACAGCTGAAATACAGCTTAGCCTGCATTCCTATGGCCAGTCATTCAAAACAGAAATGAAAGGATTTAGCTAACTGCTGCTTTTTTTTTTCATAGGCCTGCATGTCCTTGCAGATCATTCACAAAGGGCTGCACATTTATATTTCCTGTTGACATCCTTTGAAAGGGAGAATGCTAGTGGAAATTGTATCTTTTAATCAACAATTTTTGTGGACAGCAAGTCGAATGAAAATTCATGAAGGATTGAATTTTATCATGGTGACCTTGAACTAAGAGCACAAGGAAGGAGAATGCTGTTAACTTAGGCAGGAAAGATTGGTAATTCCTTCATGTGTTGGTGTTTCCAAGTGAGTAGAAATTTCATGCAAAATTTCAGATACTCAAAGGAAAGAATATAATACAAAATCAGGACTGTCAGCCAAGAAAAAAAAAGCATCACCTATGAAATCAGCCTTGAAAGCTTCCCCAATTTCTAACATAAATAAGACCCCACAGATTAGAAACCGCAGATCAAGAGTGATATAAAGTCCTTCATAAATGTCATAATTTATTTTTTTATACTTCTAAGTGCAGGTGGGAGCACACAACAGAGGGAAGTTCTACAGAGGGGAATAGAGAGCTCAGCTTGCACTCATCAAGACACCTCAGTGGCGGGGAGAGGGGTGCAGACACTGAGGGTATATTAGAATAGTACTCCAGGCAGGCTAAATATTCCTGCTGTGAAACTAGCACAAGCACTGCTCAGAGGCAGCTCCAGAAGCCCTGTGCAGAGCTGCACTCTGCCATGTAGATGTGCCCTGAGGCACTACCGGAGAAAAAATGAGGGATCCTGCTCCTGCTTACGGCATTGCCTTCCCCATAGAGCAGTGTGAGCTGTGACTCCTGTGCCAGCAGCTGCTGCTGAAAGCCTAGTCTCTCCTGCCCAGTCACTTCAATGTAGCCTCAAGAATTTCATTAACGCATTAATCTGCAATTAAAGAGCTGCCCTTGCTTAAGAGCCAGAGGAAGTGATTACAAGGGCTGAGGAATTCATGTGTGGTGGAAGGAGAGGCACTAGATCTGGAAGCAGGTACAGAAATTATCTAGAGGATGACCACAAGTAACTCCTGTGTGCATCTGTCCCTTTTAGGGAGATGTCCCATGCACATCTCAATGCTCTTTTCTTTGGAGTTCTGCCATTGCTGCCAAAAGGATTCTTCTCCCTCTAGATCTTCCATCACCAATACCTGCTGCTTCTACCCTTAAGTGGGAAGGCCCAAGGATGGTTTCCATCTGCTTTGCATCAATAGGAACTTCCTGCCACAGTGGTAACTCTGGGCTGACAATTTATGGCTGGAATCCAATGTATAAGTGCCATAAACCCACCCAGGAGCTACCTTCAGAACCTCCTGTAATTAACTGTTGCTGCTATAAGTTTAGACAAACCCAGGAAATCACATGCAAAATTCTGTCTGATTTGCTATCTAATCATCTTCTATCTAGGTTCTTATACTACACACATTGCTGTGGTATCTGAGCATCTTGGTGCCTGGATGCAAGTCTGATAAACCCTTTTCAAGTTAGCTAAGCTGCAGTCCTGACACTTCTACACTCTTTTGCAGCCAACTCTTTTGAGCAAACTGCAAAGAAGCTTCTTCAAAGATGTGCTGAACGTACCAGCTTCTCCTGTCTTCCTTTCCCAGATAATGCAAGGTTGGGAAATTCGCCAAGCATCATGCTAAACTGAAAGAGACATTCAAATTGCACTGAGTGCATGAGCCAAGGGAGCCCAGCCTGCCAGAATGTTATTGTAGTGTTCTCAAGAAGTTCTCGGCATTAAGACTTCATTTTGTTGTGTGCCTGTCTGGTTAGGAGATGCTCCACTGGAGACCAGAAAGTCATTGCTTCCTTAATATTAAATACAAGGGTCTCAGCCAGCTACAAACCATTTGTTAGCTTCAAACTTTTGACTCAGTTTTGTTTCTTTTTCTTTTAAGATTGGAGGTGTTTGATCCTGTGGTTACTGTCACTTGAAACAAAACTTCTGCTTTCAAGAAGATTTTAGATATACCCTTTTCTGATGACCATACAATCAATGCAAGAACACAGACAGGGACCAGCAGTCAAAAAGGTGATGAAAAGAAGCTGTATTATTTCTGGATGAGAAATAATAGATATGGGTTTGATTGATTTCAGAACAAGTAAGGGAAGAGAAAAGTTCAGAACTTATCTACACTTTTAACAGTAAAGAAGATATCCTCCCCCCAGGAGGAACCATTTATACTGATATCAAAGTGTATTCTGACTCATTAACTGAAATACGTTGTGCTGGTGGGAGACAGTTATATCTAAGATATATAACAGTTATATATAAGATTTTGTCTACAGAAGGGTTTGCACTGGTATAACTTATATCCATAAAAAAAGTCAGATGCATCAACACAGTAGAGTGCAAACCAGGCATGAAGCATTGGGGAAAATTTGCAGATCAATGTTTTGGGCTATTTTACATATCTGTGTTGTAAAAGTTCCTGTATGTCCATAATGAGAGCAGTTAAAATACAAAGACCCTCAACCTCAATCTAGAGCAACACAAGCATCAAGAAACTAAAAGAAAACCAAAGCACCTTCCTTTTTTAGGCCAGTTATTCCCACACCTTTAGCCATAGAGTTGAGGGAGGGGAGTGAGGGAAAGAAGCTGAACTGAGCTGGTAATGCTGGTAAGCATTAGGTTGATTTGACTATTAGAAAACTTTAATTCCACTGTTCCTCGTGGGGTTTATGGTATTTATTTCCTTATTTACTTCTTGAGCCTATTTAATACTTTGACCTGAAGGAAGAAGAATTTGCACAAGCAAGGAGATTAAAGGTTCAAATTAGTTAAAGATGAAACAAATCTATTGATTCATTAAAGGCCAGTGTTCTCTGTGTCACCAGTGATACTACCATGTATTAAACTGTTAATATGCTTGAAGAAAAAAGACATTTTCAGCACAGGTTATAGATGGCTTTTGATTGGAAAAAAATACACTGCTGCTTTGCATCCTTTTTGCCTAATGGTTTCTGTCCCATCCAAATGGCATTTCTACATATGTAAGAACCACGCAAGGGTCAGTGAGTCTCTTCTCATGCCTACCTGACCCTCTGTGTTGGTTTCAGTCTAATTTGCCATGTGTGTTCACTCCAAAATTGTACCTCTGAACTTGCACTCTTTTCACACATTGGGGGCTTTTTATATGCTTAGTTTATGTATTAGTTTTCCTTCTGGTGCATGTTTCTTCAGCCATTTCTTGTGTGATTCCTTCTTCCTCTGGCTGTTTAACCTTACTTCCTTCATTACTTCTCTTTTCACTATTCACTTTCAGGCACTTGGTGCTGCCTTGCAGATTTTCCACAAAGCATTTGTCCATACACGAGTTATGCTGTTCCTTGATGGTATATTGCTTTTTCCTGTGTATGGAGCAGAAGTTAGTGGAGACAAACACATGATTGTCATCGTGCCAGCTAATCATGCTTAGAGCCGTGGTCCCAGCAGGTTTTAACTGCAGCTGGCTGCCACAACGCTGAGCATAGCCTAGGTGGATGTAATTGCCAAGTCACCACAGGCATTGTGCCAAAGGGACTCTTCAAGGTTGTGCTATGACACAGAGGTAGCCTGCAGTGAAGACTAACCCTGCCTAGTACTCGGCGATAGCCCAAGACACAGTTTGCGTCATTGAATAAACCCAAGTCGAGGTTTATTATTATTATTATTATTTAGTCTAGAATCAAGCAGGGGTTGCGTAGGAATGTTTAAAACAAGGCTTAGCCCAACACTAGTTGTGTCAGGTTTGCTTTGAAGCCAACACAAAACCATGCTCAGAAAGCAGAGAGACCTGGGCACTGCACAGCTGTAGACCTGCATGCAGAAACCTCCTATGTGGAAGGCATGGCACACCTGTATGATTTATCAAGGAGCTGGTAGCAGCTGAGCCATATGAGAAGTTCTCTGAAGGCTTTCATGCTCCCGGGAGGAGGAGCAGCTCATAAAGCTGTGTTTATAACTTCACCCCCGGCCAATTTTTAAGGGTAGATTTAAGAACAGGAAGATGAAGTTGCTCTTTGTTGAATTTCTTACATGTTAAAATACATACTTATGCCACAGAGGTTAAAGAAAACAAAAAGAGCATCACCTTGAAGAGGTGAGAGTTTGATCCCTGAACTGCCATACCGAATTAGGTTTCTGGTACACCTAAGAGTTAGTACTTAGTGAGTTAACTACAATCAGTTTGTGATTAATACCCAAGTTAAGAGTAGTTTCTTCCTTCTGTCTCTCACTTTTCCAAGATAGTGTTGCATCAAGTGTTAAGAAAATTGCTCTTCTAATTTGCATGCCTCCTGATCTATTTGGCCAAGCTTAGGGGAGTAGCCCAAGTCCCCATAACCACAATTCTGTTAACAATTCTTTTGAGTTCAACAATGCTCATTCTGTTTCCTTTTCTTAAGCTGGATATTAGCAACAAAGACCTGCTAATGTCTTTACTTTTCAAAAGTTGTAAAAATGCTTTGGAATTTCTAGTTTAACATTTATTTATTTGTCTTCAGAGATTCAGTTGCATAGCCCTTCCCACTTACAGTTCAGTCAAATAATATTCATGTTATCCTTCTATACAGGAGTATTTCCTCTGCCTCCGTAGCCCAGTCTTTCTTTCCTGAACAGTTTGTAGGTGGATAATTATGTTGTTCCACTACATTTCCCTACCATCTATTGCTATTAAAATCACCCTCCATGGCAAAATACTCTGACTGTTCTTTTGCTTTTAAGCTTGTTACATTTGTGTAAATAGTTACGCTATTCAGCTCCTTTTTCTGATACCTTCTCAGTTTTCCTGAATTCCCTTTTATACATTTACCAAAATTACGACTCTCCAATGGTTGTAATTGGCATCATGTTCTCTGAATTCACAAGACACTGCCATATATACAGATGTCTTTAATAGACATATCTGACTAATATGTTCCCCAGACGCTCATAACTTCTGGTTTATTTGCAGGATCTACTTCTGTTCTGGTGCTCTCCATTTTCTAGGCTCTCCTTTACTCAGTTACTCTACTGTCTATCTAACAAAATAAAACACCTTTTTGCACAGTCTGTTCTGGCCACACTGAGAACTGGCACAGCTCTCACTGCTTCATCAGACTTGCATACAAAACTGGGAACAGCTGAGTCAAAGCCATTTGCCTTGTCTTGGACCAGACTTTTCTGTCTAGCCAAATGATGTTACTTCCCAGACAGTTTGTCTTACTTACTGGTATGAAAAGCTCATCCAGTGCCTCATGATATCCATTCTTATGGCTGAAATTAAGAAGCTTGCTGAGCTTGTGTTCGTCATGACCATGTTCCTGGGGACAACTGGGGGTGTTTGTCTCACCAGTCTCATTCTGACCAGTGGAAAAAGCCATCTTGAGTTGCAAAGAGTCGCATTGTCTGCCAGAGAAGGATGATCTGACCCTCCACTCAGCAGCAATCGGGAGACTGGCTTCCTAAAGCAAAGTCTTGGCCAGCTCGTGCCTGAGAGCCACCCTTCCCCTCCCAGATGACCTTTCAGCTTCTGAGCTTCCTCAATTTGTCACAGCCATTTGTGGGACTTCAGAACATTTGAAAGTAAAGAAGCAGAATCTGTGTCAGATCAAGGGTCCTCAAGGTAAGATATTTTAGCCAGTTCCATACTCCAAGAAAGAGTTGCTGTCTTTTTATCTACTTGTGTTAATAAAGTGTTTGGCTTTTGGCTGGACACACAACTGTCAGTACTGTATAGCCCATGCAAGTTCCTTCTCATTGTCACTCACCAAAATCTTCAAAAAATATGCTTTCAAGTTAGATTCCTAAACACATGAGTAGACACCCAAGTAGAGTGAGTTTTGCAGTGGGGACCTCCTGCCTTGGGTTGTCTGAAGTTAGGCAGGTGTCAGGTATTGGAAGTTTTGGGCCAAGAAATACACTATAAAGCTACAGTTTGGATGAGGACAGAGGAAATCAGTTAAATTCCTGTTTCTGTGCCTAAAACTCTAATATCATGCATTAATAATCGTTGCATTGACAATAATTTAATTAAAGCTGTTGAGGTTTAAGAAACCTTTTCTGAAAATTGTGTGTGAATTTTCTGCACTCTTTATTTGACAAGGATCAGAGTAGAGCAATAAGACTCTTAGAATACAGAAGACTGTTCAATAGGGAGAGCACTGGAAAAAGCCATTTGGGAATGTAGCCATCTAACTGAACAACGAGTCAATGAGTGACAGGGAGAGAAGGTGCAGATGGAGATTCAGCACTCCTGGTCCTCATCATGCAAGAAATAGAGGGATTTCAATAACATAAGGAAGCACAGGAAATTCAAAACTGGTAAGACAGCATACTTTTGCATGCCATCCTTAATTAGACCACTTTATTATATAAAGTATTTAAATGAGATAATTGCTACAGAATGCTGAGACGTGAGTTTAGTGAGCTTCAAAGAGTAAGTAAATATTTCTATAGTAAAGAAAAGCCATTAACAGTCCAAAATAACAGTAATAATAGTAGTAATAATAATGGTGGCAATAATAATAATAGTAATAATAGTTATTATTATAATAACTATAATGGAAGGCTTTTGTTTGAAGGATTAAATCAATCTCTGATTTTTGGGATTAGTGTGAGGTCTTCAAAAGGACTGTGCAAAACAGAGGGGGAGGATGGAAGATGACACTCTCCTAAATCCACTTCTTGTGGCATTTCTTTGCTTCCATTTGAAGCAGGTGGTGCCCAGCACAGGCACAGACACAGTCTGTGCTAGACTGATCATTATTTCAATAAAGAAGGACAGTTTTTAGTAATTATGTATTAGCTGAGCAGGGGATTTTTGTGTCCTTCACTGCTTATAGTGACTTCCTTCTATTTTTTCTCATGTTCATCTAACAAAAAGACTTTGAGAAAAAATCCGTGGATTCCTAAACTAAGATTTTTATAGAAATTTGAAAAAAACTGAGCAACACACTACCTTTAACTTAAGAAAAAATTCCAGTATGTCTATTTATCTGCAAAACTAATTGGATTACTTAATATTAAAAAAATGCTGTAAGTTAAATGCAAGGCATAATAAAAGGTTGAGAAAAGAAGTTCAAACCAGATTTTTAAAATGGGCGAGTTCTTTAATCTTGAAAGGAACATTTTCATAAACTAGTTAATGAAAACTAAAAAGTAAACAGAACAAAAATTAGATTACGTGCTTTACCCAAATGGAAGGAATAATAATTCAACATATAATGACAGTAACATAAAGGGGAGAGGCTGTATTAAAAAAAAGATAGCTGTGTTCTTTACTTAATTGAAAATAAAGCTAAAAATCCTGGTAACAATGCAGAATTTAACCATGTGCTGGGGTATAAAATGCTGCTATTTACGTAGGGCCACCTTCACTCCTTTGTCCAGCCACAGACACTGTGACAGGTCAGTCATGGGTTTTTAACTGAATTAATCACAGCAGGGGAGGACGCTCTTCCCGGCTGCTCCAAGGACCACCCCTGCATTCCTGCTGGGTTTGAGGCTGGAGTGAATGCTGGAAGAGGCCACAGAAGCATGGCTGATGGTGCTGGGGCAGATAAGGCTTCACCACACCACAGATGGGCAACTGGATGCAGTGGCTGGAGCCAGGGGCAGAGGGGCAGAGGGAGCACAGGTATCCTCATGGAAGGCCACCTGCAGGAGCAGGGACACAGACTGTCTCCCTTCACGTGGTGGTGCTACAGAAGATAGTAAAGCCACATCAGCCTGCAGGACTTTATCGGTCTTTGCTTCTTCTCTACTCTCCCTAGAGGACTCCTCAGTTTATTTTTATTTTTCAGCCTTCCCTGAATCTCTTTCATTTCCTCTCCTGCTTAATTATGCAGCACTACATTATATAATTTAGATAGAAGTGCATGAGCATTTTTAATGACATCAAGTCTTTTAAAACTGCCTCACGGAAGAGAATGCACCTTGTACACCTGGAGCATGCCACAGGGCAAAGTGGCAGTGTCTTTCTCACCATCAGCCATGCTTCCCAAACTCTCCTCCCCCGAGTACTTTCACTCACCCCTTTTCAGACCACTAAGCAACCACTGCCAATCACCGTTCACGCCCCATCCCACCACTTTCGCTCTCAGTCATTTGCCCACTGCCTGTGAATCTGTCAGGACGCACTTCACCAAACCATTACAGACACCCACCCCTTCTGAATCACCTCCTGAACCCTTTCATGTGGGCAGGGATATTCAGCAGTTGCTCAGCTACAGCTCTCGGTACTGTGGCCAATGCAGAAAATTCAGAGAGAGAGAGGAGAGAACCAAGTGATATGGGCACTAGGTGGGAAATTCCTCAGTCAGAAGTTCAAGCAGGTATGACTGTCTCGGGGGAGCTGGGGAGTGCAGGAAACTCATCTGCTTGAAGCCCTTCTGTGATGCAACAACTACACCCAGAGGCAGGTCCCCTTACATTCAGTAATTACAATGATTGAGAAAGAAACTCTTCCAGGTGATTCAGAGAAGCAGCCACCTAATGTGACTACTCCACACTGCCCTCTAAAAAAACCTCTCTTCCCATCTGTTGAGCATACAGGGAAAGTCCTTGCCTACCCACCTGAACCAGAATCCTGCATTTAGCCTCTGTATCTCAGTGCATCATCTGTGGGTGGTGGTGACAAAGTGCTTGTCTGGGGCCCATGGAGAAGTGTTCCTGGAAGGTGAGTGCTACAGCAGCTGTGGAGCATCACCCAGAGTGGAAAATGACATGTGCCTCTGCACCTGCGCAGAGCTGGGAAGTCCCCACAAAGAGGTTGTCCATGCCTGCTGAGATCTGTTTCTCTTGTAAAATGGGTCATGGTATTTCCTCCTGGGAATTGTGTATTGTGACAAGTCAATTTTTAGCTGTGTTTATCTTAAGTGGTTTTATATTCCCGCATTAATTTGCTGTAGTAAAAAAAAAAAAAAAGCCATTTACATATCTCCTCAGTTTTTGAGTGGGAAATGACGAGAAGAAATTTCTCAACAACTCTTCAACCTGAACATTGCTTATCTTTTCTTTCAGCCTACTGTTAAATGAAGTACCATTTTGAGCTAAGGGAGGCATTATTTGATAGAACAAAAGATACCTTTCCACACCTGTCAAGTTCAAGAGTACCTGGGAAGGTACTATATTCAGATTTACTACCTTACAGAAATATTATGCAGAATCCAAAGATACTTTTCCCTGTAAATAAATATAATGGCTAAACAATGGAGATATACATATATGTATATGTATATACACAGGCATGTTACACATATGTGTATATATACAACAATACGTGTCTGTGTGTGTGTGTATAATGCTAAACAGATCAAAGAACTAAGTGAAAAATCAAGACCCATGCAAGGAAATGAAATCTAGTATTCTGTTACTGTTTTCCTAGCTAATGACCATCCTCTAAAATAGTCTGGTTCATTAGTAGAGAGTCCACCACTGCATGGTTACCGATGCAAAACATCCACCTTACACATTGTAAAGGCTGAGTGCCAGAGCCTGCACTTCCTGTTAGCACCTGCTTCATCCACAGCCCTGAGGCCAACAGAAGGAGTTCCCATGTTTTCATTTGACTTTGATCAGGTCCTCGACATCCTAAAGTGAACGTTCCCACAGTTCAAAGAAAGAACCTCCCAGCTGTGAAAAGGACCCCAGAGCTCAGCTTGTTGTGTTACCAGGGGCATGGGGGTAGTATCTGCACAGAGACTGGGCAGACCCTGGAAGAGAACGGTCTGGACCGTGCACTGAGGGTTTCAATTACGAGGTTCATTTAACCCAGAAAGCCTCCTGCTGCAGAAGGCCACAGATGTTTCGTTACTCTCCCTTGGTTCTTCCTATCCTGACAGACATCACAGAGACACCGTGCATAATAAGGGTTTATTCGAGTTTTCCGCTCGGGACTGTGCCCTGACCCCAGACCACTGGGGGTGGATGAGAAGAGCCGATCTCATCCCAGCTAGCAGATGCCTGTGTGAGATCTTAGAGTTCTTGTCCTTCACAAACACTCCTTAGTCCCGTCTATTGCCAATTAAATCTCCCTATTGTGATGCAAAGAATGATAGCAGCATTTTCTATGTCCACACACTGCCTAAACTGATAAAATGCTCAGTATATGTTAAGAATATAAGTGTGCTCAGTCCATTCACAACACACAATAACTGCACAATTCAATTAACTAATGCAATTCATATTTCATTAGGACAGAAGCTGTTTGTGACCTTAAACGGACAACAATTTCATGACGGCATTGCAGAATTTTAATTAGATAGGAAAATAACAAAGACAAATGAAACGGGGAAAACGCGCTGCCTGGCAGAATTGTTCCAACGAACTTAAAAACAAAAGATGCAGTTGTTCTGCTAAGTTCTTCTCCTCCTTCCCCCTCACTAATGGTGCAGAGAACAAAACATTATTGCCTTTCTTTCCCTTTCATTTGTAGAGAAGGCTGCCTCAGCATTGGTGGTATGAACCTGGTATGGTACTGAAAGGCGCAAGGAAGAGAAATCCAAAGGCCTGGTTTAGCTTTGGGCTTCGGATACCTAAGTGAAGAGCAGCTCCTCTAAGAAGAATCATTTTTGTATCAGTTTTTCAAATTTGTTTCAAAGGCATAAATATTGACCCCTAAAATAATTTGTGAAGGAAAGTGGTAAACCAACCAAGAACAGACATGATTAATAAAATTGTTAGTAATATTAGGACAAAATAACACATAAAATCACAGTATATAAAGGACTGTGATTAAAGCAGAGAAGGATTCTAATATTAAGCTGTGATTGCTGTAATATTTCTTTTTGAGGTACTCTTAAGAAAATGAGAAGAGATTAACAAGGTTCGTTATTACAGTCCTGTAGTAATTTCATCCTTAATCCAAAGTATTACCATATATGCTGACCCCTATGTGAGAAAAATGGATCCCTGCAGTCTGTAATTCAGTTTCATTATTTTACTACATATTGCCAAAACTGCATCTCATCTTACAGAAACATAAAAGGATGAGATCCTTCAGTTTTTAGATACTACATTTAAAGAGATGACAGAAGGATGAAACTATCAGATCAGAGTTCACGGTCTGCAGAACAGGCTCCCCCTGCCCCCTCCCTCCCAGACTATGACTTATGTTTTAAAGATAAAAACAGTAAATAAATTTTGTACAAAGCTGGCCAGATTTTGTGTTAAAGGCGAGATGCTGAATAGGAAGCAGTTGGATGTGTAGCAAGATGTGTCTGTTTAATCAGGATATTTGTTGATCTGGGTCAGTAACAGGATGGTTGTTTTTCCCTGGCCAGTGGGTGGCAATGGCAGCAAATGGCTTACAGTAGACAAGGATTGATTTTGATAAACATGTCCAGATGGGTATGATTTAAATCAGTAAATATATTGCTTTGTATAAAGAGATATTTTTAAATTAATTTTAAACCAATGCTTGCATCTACGAGTCACTACATCCTAT
The DNA here is from genome assembly GCA_013400515.1 of Erpornis zantholeuca. Taxonomy (NCBI): domain Eukaryota; kingdom Metazoa; phylum Chordata; class Aves; order Passeriformes; family Timaliidae; genus Erpornis; species Erpornis zantholeuca. The sequence continues at coordinate 193,969 of VZTN01019494.1, read as the reverse complement.
ATATACACTCTTAAAATAATATTTGAAGCAGGGGAATAAACAGCAAAGAAGAAGGAAAAGCTTTGCCTTCTCTGATCGTAACACCTCCGATGCTTTATTTCTTCATGATATATTAGATCAAAGCCCTGTTGTCTATATATTAATATTATTTAGTAGTGCTTTTCTCAAACTTACTGTGATCTGAAGCTAATTTTTCTTGAAGAGATGAAGTTAATTTATTGTCAGTCTTGTCAAATAAGTTTTAATGCAATTAAAGTATCAAAACAGCTGCTAAATGAGAGAGACCATAAAAAGGGAGTTTCCAGAACCCACTGATATTAGCTGCTCACCCATACATTCCCTTCCTCTCAAGTTTCAAGATTATTATAAAAAACAGGCTGATTTGTCACCAAAAAAAAAAAAAAATAAAAAAGAAAGAAAGAAACTGTCTGAACAAATCTGCAAATAAACCAGCTTGGGGGAATTCCCATGTCTGTGTCTAACCTCCATGATCAAAATAAGGCATCCTCAACCCAATAGAAAATTCTGCTATTTTTTAGTACTTAACTCTTCACCCGATGAGGTATCTGAGCATCACAGCTCATGCTCCAGGAGAGCTGTGCTCTAACTGTGGTGGGCCCATCCTGTGCTAGACCCCTGAGGCCAGAGGGGCGACTGCTGAGGGATGAGCAGTGCTGTGGGAAGCAGGGTGGTGGCCGTCGCTGGTCACAGCGGCAGCGTCTCGCCTGGCCCCTGAACACCACACTGAGTCCCCACACCATGGAGAAGCTGGGCCCAGGCTATTTATCTGTGATGAGTGCAGCCAATTGTGCAGCCAAATTGCTCTGTACGGCTTCCTTTTTATTTTTTTTCCTGTTAAGTTTTTGGCTTGGCCGATGGAGGACAGAGAGGAAATGCATCCCAGCAAAACTGCTTCTCTCGGATTTGCGGGGGCCTTGTTCCAGTCTGCTTGCTGGCCTTGGGCTGACTATGAGCTGTGATTGTTTTCATTTTTTTTAGCTTTTTCTACACTTAAATTTACAAATCTGATGCCAGATTATTTTTTTTTCCCTTACAGTACTGCAAAATCGGAATCACCCCACAGCCATTCTGGGATCTGCTCTGCACGGCCAGAGATGCCACTGACACCTTTTAGATAGGAGGAAGCTGAGGCTAAAGAGCGAGAATATTTCTCGCCCTACATTGTTCTTGAAGACTATTTCTGGCACACAGGAAGGTCTCACAAAATTGCCATTAAACTTATTTTAGCTAATTCCATACGTGACTTGAAGTACTCCAGAGGTGTGTGTCAAGCCTCGGAGAACTGATGGCAAGTTTCACTCCCTGGTTAGACATAAAAATAAATGCATGACACTCTAGGGGTTGCCTGGAAGTGCTTTTCTTATAAACAGAGGGGAAAAACAGCCTTCAAATGATACATGAGAAAATTAACAGGAGTGGGTCCAAATATTGTACTCTAAAATGAACACTTTGATAATCATAACAATGTGGTTTGAAAAGCATCACTTTAAAAGGTCAGCTATACCACCCTCTGAGTGCACATTGAAAGCATAGCGGATATATTGAGTCATACATATTGTTCATTGTCATTTGCATTTGGTGAAATCCCTGCATTTTACCCAATTTAGTAAGCAAGCACCGCCTCGGACTCCCTTGGCAATACCTCTAAATGCAGTTACTGTTTGTTGGGCTAAAACAACATCTTGTCCCATCCTGCACCAGTAAATCACTCTTCGGTCTTTTGATCAATGTTTGCCTTTTCAAGCCCGTGAGTCATTTTGCATTAATGGAAAGAGAGGGAGTGACACACGAGAGCAATGTGGGTATTTTGAGCTGCACCTCTGGGATACTTTTGTGCATGTTGTTCTGAACAAAACGACCATCTGTACCAGTTTGCTGACAGCCACTAGTGCATCAAAAGATCTGACTTCCTATCTTTGTGGATAAAGGCTGGCTTAATTCTACAAACACCATGTAGCGTCGTCGGGCAGCATGTCATGAAAAGGCCTTACTGAAGTCAAGCACACTTTTTGCAACCCAGCCTTTTTTTAAAAATTGTCCTCAGGATCTGACCTCATGGCATTTTTCCATATTTTTTTGCACGTTGCCTATCACTGGTTTGGGACTGTTCAACTTCCCAATCGTCGTGTCAGTGATGTTTCCAACCAGAATACGGCGGAAGCTGTCCTCACCCTTCCGGGGGCTACACCTGAAGAGTAAGCAAATTTTGTGGGTGTTTAAGCCTTTTTAAATTTTCTATGAGCAATGTAAAAATGACTCATTCCTGCTTTGGCTGGAATATATAATTAGTCCACATTGGTGGGGAGCAGTCATATTTCTAAATTTGTAAACATAAACAGTGCATGATGCACCAACTCTTTGGTCCTGTTACCGATGTGCGTTTTTTGTGGGAAAGGCAGGGCAGGGGCTCGGCCCCCACAGCTGGGCAGGTTTGGTAGCTACAGCCAACAGCAACTGAAGGAGGAAACAAGAACTGTCCAGCAACAAGGAGACTAGGAGGACGTGGAGGAAAGGAACAGAGGCACCTTCCCATCACACTGATCGAGGCTTTAAAACTATTTAAAATAAATAAATAAGTAATAAAACAATCTCTTTCACAGAGATGCATGGACACACAAAGCAGCATGGAGCCTAATCCAAAGACCACCAAAGGCAAAGGAAGATTCAGGAAGGAAAAGTCATGGATGTTCTGGATTGAGTTTTGCAGAGAGGAAAACAGTCTATGTCAAAACACATAGACTATTTCAAAACTAGTTTGTTTGTGGATTAAAGGAGAATTTAGAGTGATTGTGTAAAAGCACATATATATCACACAGAAACTGATCAGTAAAAAAGTCACCTTAAAGTGCATTTACAAAACCTAACACTTTTATAGTGCCTTTAAAATCATAATGTTGCTCCTAATGATTTTTGTTAGTATTCAATGTATACTCTCCATCCAAGAAGATATGCAAGTCATATGCCGTTTTTTTGTCCCTGATATGGACAGAAAACCAATGCTCAGTGGGTTGTGTTTGTTCCCCTAACCCAACCTGTACAAGCAATTCTGATGGAAAATCTGGAATAGGAGCCCACTGACTTGCTCCCTCTCTCCATCAGCCACCAGAAGGAGCACACAGGCTGCTGAGTGTCACCTGTGTGTGTCCTCCCATTTTGCTACTCCTGCTGGAGTAGCAATGCCCATGCCCAGCACTCTGGTCCCCCCAGTTACTCACCCACAGACTTCCTAGTTTCCCCTGAGGATTCATACAGCATTGCTCCCTTGCTGCTGGGCCACAAAGTTTCTTTGAGATTGGGCCCATCCCTCCAGTGACGCCTGTTCGGAGTTACCCGCTGATGAGTAATAGCGTGTAAAAGTCAATTACATTCATATTCATAGTGCCTGCTACTTAAAATATTAACGATGAGGAAACTTGCCCTACAGGAATGAGGATGGGGGCAAACTTTTATTAGCCACACATGAGCTTTTATCTGTTTTAAATGTTACATTGTCCCAGGGAAAGAAGTGCCATTGTTAACAGCATTGGAGGCAGTCAGCTGCACTCAATTTAAAATTAAAAGGGGAAGAAAAAATAAATGAAAAGGGAAAAAAAAAAAAGGTCTGCCTGATGCACTGTAGTATGGCAGGCTATGGTAACTTGCCCCAGAAACTTTTTATTGAATCCAGCCTTTCACTACAAAAGAATTCATTAACTGCTTCATGATGCAAAGTCTGCTAAAGACATTATGGTCACTGGCCAGCGCGGGGCTGTTCCCATGCACTGTGAGCACTGCTTTCACTGATCAGTGCCGAGTCCTAGGTCACATCTACGAGTCACTGTCATCCAGTCTGATGCACCAATGGGATTCCATACTTCCAGCTCGAGATGGCTCCACATCTCTGTCCACTGTAGCCCTGCTCAAGCCAGGTCTGGCAGACCTCAGCTCTGGAAAAGGCACAGTCTGGGAGCATTAAGTGCAAAGCTGGTGTTTAAATCAGCTGTTGTTTAGTCTCTTGTGGGCTGAACTTCCTCCCTTCTCTGCACAAGGACTACCAGTGGTGCAAGAGACCCTTCTGCCTTCCCCCACACATTACCTGTGCCACACATGGTGTTGCACAAATGGCACAGAAACCACCATGCTAACCACCAGCTCAATTCCCTATGACTGGGTGCAGCCACTCTAGGGGCAGTGCAGGAGCTACTCTAATGAAGTTATCCCAGTTTAAAAACTAGCAGAACCATATGTCTTCTGCCCAAACAATAATGCTGCATGAATGTAGTCCACGTTACTGGGGGAACCCCACCTTTGAAAAGGTTCTTCAATGGCCCTTAAAAAGGCTGGGGCAAGAGAATCTCACATCAGTTTAAGATTTCCATTCACTATCACCCAGTTTGCACTTCACTGATGCATGTGGTGCTGAAAGAGATGCACTAGTGGATATTTGTTATATCTATGAACCAGGTGGCCCTAACTGCCCCAATTACACTTGCTGCCTTCCATTCATCACGCCACCTTAATGAACAGAGAGGCTGGCAGATGTCAAACAACCAGCCAGAAGAAACAAAAGAGAAGCCAGGCACAGTGTCACCCAACCTTAACCAGCCTGCCGGTACCTCTCACGTGGCTGTATCCATTCAGCTTCCCCGCAAATCCCAGTGTGAATGAACCACAGCCACTGCAGAGCAAACAGATAAGAGTCTGGAGGAAGTGATCAATATATTTAGATAAGGTGTAACAAGAATACGTAGCAACCTGCCCCTTTTTCCACGCTTGGATAAAGAGGAGAGGAAAATAAAAATCCCTGTATTGGCTGCTTCAGGCTGAGTGATTCTTTGATACTATGGTTAATCGACACCACTGTAACCATGGAGTTAGCCTAAGTTCAGGATAACACGGTGGCTTTATTAAGAAACTCAAGCACAGAAATACAGTTGGAAAGTCCTAGTTCTCCTCAGCAAATTAATCTTTTGAACTCAGCTCAGCCACCTGCACCTTCATGCTCACTGTTTTTACAGAGTACATATTGGAAGTGTAAAAATAATTCAAAATATGTTAGTCATGCTCAAAATAGTCAAATGAAGATTAGAGAAAAACACAACATCTTAAGAGAATGTGAAGAGACATTAAAAGGTATGTAAATATTTTTCTGTACTTTTATAGCAGTATGTTATATACTGTACTTTTTTTGCTCACACACTGATTCCAGTGCTCATTAATTGGAATTTCTTCAACTCTGAAAGGGACCTTTATGGGATTGAGAAAAGAAAAACTAGGACAGCACTGAATACGAACTAGCTTTTGAGACAAGAGCCACTTACGTGACCAAGACTGTGCTCATTGCCTTTGCTGTTTTCTTGCAGAGAAGCAGCTGAGCAGTTTTAAATAATGGAAGAAAAGAGTCTGTTTATAGAGTAAGTTGGAAATGAGACTCTACCTGCAGAGGCTGAGCACAAAGCCAGTCTTCCTCTGGGTTCACTTTAGTTTGAGTTTATTACAAAGCTAAGTTTTCAAGCTGAAAATAATATTTCTCAAGATGAGAGTTAGTCTTTGCTAACTAGGGTATAGTTCATCTTTTTCTTCTCTAAATGACATATATAAAAATACACTTGTAGGAACACACAGGAGAGAAAGAGCAAGTCTGTCTGTATAAAATCCCCTCTATCTTTAGCTGAAAATTTTTCTGCTGTGTCAAATTCATAATACAGAGCAAAACCAAAATGTAGACAAGAGTATTTTGAGACCTGTTTAGTTTTTTCAGAGGACTTTTTCCTTATAGATAAAATAAAGACTATGAGCTTACCTGTGTCTTGTGTAAGAATCTCATACTTTTCTGTGAATATAGTTTGCCAGACAAAGTGTTTGGCATAGGAAATTCACCAATTACACAGACTGTTGTTAATCATATTTCACAGAAAAACTTATCAAATTGCTTATAGGAAAAAAACCCCATCCCATTAACATTGTGTAGCATCCATGTTTGTTCAAATGTATTTTTCATAAGCACACAGTGTATTACCTGCCAGAAAAAAACTCAACCAAGCTTCATCCCAACACTGAAGAGCAAGGCAGGCACATGGGTCTCTCCCTCTGCTCTGTTCCTTTAAAAACAATTTCTCCTCCATTTACTCAGGTACTTTATTTATAGCCTGGCCCAAACTTTCGGCTGCGGTTTTAGCTTCAGTTTTCATCCACTGAGTCCAGTAGATTTCCAGTGCTGTTTTGTCCTGTGAGGTGTCCATCGTCCATCCCTCATGCAGGATTACCTCTTGGCAGCTGGCAACAAGGATCCCTTCAATGTCAACAACATACAGGCAGGTCCACAAGTGATTCATAAGCTTAGCTGTCGTCTAAGGCATGCCAGCCCCAAATTTAGGCAACCCCTCTCGGTCACCGTGAGCACTGATGTCATATTTCTTTTAGGTCTCTAGATGATGGCTGCCTATCTGGCTTTGCTCTGGCTTGATCTGGTATGCATCTACACAGATCACTGTCAAGATCAGGCCTTAAAACAAAAAAGACTTGTGTAATCCTTATGGTACTACTCCCAAGAATCAAGGTCTGTTCTCTCCCTTAATCTCTACAAGGAGTAAAACATGACCTGCAAGACTACTCTGTAAGAGAGCATCTATTTTCAAGTGCATCTCTCCCATATTGAATGTCTTCCATTTTGTTTTAGGTATTTAAAATTAGTCCTTGGAAGATGATGAATCCCACATCTTATGTCTGGACCGGCATGAGCCTGCAAAGTGAATCTGCTGTGGTGTCTAATACAGTTATTGCAGGCAAAATGGAACAGTATCAAGAGGAGATTACATAGATGTGGGCTTACTACATAATTCAAGGCCATGGGAAGATTCCTCAGGGATGGCCACTGCAGCCCTCAACAATTTCTTTGGGAAGACCAGACCAATGCATGTTGCTTATGCTTCCAGATTGCAGGATGCAACATTCACAGTAATTATAACCCTAGCATTTGGATTTGTATCAGAAAAAAGCAGCTCGTTGCCAAGTGCAATTGTAAATACCACTTACATTTTTGCAAAGCCTAAGCCAACAGATAGATCCCTACAATCCAGAAAATGCTGAGCTACAATGTTCCTGATTTGCCTGCTAGAGCCAGGGATGCCGTAATAACCACGATGTAAAACTGCAACCACACACTTTTCCCCCCTGAACATTTATTTACTTTAACGAATCCTAAATCATCTGCAGGCATAGTAATGATACCATTTGTCTTTTCGATCACCTAAAACAGGCACATTATCACCTGTCTGAGCTAACAGTGTGCACAGGGCTGGGGTTTTTTCCCCAGCTCAAAAATAAAGTCTAGCAGAAAGTACTGCAGAATGACCAACAGCTGTGACAGTGTCTAGTTAGCAAAAACTAACTCTCAGCTTGAGAAGCACTATTTTCAGCTTGAGAAGCACTATTTCCAGTCAGGTGGGTATTTGTGGGGCAATTCCCACACTGACTGATACACTGTCTCCTTAGAAAGGAAGAAGTAGCATCACACTAGTGCGACATCAGAAGCGTGTGAAAGAGAAGGTCTTGCAGAAAGAAGTAGACTTCATCTACTAGCCCTTCTGCCTCCAAGCCACCTGAAATCCTGAGAACATCCCCCAACACCTGTTTCATAGGACAAAGACTTGAGAAACCAAAAAGAAAAGAACAAGGAACAACCTCAGCTATGTCTTGAGAGAGGCAGAGGGGGATACTGTATGCAAAGACCCTGAGAGCAGCCTTGCCTTGTGCAGGAGCAAGATGCCCCTCTCTCCTGCCCATGCTGGGAGTCATTTCCAGGGGGCTGCCCAGGTGGTTATGTGCTCCTACCAGCAGATAAAGAACTCCATGCTAAAGTGTATCTAAACTGCACAGCCCAAACACTCCACATCTGTTCAGCTTGGATGGGTTCAGTGGTTCAGCTAATGTAGGCTCAGGCTAGTCTGAGCCTGTTAAGTGCTCAATTAAGCCTGATCCACTGCACCTCTTTATTTCCTGCGTAGCTGGATTCTGTTTTTTCCATGACACAAGCATTTCCCTAACCTTTTGGAAAAGGCATTTAGCTGAAAAGCACGGAGTAGTAGGAAATTGTTTGCTCTTGGTATGCTGTGACGGAAATAAAGTCAACATGATAGATTAGTATTGAGTGAGTGGAAGTTATTTTTCCCAAGATGTGACACTTGTGTTTCAGAAATGATTGATCTCGAACATCAGTACCAAATAAAGCACCAGCAAACCCACCAAAACATACATCATATGTAGCAAAACAAACGCCACAAAGAAATGTGCTATAAGCTCTTGCTGAGCCCTGCAAACCCCAATAAACATTTGCTTGTCACAGTGCAAAGCAGTGGTTACAGCATGCAGAGGAAATTATGTCTCCACCACAAGAACGTGTGTCTGGACTTAAAACTAGGTGAATGGATCAGATCTTCATCTGGTGTAAGTCAGAAAAGCTACAGAGATTTAAGTCAGGTTTTAGATGATTATTCCTAATGAGCCCTTGTTCCATGATGTCTGCAGAGACGCTTGGTTTACAAGGCCACGGCTTTGAAAATTCATAATCTTCCTTTTAGGCTTCTCCATCAGGAATTCCTTATACAGATTAGTTGTTTGATCCTCCACAGGAGGAAAAAACCTGGATAACTCGTCTCCCGTTTGACTGCTGCTGACAAATTGACACAGGCACCAAAATTAAAACTCTGTTCAATTCAATTTGTGAATGAAAGGAGAACCTGCTTAGGGGTTGGGGAGGTGGGGTTAAAAACAAAACCCACACAGCAGATTGCCTCCAGCAGCTCTCACAGGCCCTACGAGCTCCTATGACACAGACAAACTGCATCTCCCAAAGCAGGGATGACGGGGAGTTTCCCTTGAGAGTTGTAGCTGTAGTTTATGAACGTGCAACTTCATTAGCAGCCGGTGACCCCATTAGACAGGGCTCTTAATTTCTTGGCTCGGACAAAACTCTCCAGGGATTATCACAGCTGTACGCCATGCACAGAGATCTCATTGCTGGGGCAAGGAAGATGGTTTTCAAAGTCACCTTGAGAAAAGCTCAGTAATTTAAAGATCATCCTGTGGATTCGCAGAAAAAAAAGCGTTTCATTTCAGGTTTTGCCAAATCAGATTGCTGTAACTTGCAGGAAACCCAATCGAACTCCCAGGTGAGGGGCTGACACTGAAATCACATGTAGCCTAACAAGGCTCCTCTTTCTATAATTAGGGGAGAAAGATGAGACTATTTATTTCTAACATTACTTCATACTGTGGGGCTTTTTTGAGAAAAAAATGAAAAACAGAAGGAAAACTCATAAGCAGCTGATGACCTGCTCCATGTAAATCAGTTACAGAGAAGCAACTGTGCTCTTCACAAAGGACTTTTGATGTAGGCAGCAGGCTGTGATTTAAGATGGGCTGGGTTTGCGGGGTGGTGATGGCAGGCCTGAACTCTTTTGCCAATTAGCTCAAACCACGACAGATCTCAGAGTCCTGTTCTCTGGGAACGAGGGTGTTTGGGAAGCCCATGGCTGTGTCTGGATAGCTGGGGGATGCTGCCGAGACCTGGCACTGTCTTCTCATCCCTTTACAAAATGGAGAAGAGGGAATACATGACCCTGCAACTAGAGGTCCTAGTGAGATGGATGGATGGATGGATGGATGGATGGATGGATGGAGCAAACTCGGCGTATCAGGCATTAAGAGTAGGAAGACAGCAGAGATTCAAGTAACTACTGAGAAGGAAGGAGCTGTGAGAACTGTGCAGAAGGAAAGGTCATTCTGATGTCATGTTTTTCAGTATTCAAATCTTTCGGGTCACAGAGGTTTTCAAACAAGCTGTAATGCTTTAAGTTGGATTGTTCAATTAAGAACTGCTTACAGCTTTGACCTGAACTTGAATTTTGTCTGGAGGCATAAGCAACAGCAGTAGTGTTCAGGAAAAGCCTGCAGTGGTAAGAAGATGTGGAGAATATTGTACTAACGGAGCTTGAACAGTGTGCTCTGCCTCCTCCTGTAAGGTTCTCACATGTATTTTGGAGACCAAAGGGATATATATGTTGTCATTAGTACATGCCATATCAACTGCTGTTCCTAATGCGTTCATCTGGCATGATTTTCTGTTCCTTTCCTTAAAATCTCCTTTTATGGCTGCCATGCAGTAGATCTGTTATTTTTAAACTACTGCATTTTTTTTTCCTCTTAATACTCATCTGATTGTTCAAAGCTCGACCATGGATTCTCAAAATACACATCTGCATTTTTCCACAGCTTCATGCCGAGTTCAATCTAGATTTTTATCAGCAGAAGGATTTCAGCCTGGGAGGTTTCGTAGCTTCAGCCCCAGTGGCTACAGGTGGGAAGCGTTGATTCATGAGTGAGCAAGTTCGAAGGCTGCAAAACAACCTCCTGCACCGAGGCAGAGCAATGAGCTATCTGATGTACCGGAGTTTCCAGTGAAAGGCATTATTCAAGATGTGTCAGCAGTCTTGTACTGCTGGTAGGAGTGAAGAGTAGTTTTTTAAACTGCCCCAAACTCTCCCTTCATCCCACTTTTGTGCTGTTGTTCTACTTGGGAAACTTCTTTTTGTTGTTGATTTCTTGATGCCGACGCTTTCATTTAAGAGAGCCGCTCTTCAAGGCAGCACCATGGCTGATGTGGAGTGGTTCAGCTCCACTGACTTTTCACTGGAGTTGTGCCAGCTTGCACCACCTGAGACTGAGTCCTCCCTGCATTTTCAGAATCAGATCTGCTGTATTTAGAAGCAAAAATCAATTTCAACTGTTTCTTAATCTCATTAGCTCTATAAAATCATGCAGCAGGGCAGGGAATGGCAGCTGGCAGGCATCTGTTACAGAGCAAATTTTACTAGTGAATGGAACATCTCCTCAACCATCTGTTTGTAATGTGTAGAGAGAGGAATTACCATCATCAGTGACTTCAGCCTCAGAGATATTTGGAGATCTCATGTGGTCATTCAAAAAATACCTTAGACGGTCATGCACCCGGCACACTTGAGATGAGTACTGACCTCATTCAGATAGATAGAAAGTAAAAAAAGTTTACAGATTGAAGAATTAGCAGGTGGCTGTGCATAATGATGACCGTATTAGGATCAAGTAGAATCAAACATCTACCATGGAAATGCATGAAATAAATTTAAATGGGTCAGTATCCCCAAACTTGATGTATTAGATGTATTAGCACAACTGACGGGCAACAAAATTTAACAACAGAAATAACTGACAAAAAGATGGTTTTATAGAAAGACAGCCACAATTCCACAGGCAAGTTCATGACAAAAAAAAGCCCAAAACTACCTTGTCCAGATAGAAGAGCATTTAATACTAAAGAACATACAGAAACAGTGTTAACACAAGTATAAAACATGGGGGAAACAAAAAATACATTTATTCAGTTAGTAAGGGGTTTAGAAATCACCAGGAGAGCCTGGTGTGAAAAGCTCAATGTCTTTTTCCATGGTCCCAAACAAGTGAAAGGTGTATGAAAGGCTTATCCATGGGAAAGCACTACATTTGGGAGCCATGCATGAGACTGCTGGGGTAACACAGCATGGTGCAATGTTGTGTTTGTCTGTTCTGACTTGCTCTTGTGTTTCCAGGCCCATAGGTAGCTTGGAACCTGCACATCACAGCCCCACACAGGAATGGCACACCATGGTTTGGAAAGGTTCCACAGCTTGGAGAGACATGGGAAAGCTCAAGAGAGAATGACAAAAATGATCCAGGAGACAAGCCTATCACTGTGATCATCACCTGCGCCGATCCTCTGGAATATATTTCTGGACCCACCTGGGGATGCTTCATTGTCCCCTCCCTTTGTGGCTCCAAATACTGCAATATAAAATCTTTCAGGCTTAGCAAATAAACCTGTGGGTGAAACTTATGCATGACACCCAGGCAAGTAGGCCAGGTGAATTAATAGCCACTACAGATCTAAGGAGAGTCTTACTCTTTCCCACAGATCAGAAACGAGTTTTAACTACCCTCTAGCAAACTCATTTCCCAGCCAGGTTTCAGTGGCAAAGTAAGACCTGCTCTCCATCTCAAGGTAGAAGGCATGCAAAGCTGCATTGGGGCTGGTCTGGTGGCTGAGGAGCTGTGCCAGCCCTAACGCAAGCTGTGAGGTATTTAGATACAACTGCAGGTATCACATCATAAACAGATAACTTTTACTTGGCTGTTTTGCAAAAACAAAGTCCAGTATTTACAAAGCTCTTAGTGAAGGCACATGAGCCCTCCAAGGAACTTTGCTGACTCACTGAACCTTTGCAGTGAAAGGAGACCACAAGTTTTTAAGGAGCAGTGTATGCGTGGCAGGAGAGCTCTTGGGTTAGCAGATGAAGATGTTTATGCCCGCCAGAGCTTCTGTCATTAGAGCTGAGCCCTTTTCCAAAGGAAAAAAATCAAAGGCAAGAGAGTTCAGCTACAGATTGTCAATAGTGACAGCTCTGCAAGGAGAGAGAGCCTGGTGGGTGTTACAGGAGGAAGGGTCCTGCCACTGGGCTGCTGTAATCTTAGGGTGGGCGGGGGAAAGAGCCATGACTTTTAGCACCTGAAGGCTGGAAGGTTTTGCAATGAACTTCAAGGCTCACCAGCTGTAGACAAGGCATGGGTGGCACTGGGCCTGCAGCTAGTAAAACAAAATCCTGTGGCATGGAGATCTTGAGAAAGATTTCTTTCAGCTAAGGACATCTTCACATACCCAAGCAGAGGGTGCCAAAGCCACAGGCTTTCTAATCAGCCCCTGGCACTACACATGCCTACCCACCTTGCCTTGGGAGAACCTTATTCACGACAGCCACAAGCCTTGCAAGCAGCTCGCCTTTGAGTCTAGCCAAACCCATGTGTGGGGCTGGGGTTCCCCTGCCTGGAGCAGAGGGAGTTTTAAACATTTAGGAAAAGACTTAGTGGAAATCAGCTGGCTGAGCGATGAGCTAACACAGGGAAAATGTGGGAGACAAACCATGCCCTCACCCCAAGGCCAAAGTGTGGGGTTAACTCAGGATTGCGGAGCAATGCCTCTGTCCTCAGGGAGTTCAGACACTTACATTTGGAAGCACTTACTTTCCTTCAAAGAAAAATATAACCCAGAGGCCTGTGCTTTCCTCTTCCTTCCAAAACTACTTCTCTGATCTAATCCAGGGTGTCTGGGCTCACCCCACTCTGCAGGGATATGGGAAGACTGGGAATCATTCCTCTCCCAGCCCAAAGGGATTGCAGCCCACTATTGCACTTCATTTCAAACCCAGCACTTTGGGTTTGAATATCCCGAGGAGAAAATGCAGCAAGCCCCTCCTGCTGTAGTGTTTTCAGAGCTCACAGCTAATTTGTTGAGACAGAGGGAGGAACAATCCCTATGATGGAGCAGCAGATGCCCTTACCCAGGAACAATTGTGAGATCCAGCCTGAATGGCAACAAAGACTGGCTGCCTAAAAGTGCATTTATCTGTTCCCCACCACCATCCACTAGGGCAGGAATGTTATAAAGATACCACTGCTGCTTACAAACCATGCCTGTCCCACTGTCCATTGCAACTGGAGTAGCAGCAAACTGAAGATCCCCACACTCCTCATGTGGTACCTTAAGCCATAGAAATTCTGTATTATCAGTGGAGCAGTCCCTTTAGAGGTGTGCACACCATGCCTTCTTTGCTTTATCCAAAATCTAGCAGGAGCATTTAAAGGAAAATAATTTCTTTATCCTTTGCTTTTGCAAGTAGGATTTACCTTGTGTACCTGAAATGTCCTGTAGAACAGCAAAAAGGGAATGTAAAAGAGTCTCTTGTAAAAATTATTAATTTTCATATGTCTTTGAGAAAGATCATCTTATATGTTTGTTACCTTATGTAATCACAAATATGTTACAAGCCAGTAGACATAAGCAACAGGGCTTACATAATTTAGGGTTTTCTTAAACAATTGTCCTGGATTTTTCAGGAATCTTTCTCTATACCTCTTATCACTTCACTTGCCTTAAAATTGGAACTGTTGCTCTTTGACCTAGGACTGATTAGTTTTTCTAGACTTTTGTCCTAGATGTTTGTAATACAACAACCCAGGTTATCCAATATCTAATTAAACACAGCTGGAGCTTGAATTTCTTACGGGAAGACAGCAGAGTCCATTTTGATCAGTCTGAAAAGGGAAAGGAGTGCATTGGCAGGGAAATAAGATGGTGGGAAAAGGAGATCACCTTGATTAACTTTGTCTGCTACTGGCAAATATATTCCTAAATAACCAATCTGTATGTGAAATTTTTGGGGAGGTTTGCTAGTATCTGTTGCATTGATTATTTCATTATGGGTGAACAGGTTTATCTGTAACCTTGAAACACCCCCACAGCACTCACTTAGAAGATGTGGCTAGTTCATCCTTACCCGCCCCTGCTTTTTTTCTGTGCCTAGAATGTATTTTGTATTAGGTTACTGCTCCCTGTAAAAAACTCTGTGTTTCTCACCATCTCCTGCCTGCAACTTCACCATTGATAAAGAAAATTTTTAGGCGTATGGTGTAGAAAATAGAAAAGAAATTAGTTCTTTGAGTTCCAGTTATATATGCAGCTACTTCTAAATAAGAAGAGCTATATTAACAACCCTGTGAACCATACTCTGGTCCCAAAAGTGACACAAACTTTGTCACTGCAACCTTGTCTCAGAAAGGGCACTCCAAAAAAGATCTCAAATCCTGCACCAGATTACTGCCTTGGGCCTCAGTTCTGCCCCCAGCTCTTGTATTTTTTGCATCTTTTATGTATGGAATCACAAAATCATAGAATGGGTTGGATTGGTAGAGGCCTTAAAGATCAGCCAGTTCCAACCTCCCTACCACAGGCAGGAACACCTTCCACTAAACCAGATTGTTCAGTGCTGATGGGGCATCCACAACTTCTCTGGGCAGCCCACGCCAGTGCCTCATCACCCTTACAGTAAAGAATTTCTTCCTCATATCTATCCATCACCCTTTGTCCTATCCCTACCTGTGCTTGTAAAAAGTCTCTCCCCAGTTTTCTTGCAGGCCCTTTTTAAGTACCAGAAGACTGCTATAAGGTCTCCCCAGAGCGTTCTCTTTTCTAGATGAATCTGTCTTATTAGCCCAACTCTCTCAGCCTGTCTTTGTAGAAGAGGAACATGTAAGTAGCAGCCTTAAAGACAATTGATTAAAGAGGTGATGCTTTCCCTGACACCAGAGCATGAAGCTGGACACCAAATAGGCAATTCCAGCACCATGCTGTAAGCCATCCTCCCTGCTTCCTCATCTCAACAGTACTGGGGTGTTGGATTTTGACAGAGATTACTGCCACAGGTAAGCCAGGCAGGTGAACACCCATGTCTGTTGACTGCCAGTGGGCAGTGGATACCTGATGCCCCTCAAGTCTCTTGACAGTATTATATCAATTAAAGGCACACACTTGCTGGTGCTACAAAACTGAAACCCCTTTGTGCCATCTTTGCTTGGATTGCCCCCTCAGCTCTCTCCTTCTGAGTGCGAGGAAACAGCAATAGGAAGAAGGGCTACGGAGCCAGATGGGTGAAGGCACTACTGCTGGTGTGTCTTTAACCAGCTGATGACTGTGAGGAGGATGTGTAACACGAGCTGGGGGAATGGAGCTCACAGCCTCTCTGCCAAGTGTCTCCAGCACAGCTGGACTCAGGGTACCACCCAGACAATGCCCTCAAGACCATAGTGGTACCAGCCTTCCTATGGTAAATGGATGCTGGTGTGTGAGCCTCTCTGTAGGATCATTGCAATCTGCTATTGCACTGGGAACACAGAAAACACTGGTGATGACAGTCTATGTTTCTATAAGGAGGCAGTTGTTCAACACGCACGGGCATGGGTATGAGCACCCATGTCCAAGTATGGACACAAAGCTTGCCCACATTACCCTGCCAGTGGCCCCAAGACATGAAGTTCCCATGAAAAAATGTCACCGCAGTTCCAGCCATCAATCCTTTGGGACCTCCCCCGCTCAGGGGGCTGGCCAAAACACAGGGATGCCTCCCTGGCTGCGAGGGCACCAACAGCACCACCACTGCTCAGGGCGCAGAGGTGAGGGTGCACCCCTTCTGCAGGCAGGGGTGAGGCTGCCGGCACTGAGAGGATGTTCCTTCCACGATCTCCCCCGCGTGCAGGAAGCCTCTCTGATGCGACGGGCGATGCGGCGCGGCAGCAGCCCGCGCCTCCCCCACTTCTGAGAACCCCAGCTTTCACCACTACCGGCTTTCCGTGAGGCCGAGTGCCACAACTGGCACAGCACAGCACCGCACGACACCCGCCTGCTCTTTTCACTGGAATCCCCTGCTTTTGGCTATTTACATCCTTTTCTTAGAGAGAGACAGGAAGCCAAATGAATCAGAGCCATCTATGGTTACCTCCGCCCCAGCCCTTACCAGGCTCTCGGCGGTCCCTGTGCCTTGATGGAGATACCTCTGTTTGGGTTCATGCTCTACCCACTGCTGGGATGGGGCAGGAGGGGACCAGAAGCACCTGTGTCATCCCTCCTGGGGCAGTCAGTAGGGACTAGGAATCACAGTGGCCCTGGGGAAATGGGGGGGGGCAGGCAGAGGCATCCCGGGCCTCACTAGCTCCAATGGCCCTGTCAGCATTTCTCATGGGAGGCAAATGCAAAAAAACTGCAAGGTCTCCCCTCAGAGGCTCCTGCAGAAAGCAGAGATAGGAGAGGTGGCAGGGCAAGCCTGCATTGCTCCTGCTGCTGCAGCCAAAGTCCTAATCCTGGGTCTGCAGGGGTGTACCCCAGAGGAAGGGAGGAAGGATGTAGGCGAAACATTTCATGGTGAAAGTTGGTTCCACGCAAAACTAAAAAGTAAGTTGTTCCTCTGAATGAGCACAAGGTGTATGAAAACACTCCACCAGAGGAAGCAAAGTATATCCTTTGCTCTTCTCTTGCAAGACCTGACACACAGGGTTAAACACCAGTGAGCTCTGCTGCGCATCTTCTGTGGAGAGGTTTTCTTCCCTCTGAAACTTCGAAGAATAGGCAAAGTGCAAAACAGCAGTTTAACCAGATGCCTCTGATCAAGGAAACAAACCCCATGAGTGAGGATGGGGCCCTTCCCTCCTGCAAGTGAATCACAGTTACAATCTTTTGCCTGTCAGATGTAGGAGGCTGCCTCTGAACTCCAGTGATGCATCTGTGCACTCACCATTGCTCTGTTTTAAATGACACCTCTTGCTTCAGGGAATCATTTTGGCTGCCAGAAGACAACTGCAAGGAGAAAATGAATATATAATATTTGGGCCACCTTTGCCCGATTCTCCTGTCTTAGGCCTTATTAGCTGAGGGTCAGTGCTGCAAAGGAGCTCAACCCCCACTACCCTGAGCACAGCTGTGCTCAGCTGCTTGGATCCTTCCAGACCTCCTGGGACCCCCCAAAGTTACCAGGATTCCTGGCTGCAAGACAGGTTTCCCACTGACTCATGGAGGCAACTCTCTGCTGCATCAAACTCGCTCATGACATATACATGGGGTGCAGGACACGAAATCAGAGCCAGGCATCTTCCTGACAAGCTTTAGAGCCAGTGCTTGGCAGCACCAGGCTTAGTGCTGCAGCACGTTAGGTGAGGCAGCCAGCTTGCTGGGGACACATAGAGCACAGCAGAGAAAGTCAGGTGCCTGCAAATGGCACTTGCAGAGCCTCAAGTATTTCCTATAGAGCTCTATCCAACTGCCAAGTGGGCAGCAATGCTCAGGGGAGATGGGAAGCAATGCTGGGAAGCTCCCCTGCCACCCCAGAAAATTCTCTCTCCCGCAGGCTGCCAGCGCACGCTCACTCGGCCAACCACAGCTCCCAGACTTTGTTCTGGCTCACACTGCAGGCCCCAGCTCTTGTACGGGAAACCAGAAGTGTTCAGGACTTCTGAGGTCCAGGCCTTTTTTGCCAATATAAAAAATTTACCAGCATGCTGGGAATGTCAGAACAACGCACTCTTTGTGTCTCAGCCGAATCTGTAAAACAAAGCGTATGTCGTCTCTTTTCCTCTTCCTTTCATTAAGGGAAAGAATTATCCATAAGGAACAGCAACAGGACATCCAAAAAAACCCTCTCCAACCAAACAAACCCTAAACCTTCAAAGGCAAGTACTCCAGAGGTCAGGGATGCCAGAACTGAGACTGCCTGCTCAACACCAGAAGCAGTGAGCGATTGAAATAAAGGACATATGTCCTGCCCCTCTCACAGAAGGAGGACTGCATTTTCTGGCCACGTCGCACTGCCATAAAGTACCTGGAGAGAACAAATGGAAATATTTTCTTAAGCGGCAGGGGAATGACAGGGAGAGGTGAAGCCAAGCAGCTCGGAGCCAGGGAGCTCCAGCCTGGACGCAGTCCCTCCCGCACCCAAGCTCTGTCCTGCTGTGCGACCCAGCAGACACAAAACGAAGTTCCGAGTCTGATTCAATCTCGCCTTGTTCCAGTTTTCCACCAGTTCAACACCCATTATGTGAAAACAAGCAAGCCCTTAGCTATAAAAGTCAGATTGCTTCTCTTTTTAAGGAAGGGACAGAAGAAAGAAAGGAGAATAAAGGACCCTCTACCGATAATCCATTAAATGGAAGGATTTAATGGGAGTTGCATTGCACAAAACCCAGCAACAAAGCAGTCAGTGGTTTTGGTCTTTCCTGAACAGATACACCAGATGATGTTTTTTATCAGTATCATAAAAAGCAAGTTATACTTTTTGGAACTTGCACTCGGATGTATTTCTGCATTGTGGATGTAGTCATAACAGCTTGGGTTGTCAACCACTCAGGCCTTGTACTAATTCTGAAACTAAATATCCGTGCTTACAAACAAGTACCACAAAATATTCTGGCAGCTCTAACTCAGCTATACACTGTGCACCCTTTATTTTCTTAATCTAGCCTGCCTCCCAAAGCTGAAAAGATTTCTTCACTGAAAAGGCATCTTTTTTTGGAAATTCAGGATCCATACATGTGTGACAGGAAAGGGTTTGTTTCAAAGTTTTATTTGCTCCGTGGTTCCAGTCATTTGGTTTATCAGAGGGTGTGATTTATTAGAAAAATACAAACAGCGAATAGAAATTAAAAATGCAGTGACCTTTCCCTACAAGGAACAACAGTTTCACAATGCATTCCTGATTAGAAAAGAACATCAAATTACCCACATGCTGGTAGCTGAGCAACTGCAAAGCCGACTCTTTGCTATCTACAAAATCATGGGATTTTTCAATTTTTTCTTTGAAAAATATAAACAGTCAGTGAGCCCAACTCTCAGTGGAAAATGAGGACACCACCAAGTGTCTGAGGACCTTATTTACAGACTTGGAAGGACAGGCTAATCCCTTGTCCTTGTAGCTAGTTTTAGGAACTTACAGGTTTTTCTTGGCAAATACTCAAATGCAACACTGCTGTCTTGCTCAGACTAGCCTTAGTCAATATGATTTCTGTTAAATTCACCTGCAGTGTGAATTGGGCAATTGTTTGGCCTCATTGCTACCAAACAGCTATTTTAAAGAGTAATCCTTACAGTTTACAAAATGACAGCGGAGGCCTTGGCTTAGATATGCACCAGGAAGAGAGCATTTTCTTAGAAAAGCATAGTTCTCAGTAAATGATAAACCACAGAGCTACTGCTGTGCACATTAAACCACAGAGCTATATTTATGTAGAATTAAGGGGCTTAAATCCCACCTCCACCCCCACTCCCCAGCTTCTGCCATCCAAAAGCAAGGATTTTCAGATGCACATCTAGCATTCTGACTCCTAACACAATGTCGTGACCTACCCTATAAGGCATCCATATCATAGCCATGGGGAACACAAACTCTTTTTCCATATGACTGTTTGATTCAAGGCATCTGAAATGTCTCCACTATTTATTATTACTGATCTTCTGGGCTATGGTTATTCCAAGAAGCCTTGCTGTGCCAGCTTCTCAGCAAACTCAGAGTCCCTTCCTCACAGAGCTACAGTCCAAAGAGACATCAGGACTCAGAGGAAACAAGTGCTCTGATCCCAAACACGTACAGGAGGAAATAAATCAGTCTCCAAAACAAGCAAGCATCCCGATTCAGAAACACACTTTAAAAGTGCCCACACTTAACCCTTGGCATGGACCTGTGGGACTGGTGAACTCCTCAAGCTGCTCCTTTTCTGGGCTTCATGATATGTCCCATGCTCAACCAGTTCTGCCACCAGCACTGCCAGGTTGGCAGGGACACCTCAGACTCACTTCATTTTTCCAGTGGAGAAGCATGAATGGCCCTTACAGTGTGTTGGTATCCAAAGCTGGTATCCATAGCTGTGCAGCTACAAAAAGTAATTGGCGAAGCAGCTTCTCTCCTGAGGGAGAGAAAGGCAAGGCTCGTGCAATGGGATGACAAAACAGACAGTGGAGATGTTTTCCTATGCCTGATCATGGAGCAGATTCTCCTGGAAACTAGACTGAGTCAGATGGAAAATAAAGAGGGGGTTGCTAACAGCCAATGTGGCTTCACAAAGGGGAAATCATGCCTGACAAATTTGGTGACCTCCTCTGATGGGGCTGCAGCACTGGTAGATGGGGCAAAGGAACTGACACCATCTACCTGGGCCTGTGCAAAGCATTTGACACTGTCCTACATGTTACCCTTGTCCCTTGGGATTTAATGGATGGACCACTTGGGGATAAAGAACTGGCTGGATGGCTGCACACAAAGAATGGTGGTCACTGGCTCATTGTCCACAGGAGGAGCAGTGACCAGTGGTGTCCCTCAGGGGGCAGTCCTGGGGCTGATACTGTTCAGCATCTTGTTGGTGACATGGACAGTGGGATCGAGGACAAGCTCACTGATGACACCAAGCTGCTTGGGGCAGTTGGCATGCTGGAGGGAAGGGATGGCATCCAGAGGGACTGGACAGGCTGGAGAGATGGGCCTGTGCAAACCTCAAGCTCAACAAAGCCAAGTGCAGGGTCCTGCACGTGGGTCAGGACAATCCCAGGAACACCCACAGGCTGGGCAGAGAGATTTTGAGAGCAGTCCTGTGGAGAAGGACTTGGGGGTGATGGCTGATGGAAAACTCAACATGAGCGGGCAGTGTTGGCTCACAGCCCAGAAAGCCAATGGAAGCCTGGGCTGCATCCAAAGCAGCAGGGCCAGCAGGTCAAAGGAGGAGATTCTCCCCCTCTGCTCTGCTCTGCTTTGGTGAGAGCCCACCCAGAGTGCTGCACCCAGCCCTGGGGTCCCCAGTGTGAAAGGACATGGAATGCTGGGAGGGACACAAAGCTGATTAGAGGACTGGAGCACCTCCCTTATGAAGACAATCTAAGCTGGGACTGTTCAGCCTGGAGAAGAGAAGGTTGCATGCAGACCTCATGGCAAACTTCCAGTATCTGAAGGGGCCTACAGGGAAGCCAGAGAGGGAGCCTTCATCAGGAACTGTAGTGATAGGACAAGGAGTAATGGGCATGAATTGAAGGAGGGGAAATTTAGGTTGGAAAGTAGGAAAAGATTTCTGGCTGTGAGGGTGGTGAGTCACTGGAACAGGTTGCCCAGGAGGTTGTGGATGCCCCAACTCTGGCAGTGTAAAAAGCCAGGTTGGACAAGGCCTTGAGCAACCTGGTCTGGCGGGGGGGTGTCCCTGCCCATGGCAGGGGGTTTGGGACTATGTGATTTTTAAGGTCCATTCCAACCCCTTAACATTCTATGATTCTATAATTCCATGTGATAAATTGCCAGCAACATTACATTTGAGGGATTTTTTTTCACAATTTCAGATAGCCAAGCAGAAATAGGAGTTAACAGTGCTGGACCTTGCACAATGCAACCCAAATCTGGTTCCCAGAAACACAGACTATCCTCAGGAGAGACTTTTGGGGCACATCCTGCACTTCTCCAGGCTTACATGTGTCTGTCCCTTTATAAAGAAACTGGGGGAGGAGGCAAAAGGCACAGGGATCTTTGTCCCAGCATAGTCTTCTTGAAGGCATCTTCTTGAAGGTGAGAATCAGAAGGTAGAGAGACTCAGCTGAGGCTCCGTTAGCACATTATACCATTTTTAGAGCAGCACAGAGCTTTCTAGGTGACTTGAAAGACTTCTGTTCAGTCTAGGTTTAATCCTGCTGTCATGTAGCTGCAGGCTGAAGGTTTGCTGCAGCACTTAGGGGCGAGTCAAGGGGCTGTGAGTTACCACGAACAAGCGCCGCTCTCTACCCCAGCTTGCAAGGACTTTGTTCTCCAGCTGACAAAGGGAAGTCAAATAAGCCCTATCTGTCAAAAGAGGCTTCAGGTGATCACAGTCGGACAGTTTCTGCCCTTCATTATTAAGTGAGTGCCAGCATTCAGCAATAAATCCAGCAGAATTGAAAGCTGTCTCAATACTTCAGAAGCAGTAAGTAAGATATTCTTTGCAGAGTAAGGCGGCCACTGGCTGTACCAAAGCCTCAGAGCAATTGCTGAGATTTTCCTTGAATTTATTTGCAATTTTGGGCAGTATTAGCTGTAAAAGGACATCTGCCAATGATATCTTAGGTCTTACATTTTATATTTTTCTAATCCTGTACTGCTGGTGTAACTAAAGTTTTCTGTAGCTTGTTAAGTGCTGTTCTCTGGGCTTAGATAGGCATAAAAAAACCCTATAACTTGCCCTTCAAGGCCACCTAGAAACAAGAACTGTCAACCATCATCTTGGGAAGAGGGGAGCAGGCTTGGAGGAAATCACATCATTGGCTGGGTTCTGGTTGGTGAATTTATGTTGTTAGAAAAGTGTGAAGCACTTGTGACCAGGGTGTCCATTTTTGAGATTCACTGAAGCAGGACCTCTGGACCCCGAAGTGTGCACCTGAAGGCCTTTCTAACAAATACCACCTTTTTTTCCTTTATTCCTGTCTGGTCTCTGTTTCTAGGTAGCCTTTTAAGGCATCACCTACATCTACATCTAACTGCCTACATCTTAGTGGTACAGAGTAGGGCATGCAAATACCAGTGGGACAGGGCCTGTGATAAGCAGTGAGTAACAAAAATTAGTTTCCCGGCTCCCTCAGCCCTCAAGAGAGTTAAGAGAGCTGTGATCACAAAGGCCAGAACTAAAATGCAGTTACAGGCAGGACAGGGACTGTGTAAAAGCAGGATGTGCAAGCTCAGCCTGGCAGTGCCTGCCCATGGCCCAGGGGCAGACCTGGCTCAAGGAACAGCCCTGAGGAGCTATTCAGTAGTTTGTGCCATGATCTATGTAGGCTCTGGGCACCACTGAACTGCGCAGTTACTAATTATTACCCTCATCAGCTTGAGTTGGGCAAAGATTTCATTCACTCCTCTCTGACCCCATAATGCTGACAGCTCTGGGAAGAAAGTGGAAAGACTCCAACGATGACTAGGAAAAAACCAAAACCATTGGGTGACTCACTTTTCCATATCAAACATGATTATTTTGTATCTATAAAGACATTTTATCCCACAGAGACTCCTACATCAAGTTCACTCACTTCAAAAAGCAAATAAATTTTCCTCCTCTCAATTCAGGTGATTTGAAGGTGCACCTGTTATCAAAGTACATGGAGCTGGAATGAAGGTGCAATTAGCTCTTTGACCTAGGCTGACCAAGCCAAAATAATACATACTGCAATTTTCAGGCTGCTGAGGAATGAGGCAAACATGGGTTAAAAGTACTCGACTGACCCAGTGTGGAAATAGAAGTATAATTCTGGTACCAATGAATTCTGTATTAGCAACATATTCACTGGCGGGAGGAGAGGAACATTTCTGTCACATCTCAAAGGCAAGTGGGAAAGCAGCTTTATGCTGGAAATATAAATACTGCTTCAATAACCCTTACAATATCTAAAGGGGTTTCTGTTTGGGGATAGTTATCTTTCTTTCCCTCCAGGCACTGCCTTAAGTAAGTGCTTTGAGTAACAAGGAAAACAATGACTAAAATAGTCACCTGTAACTCTCTGTAAGCTCACAGTGCCCCTTAAGTTCCCAATGGGAGACACTCTGGACAAGTTTTATTCCCTGATCCTCACCAACTGAAGTCAACGAGAGCTCTGTTTATGCTCCTCCAAGAAGAATTTCACCCATAATGTTTAACTACAATGAGCAAATCCATCTTATTAGATATTGGTGGACTGGAAAAATGCCCTAGGTATTTTTAGACAGCAACCTGGAGGACGCTCCAGATCCCTGGGTTTACTGTGGCTAAGCTCTAATTTATGAAGCAAGAGTTTGGCAAGAAGAACAAAAGCACGTGGACATGGCTATTGCACATCTCATGATCAGTTCTTAAATGGAAAAACGGATGAGATACCTGAGCTTGGAATAAAATTATTCCAGCCAAGGGAATACACAAACCGAGTGGGTCTCGAAATATTTCAAGGCAGTAAGAAAACATGAAGATACCAATCTAATGCTACATCATTATATTATCATAAGATGGAGTTTACTGAGCAAGGGAATACTTGTTTCTTTTATTCAAAACAAATCAGAGTGGAATAAAAAAAAAAATATAACAGAGGAGCAAGTAAAGATTGGGGAGAGGAGTAACAAAATCTCCTGCCCAAGGACCCAAAATTATGTGTTGGATAGAACATACCAAAGAACCAGTCTCAGATGAGGAACTAAGCAGTTCATGCTTGCCCCTCATATTAGCCAGCACTTAACATGAAAAGTTTAAATGCTGCATAAAATTAATGGGGGTGGTGGTGGTGGTGGTGTTCTAGTTTATGTCTCTAGACTAACTGATGATATGCTCTTGGCATTTCTATAACCTCAGAAACTTGCAGATACAAATTTAAAAGGGTAGCTTAAATCTGTAGAAACTTTAAAATATAAGTGTCTGGGGAAGTGAGGAATCCCTTTTTAAAAGGAACAGGATTACGCAGAAGAAACGTGAAGAACTGTAAAAGTGAAAATATCAATGGAAGAGTAGCAAAAGCCTTCCTGATGAGATCAGTTTAGCTATAGAAGGAGTAAAAACACTATCATCACTGGATGCATATAAAATTTTACTAGGCTATCATAGATGTCTTGCATACTCACTCACAACCTTTTCTGGTTAGAGCTTCCTTTGTAACAGATGGGTAGGCATGAGGGAGCAAAGCATTTCCCAAACACTTCTCTTACCAAAGAAGTTGAGGCGTAAGGCAGCAGAAAAACTTTTCACGCTTGAAAGAAGCAAGCTGAACAAAATCCACACCACCATATGACTTTTCAGCAAACCCTACCAATTTTGCACAGAGCAGACAGAGGAGGTAACTTTACCTCTTTGTTCAGGTAGTAACAGATGGGAAAGCTGGGAGAAGAAAAGCTACCTGTCTGTCTCTGGAAATTTTAGTGGCATCAACAAATGCTTAGTTTGATTTGCCCCAATATCACCAGCTCCAAATAATCCTTCCTTTACTGTGGCACTGGAAGATCGAAGAAAATCTCACCTCTGTACAACTGCGGCAATTGGAAGGACCTTATTTGGATTCCTCCCCCCAGCTCCACTTTGCGCTGAGAATACATGGCTTCAAGAGCATTCACGAAGGGATTTTTTTCCTCCTCTGGCTTAAACAGTGAATGGCAGAGCTCCGAGTCTGAATAAACAGTGTGGGTGGTGACTGCTCTGTGAGGCCCATGTAAAGGATGCAATCATTTTCTGACTCTGTTCAGCATTAAATCATGTGAAACTAGCTTGATTACCACACATAACATTGACTCTGTTACAGACTATAACGTACCATGTATCCTTCCCTAACTTTGCAGGGGAAAAAAATAACAATTAATTCTCCCAGCTTCAAGTGTTTAATTGTGTATAAAGTTCATTGACCTCACTAGTTGCTGTCAGATGATCTTGCTAAGGCCTGTGAAAAACATCCCAGGAATGCAGTGATGTGGGCAGAAACAAAGTGAGTTCATGCCACAAAATGCTTTAAATGGAACAAAATCAGCAACCATCCGGAGAGCCTGCGCTGAAAACAGGACTTCGGAATAATCGTTGATTTAACCTCACCTAAGCACAGCTAGTCCTTGAAAAGGGGCTATTATAAATCATAGCCTTTAAAAAAATAAATCCTTTAGGGATCCTGCATGTGACTACATGAAGTAACTTTGTTTACTGGGAAATCTCTGCAGCTGACTGGGAGGCAATGTTTTGGAATGATTGGAGAAACTGGGGCACGCAGGAGATAAGCTGGGAAGTGGGGAACCTGCTTCTGTGCCCCGTCCAGTTCCCATTAAGGGCAATCGCAGATAAGTCGTTTTGCCTCCCTGCAACTCAATTTCTTCCTCAATAAAAATGGAAATAGGTCTGCTTATCTACTTGAAGACACGCTATGCTTTTTTCTGTGCGGGGAAGCCACTGTTAATGGGCAGTGTTATCATGGATTTGACACTTATGTGAGCATCCTGCATCATTTTTGATATCTCTCGGAAATGCAGCTTCTGAACTATGTTTTAAGAAATCTTTCCCTGAATGACCCCAAAGAAATGTGTCGTGTTACCCATTTCATACATCGTTTCCAAATGAATAATTCAGCAAAAATTCTGCTGGTAGTGCCCATTAAAATGTAAACTGCTCCTCTTACCTACTTTTCACAATTGACCTATGCAATTTCAGAGGGATGTCACAGCCTAATTTTCTGGGGAAGCAAGAACCACTGATCAGATGGCAGCTTTTGTTAACCCTTATACCTTAGCACAATTTAAAACCACATCTGCCAAATCTTTGACTGCAAGGCCTTTGGGATGGAGACCAAAGGTTCCTATAGGCATGGATGGCATTTTGACCCATCCCCACTTTGGTCTCAGGGTGACGTAGCCAGATGAGCCCCATATCTCACCAGGACTGGAAATTGAGTTCTCCCCTGCTTTGGGTGTTTTTTTGGGAGCCTCCAGCAGAACCTGACCATTACGTAACAAGTTCTTTAGGTGTGACCAGGCAAGCATCACTGCAGGGCACTTCTCCACTGCATTTATTTCACATCCCCTCCCGTACTCCTCTCACCATTCCTTGCCTCCTCCTCTCCAAAGGCTGATGTACATGAGGAGGGAACGTATGGCTCATAGACAGTAGAAAGGTGATTGAAAAGCTGGTCTGCAGTGATGACCCTGGACATGCTTTCATCTTAGCCAGTATGTGGCCTGACAGCAGCTGTCTCTTTGCTGGGGGGCACCATTGTCCGAATCCTTCCCAATACACTTCTGATACTTTGCATATCTTATGGCGGCTACAGCAGATAAGCTCCTGAACAAATAATTCTGGTGAGACCATTTTGCATTTGGTTATTTGGTTCATTTTGGTGATCATAACAGGCTTGGATTATAACTTCTACCATCTGGAATTTAATCTTCTTCACAGACAGCTAAAACCAGATAATAGCCATATTAAATTGTGGATTATGATTTCTCCTGGTATTAAGTTCTAAAGTCTTACCCCAGAATGGTACAGGATTAAGACAACCTCTCCTATTAAGTACACTGGAATAGATGTAGTTCATAATTTCTCATATCTATTTTATCTGTTCATTATCAATTGCCACAGTGGACTTAAAAGATAAGAAAATGTTCCAATCAAGCTCTGTAACCCAAACAAAGTGTCTGTGGGAGAAGGGGGTTTAATTAAGTTTTTCTTTCCATTGCTCCATTGCAAGTGTTTGGATGGGAGGGGAGGGGGATGGAGAAAGAAAAAACAGAAAGTGTGATGCAACTTCATGTTTATGGGAAAAATATTTGGAGGACAAGATATCTATGAAATCAATGGGTTCCAGGCCTCAGCCAGCATTTCATGCTTTTCCCAGATGGTGACATATTGGAATGTTTTCCCAAACAGCAAGAAGCCAAACTGGGGTTTTTGCAGCTGCAAATAGGTAAGAAAACTTTAACCCAGTTCCTCAAAAAGCTACAAAATATCAAACAATTTTAAGGTACTTGTGAAAGACAACTGTAATGCACTGTGACATACCATTCTTCTGGATTGTATTTTTACTAATAGCAGAGCAAACAGCCTAAGTAGTAATAATAAGAAATAGGCTTCTGAGCAACACCCACACATTTAAAGGTAGTGCAAAGACTTGGGTTTAGTTCAATCATTTCCGAAGTTCAAGATAAATAATCTGCAACAAAGAACTTAATGTAAGTGCAACCCTATTTTATTACCCAGAAAACTACACTCCACCAGAATAAACTGAAGAGAAGTCACGGAATTTGCAGCTTGTCAAAAACAGAGAAGACATTAAACTTGCCTTAGGGGAAATGCACACACGTATATATATTATACACTGCAATGTTTGGCCATTAAGATTTCCTCTTACCTGAAAATGCCATTCTCTCTTGTTAGGCAATGAAAAATACAACACTAGTAATCCAAGAAGAGCTGGTGAAAACCAAACAAACCTAGGAAACCATCTGCATATCAATTCAGAAATTCTTGCCACATCACTCCCTTTCTTCAATTACATTTCAGGAAACCTAACACATCCCGCAAGCAGGAATTTTATCTGAGAAAATCATGCACTTCAGTAACGTTTGATAGTAAATAGCACCTTGAATCCTCTCCTCCTATCTCCTCCATGCTGTTTAAATCCAAAATGATTTTACCAGGCCAGTAGCTAAGATCTCCTTGGACTAGCCACCCCTGCTCTGCAGATTCTGAATGCTGAGTTTCTGAACTGTATGAACAAGGGGGTTGTTATGTCTAATAGTTCCTGACACAATCAACAGCAAAAGCACGCTGAAATTTGAATTAAGATGAAAAATACTATCTATATATACATGAATAAAGACTTTTATTTATATAAGGTTAGTATCCTCAGATAGTATGGAGCTAGAACATTGTTTGGATACTGGTGCAACAATATAATTCCAGTGTTCCTGTGGGATACAGCATGTGTTTCTATCCCTGGTGATTTATGAGCTATTGGACCTTAAAACTCTTGCTGCTTCTTTCCTTTAGCAACCTTTCACTGGCACAGGTCCAGCTCGGAATACAACCAGTCCAGAGTTTGACTATTAAAAGTATTTGGTGCCTGTTCATGTCGAGGTGAGGGTCTGCACAACCCACCCTGCAAGGCTGACTGCTGTACTCATGGGGCCGAACACAACCCCACCACATTCAGCAGTGACATCCTGATCTACATCCCTCAGTATCTTATCCACGATCCCACAGCAATCCATTAAAGAAACAGTGAAAAATCTAAGAACAAACAAACAAATCGACCCTGCATTCCCATTAAGATAAAAATGTGAAATGAACATAAACTGAAGGGAGATACTGCTGTCACTTCAAGGAGTGAGGATTAAAGGACTCCGGCCTCATCAGATAAGACTCTGGATTTTCTTGTCTAGCACTCTTGTTTAAATCCATTTTCCAGTTCTATATGAAATGAATTATAGCTAGATCTGCATAGCATTTAAAGACATAAATCTATCCTACAGTGTATTTGAATTTAAAATACACACAGCCTAATATCTTTCATGCCTGAAAAAAAATGGACGTGAAATCTCAGGGGGAACAGAGCAATTACCTATTTCAGTCAACGTGTGAAGAATAGTCAAATAAATGGGCTAACAGGCCCACCAGCTGGAAAAATTAAACTGAAAGCCTGCTTCTGAATATATGCATTATATCACCCTTAGCCAGAATGGCTTTAATTATTCTTAAATATAGCAGTGGAATGAGAAATAGGAAAATCTTACAGCCTTTTTCTTCCACAATGCAGAAAGAGATGAAAAATGCCGTCATTATAATTTTTGTTGCCATTAGATAAACGAGGAGTCTTCCAGGTCATGGTAATCCTCCTTGGCTTT
Source organism: Erpornis zantholeuca (assembly GCA_013400515.1). NCBI lineage: Eukaryota > Metazoa > Chordata > Aves > Passeriformes > Timaliidae > Erpornis > Erpornis zantholeuca. Next base: position 164,201 of record VZTN01019494.1, on the reverse strand, counting down.
TTATACTATCTATTTAGCCTGAGGATACAAAGATATTTTTTAAGCGCTTGTGGATTCTGTCACTCATATGTCATCTGCTGGTTATGGAAATAGAATTGGGCCCATTTTGCAGGCAGGGATAAACACAGCTCTGTCAGTGACAAAGCATGACACTGGCTGAGCCCATGCAGTCAGGTCTCTGCTCAGACCGTGAAGGCACTCAGAGGAGTCAAGAAAAGGAGGGTGGGATGCATTTTACCTAGCTGGAGTTGCCTTAAAACTGCAAGTCTAAACAAAGCGTTCATGTAGACTTTTTCCCTGGATGATTCATCTCGTTTCGCACCACCTATTTTAGGACCAGATGAATCACCTTTTGAAAGCGTCTGTCTGTTGGATGCCAAACTTTCAGATACCTCAAATCCATCCTGTGCAGAAAAGCATTATCATCTCTGCTAAATACTTAATAAACTCTATAATGCATCTCTCCAAGGCTAGGAACAGAAGAGTTTTAGCTAGCATTCTTTGACAGAAATTACAAAAATACCAATTGCTTAATTTTCATAATCTCAACAATATTCCTGACAGAAAACAAACAAAAGAGCCACTACTTTTCGACGGAAAATCTTCAAGAAGAAACTATTTCTTCGTCAGGCACACCACACAATTGAAATAAAGTCTCTCAGTTGAGATGGTGAGGAAGACAATGCAAACACATAATCAAACTTTGCAGCCAGCATGCCTGCTTCTGTAGTTCTAGCTTTGTACATATGTTTTAGGAGGGCCTGAAGTTACATTTGTGTTTTCTTGCCAGTCATGTGCCAGATGGGTTCCTTCTCAAATGTGTGTTATTGTAAGACCCAATCGCGCCTGAAATAACATAGAGCTCTGGGTCAAGCCCACCATGATGTTACAGCTGGACACAAATCTCTGCTGCTTCTGTGCCTGTTGCTCACTCTACTTTTAACGTCCAGAACCAAAGAAGATGGTGGAGCTCAGTACAGATCTAGCTCCAAGAATTATTTGCAGAGATGACAGAGAGTTTCCCCTCTTGGGAAAACTCCCCAGTGAATTCCCATGTGACCAAACCCCTTCCAAGCCATCAACTTAAAAATAACATGTTGGGTTTTGGAAAAAATGTAATTCCAGGGGGGTTTGTGGAGCCTCTGGTTTTGACTCTTTTAGGCTGCACTGGTGTTGAGCTTTCAGAAGACTCCTCCACAACCGAGAAACTTCTCAGCAGCCAGCTCCAGAAGTGAAGGTCTTAAGGACATTAGTCAGGATGAGACTCAGCCCTTGTCAGGAAGACTTGGCAATGCTGCTGATGTACGTGGCAGCCTCCAAAAAGGCCTCCGAAACCCAAGAGGCCTATCTGAGCAGACCTACAGACAGATGAAAAGTGTCTTTGCTCCCACAGTGACAACTGCCTCAGGCAAGCCATCAGATAGACTGCCTCAAATTCAAACTGGTGAGTTTCTATTTCATGACTGATTTCACTCTTATGGGCAATCCCCAGAGTAAAAAATTCTCCCTGTTTCATGCCAAACTGCTACCAACAGGTTTTAGGGAGGTTCTGCACAGCTTGGGGATTTTTATTCAAGTGTTTTAAAGCCTACATGATGAAAAACACAGTGACTAAAACTGAAAGCCTGGGCATTCTGCACCATATGCCATTTCTTTGCCGTAGAAAACTTCAGGGTTTTAGGGTTGGTGACTGGGAAATGATGACCTCCTGCCGGTGAAGTTGCAAGTAATTAGTGCACTTGCACAACACAACAGTTCGTTCTTTGATTTCATGGGCAGGGGAAGAGAGGTGGTTTTCTTTCTTAAATCTGTTTCTCTAAAAAATATATTTTAACACCTCTGAGGCAAAATGGACTTAGTGGATGTGCAGAGGTCACAGATGGACTTCTCCCCTCTGCCCCAAAGTGCAGTTTTCCCGCTTTAAGCAGTCAGGTCTTACATTGTTCAGCCGAAAAGCAAAGCTTCCAAATGTGACCTGATGTGACACAGTCAGAACAAGATCAAAGCTCTTTGAACTGCTCCTGTTGAGCTATATGGACAACTTTATTGATAACAGCATCAAATTATTGCATTGCTGATAATAATAATGGAACAACTCCCTCGCCAGGTGTACGGGCAGGGCCAGTAGCTATAGGTGAGCCTGAATATAGCTAGGCATCTTCCCACCAACTCCTATCCTTACAATACCTTCTCTATATAAACAGCTGACAAAAAAAATACAGAGGCCCTTGAATCTTCCTCTGCTTAAGTCCTGAAATTTAGAAAAGAGATTACATTACATTTTACCTTACAGTGAATTAACTCCTTCTCAGCACGTCCATTCCAATGCCAAGTTTGTGAACTATGTCATGACAGAAAAACTGTCAGTAAGCATAAGTTACTGCTAAGGAAGATGTTTCTCAAAAAATGCAGCAAGGAGAGGGTGATAAACTCCAAAACATTGTAACACAAGTTTTATTGATGTATGTAAGTAAAAAGTGAATAAAGGGCGGTAAAACTGAAGACACTTTCCCTATTCTGGGTGACAAGATTATTTGGGATTAACTTCTGTACTGGATGGATGACTCTGAGTACACTGTGGGTAAGAAGGAAATAATACACATTCTTGTGGCTACAAACACTAAACCAAAAAACTAAACTGTCTGGCTTTATATTGCTAAAACACAGAGTTGTGGAAACATTGCTAAAGTTTTTTTGCTACAGACCATGGAACTAATTTCGTCTCTTTCTCAGTGTCTTTATCTCATGCTTTATCTTCCCTTTACTTTCTACTTTCTCCCTCTCTTCCTTTTCTCCCCCTCTTCTCTCCCCACTCAGCATTGAGTTTCTTTGTGTCTCAGGTACAGCAAGGTTGGTTAGCAAGGAAATCCTGATGCAATCATGATGCTTTCCTGTCCCCCTTCATTAGTCATTAAGGTTATAAAATCATAATGAATGATATTGGTATTACTAAATAAGTTCTGCACAGATTAGATTTCAATAGCCCAATCTTCCCCTTTTGTTTCATTTTTTAAGAAAAACCATTTCCTTTTTTCAGTACAGTCCACGGAGGGCATAAGAACATCTATGGATGATCTCTGAACATCCTTTTCTTTTTTTTTTTTCACTGCTCAGGCTCAGGCTGCAGTGGTGACAGCCTATGAGGCCCCCTTGGTGGCGACAGGGTGCTCTTGGCATACACCTGTGGGGCAGTCCATTCTCCCTCTGACCCACTGGCATTGTCCCCTTTGGTGGGACACCAGCCACTGAGGTGGGCAGCTGCTTCCTGGAGGCCCCTGAGACAATGGACCACATCCCTCTGCCTGCCTGCATCCATAGGGAAAGTGGGACCACAGCTTTGCTGCCAGCACTGTGTTGCCCCACTCAACAGGAGGGCAGTGACATCCCCACCCCAGGATGCAGACAGAGGTGGGGTCACCACATTTCCCTGAGGCATCTGGCAGATGACCCAGAACTTAGAAGGAGCCATAGGTGGAGAGGATTTTGAAACTCAATCCTAGGCTTGAAAAAGCAGGCCCTTGCATCTCCTTGGCATCCGTCTCCATTGAAAAGCTGTAACCACACTAAGGTTGGGGAGATAAAAGAAGAGAGACTAACATACTGTATCTACTGCTTCCCCTTTGGCACCCTCCTACTGATTCCATACTCATTTCCATCTGTGCAAAGTGCATGTAAAACAACTTCACCCCTTGCCAGCTAGACATTGAACTGTGGGATTTGAATCGTTCTGGGTTTCTGCGCCTCCTTAGGTACATAAAAGCCGCGTCTGCGCCTCAGGAGGCGACTGAATCGCAGCCTTTGTGTGCTGGGCACAGGGGAAACGGAGCCTGACTGTGGGCATGTGCCAGCCCCTGCCAAGTAAGAGCTGGCATTGTCTGCCCAGCGAAGCCTCGACATTTCCACTGACCACACTGAGTAAATTTTCAATGGCAGAATCAGGCTGTGCATGGTAAAAAAATTTCCCAAGAGTGGGAAAGTCTGCAATCAAAACACGCCACAGACAGACCTGGGTTTCCTGGCCTGGTGCACAGAGCAGAGGGAGCAACACGTTTAGAGCATCCTTGAATGCTGAGTTTTATTTAGACCATCCTCCGCTGCAGCACCCAGTGCCTGAGGAAAAGGGGCGAAGGATGCTCAGCATTGCAGGGCAACACCTGTGGATGATCAAGGGGGATGTGATCAGCAGGACAGTTTTGAACATAGCAGTTCTATGCAAAAGAGTCTTTGCTGAGTCTTGTTTCCACTAGAGAGATGCATCTCCCTGTCACAGAGTAGTGAGGGGCACCAAGCACTCGACACAGCAGAACAGAAGGAGAGGAGGAGCTTTACGATACATCAGCAATTCCAGGTTACACCTTCTAAAGAAATAAGAAAGAATACCTTGTAGTCTGCTACATGAAGTCTTTCAGCAAAGTCTTTCCAGCTACAGTGAGATACATATAGCTACATATTTACAGTTAAGACACCAGGGAGATAATCTATGTACATATACTTCCAAAGTAGCTTTGGACAAGAACTGGAATTTTCCTCTGCAAGTAGCGTAACAACTAAATATTTAAATGGTTAGAAGGCCAAACAATTGCAAACAAGGCAGTAACAACCATATTTCTCTCAGTTCCTGACATCGCCCACTAAGGACAGCTGTAAGACAGGACCTGAGTAAGCCCCAAGTTATTCCTTTAAACTGAACATCCTCCTTCTCCTCCCCCTCCTCCTGCTCCTCATTCTCCTCTTCCTCCTAACAATAATAATAATAGTAATAATAATAATAGTAGTAGTAATAATGTTACACCAACCAACAGCTATGTGGAGAAGAAATGTGTATATCTCTCTCAGAAAATCTACAAAAAGCCAGTGCTTCAGAGAGCTCACCATTTTTTCATGTAGCAATCATCAGACACTTCTCTGATAAATTGTTATGCAAACTGATGCTTGATGGAGTTTGGACTAACCGAATAGTCTTGTGTCAGAGTCAGACTCATAGAAGAGCCTTATATGGGTACCCAGCATCTCAGCAAATGCTCCCAGTCCTGCCTGCTCAACTGGTGCTGTGCTCTGCAGACAATCCGTGACCGCTGGCACCCTCACAAGCCCACATGTCGCGGGCAATGGCCGAGCAGGCTAATCAGAAACAGCCAGCCAAGTTCCGTGGTGCGAGGCTGCTGCTCTCCCCAGCGAGGGAGGGAGGTGGGCGCAGGGGGCACGGGGAACAACATCACGTGAAGGAAGAACGAGGCACTACAGATGTCCCGCCGCGACAACGACACAGTGTTCCCGCTACATCCCGAGAGCGAACGTGGTTTGTGTGCATTCAATGAAATTGTTTTTGTATACAAAGAGGATTTCAGCTGCTGTGAGGCAGATGGAAGGCGCTTTTGGCCGCGCTGAAATGTCTGGTACTGCCTGCGTTCGGAAGCATGCACGGGGCAAGAACAAAATACACTACTGTGCAATGTTAAGTTGTCTGGTAAAAAATTAATTCAGCACAGAGCTATCTGAACTACAGGAAAACAAGGAGGAGTGGATGCCTTACCCTGCCGCTCTTTCCATGCCTTTCTCTCAGAAGAAAGAGAGCTGCTCACGCTGCTGGTCGTGAACCCGGGCAACTCAAAGAAAGGTGAGGGGACGACAAGTGTCAGAGGGCAGCAACAACCACGAGAAACTTCATTTAGTTGAGTTTGAGTTTAAACTTGGAGTTTGGAGAGCAGAGGAGAGTGAGCAGGGAGCAGCTAAAAAGAGGGTGCCTTTACCTTCGGCAGAGCACTGCTCACCTCCTGTAGTCGCTAGCAGCAGCTCTGCTCCCTGGACTGAGGTGAGGCACCTCCGGCCAGCGACTACAGCTCCCCCTCCCTCCGCTCTCCTTTCCCCCAGGAGCTGAACTGCTTCTGCATGCCTCACAGGGTGGCACAAAAACAGGTGAGACAAAAGGCAGTCCTGCTTTCTGAAAGTTTGAGGAATTCTTTACTAGACCAGTCAGTTCATCCTACTAGGGTGATTACATCACTTAAATATCTGGTTTGCTAAACTCTTTTTAATTGGGAAAGTGTTTTTCTATTAAAATTTGCAGGTCTCCATAGATCATTTACCTTCCAGTACCCCATGCCTGTTAAAAATCTTTCTCCCAGCCCGGTTTTGTATGGTGCTAATGTCAATCCACATCAAAGTCCACAGGAATTCTACACATGTGAATCCAAGTTTAAGCAAGGGAAAAAAAAAGGGGCTCAGATTTTTATTACGTGAATTTTATTGGAACATTCCCTTCATGTCCCTACATACAGAAGAGCGTCTGGATTCAGTTACAGCTGCATTTACTCCCACACATCTGCTCCCTTATTGTTATAGTTACCTTTTCTGAGGGGATTTAAGAAACTACCCCCCTGAAAAAAAGCCCCTCACCTTTAGGTCCGTGAAGACAAAGATCAAAAAGCCTTCAGCATTCCTGCACCATGACATGAATTATGCTCTGCAGCAGTTTAAAAATTGCTTTTCTAATTTGAATGCTGCTGTCTGACCGCTGGGTTTCCAAGAGCGGCGCGCAGCAGGGCCAGTGCCCTCGCTCTCCGTGTAGGTGTGCAGCTTTGCTTTATAAGCCACAGCACATCTGTGAGTGGCATTTCACTGGGAAGGGCATGAGGCAAGGTACAGCAAATCTCCCTAGCAACAAACATCGAAACAGAAAAATAAACTTTAGATGCACAACATTCAATTGATTACACAAGTTGCTGGGCTGGCTGTGTGATGGAAAGCAATCGGAGGACAGCTGAGCCCGCCAAGAGGGGATGCCAGCCAGATTAAAGGTACCCAGCACTTAGAAACATAAGGGCCCAATTGTGTCAAAAATCTTATTTTAATAGAATAATAGAGTATGAAGCAAGATACTTCCCTGCTTTCCAATTACTCTATTGTGCAGAACCTCGGGAGAGTTTTGAAGACCAGATTTTATCTTGGTCTCACTGCAAAGTCGAATCCCATCCCAGCTGAAGGCAAGAGAAAAGTCCTGGTTTATTTCAGTGCTAACGAGGTGGGGCACTAAACACATGTGTTGATGGACCTCAGCGCAGGAAGGCAGACAAGGATGCCAGGGACATCAGGAATGAAACACTGCAGCAGCACACCGAAACATACAACCTGGCAATGGTGGCTTGGGCAAAGGGGGAGAAAGAGGAACCACTGCTCCACTGCAGCAATTACAAATGACAAGGCTATTACTGACATGAACAAAAAAGCATAGATTGTTCTCATTAGCTGGTTATGGCCAACTAGTGCATATCTGGGGTTGGAACTCGAACTGGTTCAAAAACAGACACTGACTGCATTTTCTATCCAGGAAAACACAAGGTAGGTCCCAGAAATAATCATCTTCCAGGGAGATAGTTTAAAGTTACTTGGTTTTGAGTATGGACAGATATGATTTAGAAGAACCAAACTGGTATAACTTGTGCATGGCAGGGATAAAGGCTAAGACAGAGGGAGGCACAGCTTATCTGAACTATCTCCTGATAACCTTGCTACTGAGCTAACGGTACTGGGAGCAGGCACAACGCGGGCAGAAGGGGTGCAGGCTGCAGGGCTGCCTTTGCGCTTCCCAACGTGATGACTGCCCTGGGAAGATGCTAGTTAGTCTCAACAGCAGTATGCACATTATCCTCCCAATCGTACAGGAGCAGTCCTATCTGAGACCTGTAAGTAAGGAGAAACGGTGTATTCCTCAGTTTTTAAATTAATTTAATTCCTGGAGTGCACTTATAGAGTAATGCCTGAGGCTTATGAAGGCAAAATGGAGCTAGAGACAGCACATTAGTCTCTGGAGAGACATACCAGCTGTTTCATGTCCTGGTGGGGGCAGGGTGGAAAACAGTTGTATACAGTCTGCACCATGCACTTAAAACCAGAATATTTCCCCCTTACTTTCCCATATTATTAAAAGTCATATACCTGAATAAATATAGGAAATTAGCCATTCACTGAAATGCATTAAGTTTAAATCCTGTACCTTGGTGGTGCAATGCTAAAATAGGAACAGCAGCCTTCTCCTCCTACAGAGTATTGTCAAAAAATAATGATTCTGTCTGATGAAGAAACAGATTAAGAGGGAAATTAAGATTTCATTTCAATAGTAGCACACCCAAATCAGCCTGTAAATAAGCCAATCTCACCACCTAACTTAAGCATCAATAAAGAATTAATGCTGACCTTAGGAAAATTTTAAGCTTTAAGAAAAAGAAAGGGTAGATGAGTGCACTCTTTCTAAATAAAAATGTATGATCAACCCTCTCAAAACTGGTTAGGGGCTGATGGCAGGCAAATTTAATTTTAGAAGTAACTAAAGAGTTTTCATCTTACTGAAGGGGCAAGGTGGGGCTTAAAGCTGGGATCCTATTGCTCCTAAACTTTGTGGAAGTCTAAATTTATATCCACACATTATGGACTAGCCCATATCTCTGTAATAAACTGTATCATTAGCCTGCATTCAGATACCTTTAATTGAAACACCTCAGATGCAAAGCTCCTCTATAGATCCAAAGCCTCAATTTCCATTAAAAATCCCCTTCCAAAAGCTTACAGTACATGCTAGGAGGTTCTGTTCTGGTGTCCTCATTTCTGCCTCCCAATGAGTGGACGTTGGTACAGTACTGAGTCAGATTATGATGTCTCCAGCTCAGCTTGAACCAGCCAGGTAAGGCACAATGCAGCTGATCACTTAGAGCACATAATTATAGCATCCATGAGCTGCTCAGAGGATGCTGGCACTGACAAAGTAGGAAAGGCTAAAAGCATCATATTAAAATGTCATAAAACATTCATTTTACATGATTAGAGAAACTGGTAATTAGCATTTTTCTTTTAGTTCTTGACTTTTTATTCTAGCTGCTCTAATCCAGCTTCTTTCCATGGCAATTATTGCCAGGAAAGCTGAATTTGGCATTCTTTTCATGTCCACTTTAAAACCTGCTCTGTAATCTGTCAGCTAGGCAGGTCTCACATGCAGTATTTGAAGGTAAGTGAGGGAGTTTTTGCCCTATAGTCAAATTACATTTATAGTAAGCCTTAATTGCCAAACACTGAATTGTAGGAATACGTCCATGCACTATTAAAGAAAACATACAAATATGTTTATTCTCTGTTTGTCTACATTTATCTTGCCAAGGCTGAAGCTTTGTGTAAAAGGACTGACCCCAGGAGTGCATGTCAAGCTGAATTAAGGAAGAGAAAAAAAAATAGAGCCCTATCTAAGCTTCCTTAGAATAATAGGATGTTGATTAAATTGTTAGAAAGTTAAATAAACAAGTGATTTTTTTGTAATTGTCCTTTGAATGCCTCAGACTTCCACTCGGCCGAGCTGTCTCCGAAGGTGAGGAGGAGAAATGACCCATTGCTGCAGGGCATGTAGATTTCAGGAGGCGGCCGCGCTGTCAAAGCTTTCTGAGTGACATTGGGTAAGTCGCTGAAGCCTGGGGCATTTTGACATCTCATTTCCATCAAACTAATTGAGTTGTTGTAGGAGTAAATAGAGAACAGAGCCTGGGACTTCTGCAGCAGAAGGGCAAGCTAAGGTCTGCTTCAATGGGCAGGGCAAGCAGCCACGTTACTCCAGCCAAGAGCCGTGCTGGAGCCCTGGGCTGGCCTCCTGGAAAGCAGGCAGCACCACCACCCTGTCAGGAGCACGGACAGAAAACCTGGGTCAGGAAGCACTGAGAAACAAGCCATCACAAGGCTTTGGATGCACACTGTTCCGAGAGAAAAAGACAAAAGCCACCAAGTAATCCCCAAATCTGTCTGCTTCTGACAATGGAAGGGTCAGATGCTACTTAGACTGGGGTAGCATGGCCATGTCTGTGCCAAAGGCATGGAACCACTGCTGTGAGGGGTAGAGAGAGTGTACTTCAGAGGCTTACACCATCTTCCATCCCTTTTGGGGTCACCACTTCTTGGTCTGGCTTTAGGAGAGCAATCTACATTCATGTTTAGGAGAGCAATCTACATTCATGTTTTGCAAACCGTTTGCCACCTTTCACTTCCCTGAGGAGGCAACATTAATGCTCAAAGCCCTTAATGCAGCAAGATTTCCTCGGCACTTAAGCTAAATTTTGGCTTTTTCAATGTCATTCTGCCCCTGCTGTGCTCTCACTGTCAGCCCCTCATTATGTGAGTTGTGCTTACCAAGAGTCAGTGGCTCCAGCCACCCATGGCTGAACAGCCTCCACACCACTGGAAAGCCATGCAGCCACCTTCATGTGCCACCATTCTCCACTCCCCAGCAAGTGTGTTACCCTGGGGACAGCCCCACAATCACTGACAGACATAGATTTTGGCCTGGAATTGACTTGACCTTCAAGCTGCCCTTAATGGGTAACCCTGGTCAAGTTAGGGTTGTCTGCATCCCCTCACGGTGACCCACAGCCACTGAGAAAAACAACAGGCATCTTTCCTCACACATGTCCTTTTTAGCACTCCCCCACTAACCTGCTTTTGTTCTTTCCTGAACCCCTGCAGAGCTATCAATCTCTCTCTGACAAAAAGTGTCAGTTTTTCCAACTACAGCAAAGTCATACAGCAATGCAATAGCATTTCTTGGCTCATTAATAATTCCAGAGAGGTAGCGACATTTTTCCTCTTTTGTATGATTGACAAGCTGGTTTTTCATTTCATATTAAATACCATAGGTAGACATTAACTAGCTAAATAAAGATACCCTTATTTCCCTAAAATGATGCTTTAAATATTCCAAGTTCCAATCACCTTTCTGGTGCAACACGAATTCCTAGTAAAAGTGTTAACTAAGAAATGTTCCTCTTCGATATGTTAGTAAGAAGCCTCAATATGTCCATACATTGCCGTAAAGCTCTTTAATACTAGAGAAACTTAGAAAGACGCTTGCATTATTTACTTCTAAAAGAATCTTGCCAGTATTTGAGGAAGAAAAACATGGAAATCAATATCAAGGAACATAAACACAAACAAGGAAGATATTAAATTAAGCCACAGTTGAAAAGTTCCTTCTCCAATGAGTACATGATGTGCAGCCAAAAGCCTATTTTTATACTACAGAAAGTATTTAAGTGAGCACATCTGCAATAAGCTTCTGTGGGAACATATACGGGGGAATCGTGTTCACACAACGCACTCAGGTGGATTCACGTTTAGACAGCAGACTGCAGAGCATCACAAGAGGCTTCTGCCCACCACCCCTGCCACACACAGCTACAGAAAACTGGTTCAGCCTGAATTCCCAGCATTTTCAAGATTTCTACACACATGGCTGTGGCTTTTCCTATTGCCTCTCTGGTTTTGCTCAAAGGGACCATGATTTCCTACATGTAAGTTTCCCCTTGCTACTTCCTTGTGGCAGTCAGGCAAAGGTATGTCTTTTTGCCAGATCTTGAGTCTGGTGAATGTATCTGAGGAGAGTGCCTGCCTTGCTCTCCTCCACCACCCCTCTCTTTTTGGGAGCCCCTGGCCCTCCCACACCCGACCTGGCATGCTGGATTGATATGAAGGGCCCCCATGTTATGACCGGCTTCCCGGCAGCTGAAACTATTCCAGCGAAGCCAACTGCAATGCAACGCCCAGGGGAAACAGCAATTCCTGACAGATACCATCTCCTGTCTTCAGATACAATGTCATCAGTGCTCTTTGCTTATCTTAGTGACTGATAAGAGGAAGTGGCAAGGTAACGCTGGACCTCACAGGGAAAACCTGAAGAGCAAAACTTTCACTCACAGCTGAGCAAAACCAGTCCCTTTTAGTCCCTCTTCTCTTAAGCTTGCAGAAATGGTGAGCTCTGTAAATGTTTTCAATAGGATGCAATTCCTTTTTGTGCAATTATAAATATTTTAACATATGACATCAGTACAATATGTTTTCATTGTGTTTAGATCTCTTTAATTAGGATGGGGCCCGAGTTCTCCTTGCTGCCTTTGGTACTTGGACTTGGCAACCAAATTTGTTTTGTCTCAACTTACTGTTCTTTCTTTCAGTGCAGAAGGAGCAACACACACTTTTTTATTTATTGTTCTTGATAATTGGCTTCATTTTCAGTCAGAACAGATCTGATCATCATGGAAAAAGAAATAAAACACATAAAAAAACCATTAAGGGATATTTATCTCCAAGTTAGAAGGGTAGTGAAAATATCCAGAAGGATGAGATAAGTGGTATTTCTAATCTAACGGATAAAATCCCCACTTAAACATCTACAGACGACGATACCGCCTTCAAATGCAACTATTTATGTCCTTTTATTTCTGGACTTTGCACTTAATACGGCGGTTAATTTATAGCAAGCAAAGGCAGAATTTACAGGACTGCAATAAACCAGGAGCCCATTGCTGACATAAAAGAAGTCAGTGACACACCATCCATTCCCCCTCCATAGCTGCACGCAGGGTCATACCTGGACAGTGTCACCAGCTGCAGCACTGGGCCACCCCAGGTACCCACCTTCCCCCTTGAATGAGGCCAAGAAGAGTGTTCCACCCCACCTAGTTGCTCCAAAAAGCCCTTAGTGCCCTCCCAGTGACAAGTCCCACCACCCTGCAGCCATACTGGGAAACTTTGGGACTATTCATCCCGTAGCTGGAGGCCCTGTGTGCTGCTTAGTAATGTGAGAAGAGCCAGCAAATGGGACTTTCCATGGCTTCTTTAATGTTTCCTGGTAGTGGCTTAGGTGACAAGCAGGCCCAGAGGCTGGGCAGAGGGTACTGCTTCACTGGGGCTTACCTGAATGTGGGCAGGAAACTTCAGTTTGGGTACATCTGACTAGCAGAATTAGTCTACAACTTTTGCTTGCTTATTTGTGGTCATCGAAATTGAGCTCCTGCACCACATTATTAGTCGAGGCTGATACTAAAACAACTCAATCTCTAGAACATGGAAACAAGCTAGTTAGAGTGAAAGATTACAAATTAGTAAAGTACATGGAGTAAGACTGCAACTCCCTTTGCCAGCCAACACAGCAAGGACAACTGGTTTTTCCCCCTAAGCAAGCTAATGAGGAATGTTAAGCAGGGCTCCGTTTGCTCTTGAGAGAGAGAGGCTTTTAAAGTAGATTTAAATGTATTAACTAGCACACCAAGATGCTTTATGAGAAATCCTGGCAATAGAATTACTGAAGTTGACAGCATATTCAAAGTGAGAAATTAAATCACAAATGGTGTTCCCTGTCTAATCCCATTCATTTCAATCAGTACAAGAGCAAAACTCGTCATAGAAAGAGCAAGACCTAAACTATCATGATGCTGGGGGACTTTCTGGTTCTTTCCTTGATGTGTCCTAGGGGCATCAAGAGGGAGTTTCATCCTTTGATTCAGCCAACTGGCCAAAAGACTGCACATACCTGGGCCTCATTCTCTGCTCCCTGCCTTACTTAAGGCACATCAACTCATGGTCTAATCCAGAAACAGCAATTGCAAGCATTTAAGGAGGACAAGGGCTCTGCATGTCTCTGTAAGACCCAGAGTGAGAACCAGAGAGCCCAGCCCAGCACTGTGCAGCCCTGGAGCCAGGGAACTCGCTGGGTCACCACAACTTCACTTTTCAAAGCAGCCCAACCCACGGAGGTAGGACCTATTAGCTATGGAGGCAAACCAGTAGAGCATCCCTACCCATGCACAGGACCAGCTTCTCCCACCTAACACAGCTCCTGTCTTTCCTCTAAGCACGGCAGCAGCCGTCTCCAGGCCAGCAGTGAACATTTACCTAGGGAGTGGTTTTTTCTGCCTCCAGTCTGATGAAATTCAAGGTTTCCACTACCATGGAAAGCAGCCTAACCATCTGAACCAGGGTGGGGAAAAGAGCTCAAGTATGGAAAAAAGGAGATAGCACATTAGAGCCACAGATGAACACCAAGAGGTGAACTCATTATTCTGTACAAAGTGCCTGGGAAATGAGAGCTTACAGTGTGTTCTCCTGGAGAAAGAACAGTGCTACAAATGTAACAAAAATACATGCTCTGGGTCTCTTTGAATTAAAAGAAAGAAAAGTATTTCACTATACAGCATTAAATGCAAAAATAGGACATGTGAAAGTACTGAAGTAGTAACACGAAGGAGATGGATATTTATGTTTTAAAATCTCCAACTATTACACAACTTAGATTATTTTTTTTAAAAGGATAAAATTATTCCATACAGAAGAGGTGAAATGTTTGGGGGATAAAAATAAGGAGGAGTAACATGATCCTCAGTTCAGATCTTCCTCGATGTATTGAAAGAAACCAGAAGGAAAGCAGAGGCAAAGCTTCCAACAATACTGTAAGTTACTCAGTAAAAGTCTTCAGGAGCACATGTCTTTGAAGTACCACGGGGAAGGCTCAATCCTATTACAGCCCTCCTGAGGAAGTGTTAATCTTCTAGACAAAGAAACCAAGGCTCACTTTTTATGAACTCGCATGTACTTTTGATTGCTTCTGGCTTGGTTTATTTGTTTCTTTAAGGCTCATCAAACCTGACTTTTTTTCCTGAACCACTAAACCTGCAGTTCAACTCAAAGGCAAATGGAAGCTGCTATGAAAGATCAGGCCACTTTCTTTTGGGAAGGGTGAATTTATGGGCCTGTATTTTACCTTTATTGATGAAATGCCAGCATTGTGGAAATCAATAAAACAGCCTATCACCAAAAATGGCACTAGCACTAGGATTGTATTCTTGATGTAGAAATTGCTGGCTGTGTTTAAAAAAAAAGCAGAAAAGAAGACAAAACACATGCTTTGTGGGTTCATAAAAAAGGCACAGTGCTACAAGATAAGCTATTTTGATAATATGTAATCCTTTTATGTTGGAATTAAAAAGGATTCAAGGTTTATATTTCTGGTGCTTTAGACTACATTTGTCATAAATAAACCAAAGTTAGTATAAGATCGTGGCACTGTCTGTTGGTGAAAATTTATAAATCTGCCCGTTTATTAGGATTACTGTTATTACTTTAGGGAGAGAGCAATCAAATCCAAACTCTGGGCTTTTTTTATTATCTTCCAGAGACAGATGAACAGCTTTTGGTTGGGGATTTTTTTTTTTGTATGAAAACCAATTACTGGTCTTGACTGAAGCTGAATTCAATTCTTTTTTTGATGTTCTGCAGTGCACTTCCGAGCAGCTTTTGCAAGCTATGACTAGAGTAGGGCATTTGCAGTCCCTCCAACAAAACAGAAAAAGTATTTGTAAGCTCATTACTACCAGAATAACAGCACGAATACAACTCACACAGTTTGTTCTTGCAGCAATGATGAAAAAAATTCACAGTATGAACATGGGGAAAATCACAGTGAACAATTTCTGATCTATACCATCAGTTAGGGGTTTTTTTAGTTTATGTGTGGATTCATTGCATCAGATGTTTTCTATTATCTCCATCTTCTTGCAGAAAGATTGGCAAATCCAAAAGTCAAGCTGTCCCAGAGGGCAGCGTGCATCTCACACAAACTTGTACCCCTCCTCAGGAGGCCTTCAAAATGGAGGTAGAAAATTCAAGGAAATTTTGCATTTCTTTCCCCTTTGCAAGGATCAGTGATGCCATCTTCACCCTTGCTCTCAGTGACCAGGGAATTGGCTGCCTGTGGTTTGCCCACTCTTTCCCCCAGAGCCCAGCCTAGTTCCCAGGCTGTGCATCATCCTGCCTCCTAACCAACAAGAAATGCTGCAGGCAGCCAAACCATGGAGGAGAAAGATTTGTGACCTCAACGTGGACTCTAGCTGATATCCAACACCAGGATCAAGACTTAAAACCCAGCAACTGCATTTGCTGTGACACTACTGCTGTTTTGCTTGCACACTGCAAGCTGCTCCAGAGTACGTGGGGAAAAAATGCACCATGGAATTTAATTATTACATTAATTTGATTTTGTTAAACAGCAAAAGGGAATAAAAAAGACATATGAGAGCAGCTTCAGACATAAACAAGTGTATCCCATTTTGGACTGGCTCACGTGCTGTGTATGGCACAACATGTAGTTTTCTTCTTTTTGTTTGTTGTTTTCAGTTTAGGTTTTATCCAATTATATATCTATTGTGTGACAGGCCTGGCATGAGAGATCCCATTTACAGGAAATATTTCTGAGATCACAGGCCCTGCAGGCTAAATGCAAACACTGGAGCAGATGGTAACTGATCCAGTAGAGCTGTACCTAGGGGTGCTGGAAGGGGGAAAAGAGTTGGAAAGTAAAGCCGCTAACAAAATAACCTCGCA
The DNA here is from genome assembly GCA_013400515.1 of Erpornis zantholeuca. NCBI lineage: Eukaryota > Metazoa > Chordata > Aves > Passeriformes > Timaliidae > Erpornis > Erpornis zantholeuca. The sequence continues at coordinate 148,019 of VZTN01019494.1, read as the reverse complement.
TTATTAAAAACTACAACCAAATCAGCCCAGCGAGCAGCTAGGGACCTCATTAAGGATGCCTCTGACCACTGCTGCAGACCTCATCCTGGCAAGGGGCTGGGGGTAGGAGAGAGGATGGGCGGAAGAGGGTGCTTGCTTATAGAATGACTTCCTACCTGCACAAGAGCAGAGCCAAGGGGGTGCTCTGCCCATCGAGTAATCAGCACTGGGCAGCAGAGAAACTCGTAGAGGAGAAACAGAAGAGCTAAATGTCAACCCACTCTTTAACACAGTTCTTCCCAGGCTCTCTCTCTGGCACGGATGGAGGATGCTGAGACCAACCCTGTGAGATTAATTCCCTCCCCTTCCTAACAATACGGTGTCTGTCTGTCTGGCCTGCTGATGCTCCTTTTCAAGCAGGTGCCCTCTTGAACCTTGGTTTCACAAAGCTGTGCTGAGGCTGGGTTGGCAGGAGGAAGAGCTGACCAGGGTAACAGGCAGCTTCACTGCACAGGTGAGTTCAGGTGGTGCCACTTGTCCTGGGGAATAGTGCAGATTAAGGAAGGAAGCTTGCATCAATATGCTTCCTAGCACTTTCTTGCAGCAAAACCTACCCTTTTGATGACAAATCTGCATTTATACTAGGGTTGTAAAAGTCCTGTGACAAGAAATCACAGCCCTAATGAGCCATACTGAAGCAGGAAAACGATTCAACTGCAGACCTGCAAAAGCAGGTAACTCTGTCTCCCAGGTGTTTGAGTAGCATCTATCACAGTGAATTCCAGCCTCGATGATACTGTGACTGTATCTCAGTATATTGACATTAATTTCGGTTTTGAACATGAGGAGAAGCTCAGAGAGGCTGGAAGTGAGATTCCAGACCAGTAAATGGGAACAGCTGACTAAAGCCCTTGAGAAACACTGACTCATTCACAATCAGTATTTCAAAGATTGGTAAAAGTTACATCACTTCATAAGGCAGAGTGCAAAATATCAGCTTAAGTACTTCACCTACTTTATTTTCTGGAGAGGGACTAATTATGTCCACTTAAAACACATTAATAGCACTGTTTCATCTTTACTAAGCAGGGTTTCATTAAGCTAGGGGTGATCCCTCACCTATGTGTTTTTTGTCACTTCTATTCTTATCCCTTTGACCTCTTCTTCTCACTAATTTGAGGACTTATCCTTCCATTCTTTCGCTTTCTGCACTTTTTCCCAGAGCAAACAAGCAGGTTTGCTCTGACTTTCCTTGCAGGCGATGCTGCCCAAGCCTTGGGGGAGTTCCCAAGACTCCCTCTCGCAGTGGCCAACTGCTTTTTTGTTCGAAGCAGGACACAGCATCCAGCTGAGACTTGCCCAGTGTGGGGTCGCTGTATAAAGGTTTCTTCACACGTCTTGCATCTCACTCTCCTCATGTGACTTTTTCACCCTTCAGAATGCAAAAATAAGCCTTGACTTACATGAGCAGTCCAATTTTACCAGGATCCTCTAACACAAACCTTCCTGCTGCTGCTGAGCCCTGTTTAAATCAAGAGGCCTTCACTTGGGTGAAGATGTCTTAAAGAAAGATCGGGATGTAACTCTGTCACAATTATTATGATTTGGTAACATTTAGCAGCTGTGATTTTTTGCTGCAGACATCAGTTTTATAGCTGAAACTGTTCCTTTAATTTTTTTGCAAGAGTGTTTCAGTATTTTTTTTGTCATTGTTGTTTCCTGGACTCCTAAATATAGCCAAGTGGAATAACTAGCACCTCTGTAAACTGTTGGTTAAATGCCACACTGAGTTTCATTTTGCTCTCTGAAAGGCCATTTAAAACACATCAGACTTGTAGAGCTCAAAATTTAGGAAATTATTTACATTCTGGGAATAACTTCTAACCATTTCCTCAGGCTTTTCTGCCTTTAATACACGTTAATGCTATTCCCACCAAATAAAAGCGTAGCCTGAAAAATACCAGGTATCAAAATAAATGGCACTTCAAAGTTTAAAAAATGCAATTGAGAAATGAAAAACTGTAAAGGTTGCTTTGCTGTCACGAGGTGTTTTGTCACCAGGATGTTAAACAGCAAGTAGTCTGCTTTAGGCTGCTCTGGAAATTTCAGTCAAACTCACTGGTGGCAAATGAAGCCATTCCCGCTCTTAACCTGATGGAGCTGAGTTAATTTACGTCATTATTTAGTATAAAGATGCACTACTTCAAAACTAAAACCACCACTGGACTGAGTGCCACATTCCTGCCTGAAGGGGAAGATGTCCATCTGTCTCGGGCTTACATGCCACAAGGTGTAAGATGGTGAACGACACTGCCATTGGAGACAAGGCCAGTAGTTATGGAATTGCAGCCTGGAAAAGACCCCCAAGATCACACAGGCCAACCACCAGGAATCCCTCACTCCATCATGAAACACAGCCACACACACACAACAGAAAGCTGAGGTATGGGAAAACATAGTAAGTCCTGGGTGATCCAGATGCCTGTGCTACATCCCTTTACTCCAAAGTCATTTGAAATAATGGAAGCTCCCAAGTCCCTCTGAGAATAGGACTGCCTGGCCCACAGAGAGTAGAACTTGCTTATTTACTCAACTTTCTGTCAACATTTAAAAGGAATTATCATTCCCATTTTGCAGCAACTAAGCTGTTTGCCTAAGGTCACAGAGTGAATTAACGTTAAACTAGATTACACAGTATCGTAGTTCCCATTCCTGTGGTCAACCAGCTACCATCTGATTAGGTCACCTCAGCACATTTAATTTAAAAAGAATGTTGAATCTAACACTCTGCCGAAGAAGTGCTTGGGTCTTCAATAAAAAGTCATGTGAAAGTGAGAGAGGGAACAATAAACAAGAAAGTTTCCTACGTCTCAGTAACTTGCAAGTCCAAAGAGACAAAGAATAATTCAAAGTACTGAAATACTGTCATTTGCTACAGAAAAAGTCACATAGAAACTCTTGGCTTTTGGGGCAGAACTGCAGCCCACACGGCCTGATTGTTGCTGCAGCCCAGGGCCAGGGCAAGCAGCTTTGGGGAGGCTCAGCAGGTACTCTGCCATAGCCCCAGCCCTCCATGTCAGCAAAGGCACTGCAGCCTGCCCAGAGGGAAGGTATTATGAAAATTAGGTAGAATGAATACCACTCAAAATGACTTCTTGTATTTTTCAGCTTTAAAACAAGCAAATGGGCTGCAGAACCTGTCCAGACATCAACATAAAGTGAGCCTCTCAGAAACACCAACCATCCTGTGCTGGAAGGGAGACTGGAAAGGTTTTAAATTATGAATTGCATTCCTTTTCCAGGTGCTGATGAAACCCATAACACCAAAACAATTTAGATGTTTTCTATTTTTTTTATATTTGCTGAAAGAGGTGGAGCTTCTTAAAAGAAAGAGAAATACATGTTTTTGCAAGGCCCAGCTATTGCTTCTGTTACCACTGGCAAAGCAGCAAATAGCTGCCTGCCCAAACAAAACTGCAGCACCTCACATATGAGCACTTGTACCCCTGTACTTTCAATATTCTCAAACCACTCCCGATCTCTGAATTTGAAGCAGTAGGAAACATATGACAATTTTGTTGAAAATATCTATTCACCATCATTTGCTGACAATTCCAAACATCAGCTAGCCTTCTGTACCTGTTTGGTTATTTAAACAAAGCTTGTTCAGTTTGCCTGCCAAGCTAAGTGCTTCTGAAGTCACCATTCAGACAACCACCACATAACATAAACTGAAGACAGGTCTTCAGCAGGCCCAAACCAAGCCCTGCAGCACAGCCACAGAGTCCACTGAAAGAACACAGCTCAGCCTCATGTGGGATTACTGAAGAGCAACTATTTACGAATACTTCCATGAGTTGCCACTCTTTGCTCTGCAGTAAGAGTGCTCTGTTCCTCTTCAGTGAAAACCACTGCAGCAATACCTGAAAGACTGCTTAGGTGCAATGTGGCCTCTCTCAAAAAAACCCCACTACTGGTTCATGGACTCGTTCTGGAGCAGCTCCTCTTCCACACCTCTTTCTGAATAATGCCTGAGTAGAGAAATCATGGGACATCTGCGTCACCAAAAATGTCTAGTGACATATGTTAGTCACCTATGCACAGGTCACTCCAAACATGAGCAGTGGAGGTTAACTAGCACTCCTGGACGAGCTGCATAAAAAGCTGTTAAGAAATCAGTCACTAAAAAACCTTAAAGATCAGAGTCTCTGCTGGCAGAACCACCACATGTTTTCCACGGGTTTCTGTGGAGATCTCCCTGAGGTATCACCTTCTATCTGTGGTGGTGTGTATATACATATGTACAGGATTGCATTTCAACTAAAGCAATGATAATTATGTACTTAAAGCAGCTTGTCTAAATGGGCAGGCAGCAATGACAAAGAATGTATTCATCCATCTATGCAACATGGCCTCTGCCCGTGAAAATCAGAGGCTTCACAGTTGTACAAGGAGGATGTGGGATGCCTTTCCTCTTGTCCACTTCCCCAGGCTCACATAGCCTAAAAGATCCTACAGCTCTACAGCTCTGGTGGTAATTTTGCCAACCTGTTTTACTGAGTGCCTCCTCCAAACTCCCACACAGCAGAAGTATCCAGCTTGCATCCACATCTTGCATGCTAGCATGGAAGAGAGCTTGAGAGCTACTGCTACACCCACAGCTGTTTTCCGTGAATCTGAAGAACACAATCAGCTTAAATGTTTCTTTGAACATAGACCATCCTTTTCCTGTGGCCTAATTTAGACTCAACATTAAAAGCATATAAAGCTAAAACTGGAAAATCAGTCATAATTAAACTTGTAAAATATAGAACCTATTTTTCATGAAACAATCTCAAATTCTACTTTTTTCCCCCTCATTCAGACAGTTCCCTACTTCAAATGGAAAGCATTACAGCAATGACCTACTCAGTTATGAACTCCAGCATTTCTGATCTGTAGCAAGTGGGACACAACATGAGGTGAAAAAAGGTGGCTTCGAATCTGACTCAAATTGTACCAGAGTCAAGTGAGAGCCTGCTGAGAATGGGATAACGCCCAAAAGGACTGTAGATCTTCTGAGACAAAAGCATGAGTGCAGAAGAGTGCAGAGGCAACAGCAGGAGGACAATAACCATTGGCCTTTCGATGAAAACGAGCAGCTGTTGGGTGTTTGGGTGAGCCGCTAAGTAACGCTGTTTACCGCCAGTGAGTAAGCAGTTTCAGGGCCTGCTTGGTAGAGGAAGCGTCCTAGCAGCAACCTGCACCACTTCGAAACATGCAGCATCTTTGAAGCAGCAGGAGAAACCAAAGCTGTGATATACTCAATAACCTGTCTGGCTCAGAGGTCAGGGCCCAGGCTGCTCCCAGCTGACAATACCACCTCCACGCAAAGGCCAGTGTGCAAGGAGCTCCCAAAATGCCCCCAGATAAGAAGACTTAGTGTCTCCTCGTAAAACCTGGGAACTGTGCTATCCATTCTTCAGCACCATCTGCTGGTATCGTACCTAGTATCAAAGTAGTTATCTGCGGGCAGGCCACGGCCAGCTGCCACTTGCCCATTCCTCCAAGACATCCCACTAGGTCCAGGGTCCCTCTGTCACTAACAGCAAGGTGGATACATCCCAGTGACACTTCTGGAACTTACCAAACTCCTTCACATGCTGAGACATCTAAAGCTTAGGCTTGAACCATCTTATGTGATACCAGGGGCCTGGGTAAAGGCTGTACCGGCTCAAAAAATGAGATGATGTATTCCCGTGACCAGGGCATTCCTGACCATATGTGTGACATTGACCTATAAATATCCTTGGCTCTGCTGACCAGAGTGCTATCTGGCAAGTGCTATCTCTCTTCCTCTTCACACCTTTATCACCTTTTGGCCTTCGGTCACACCTAAGTGACATCATCGCACTTGAGTGACATGGATGCCAGTGCTCCACTCATTCAAGAGTGGCTTCAGGAGGACAAGAGTCCAAGTGCAAGGCACAGCAGCCATCCCCAAGAATGGTATCCATGCTAACCACAGGCAAACAGACTGGACTTGCACAAGGAAAGTGCAGACCACCCCAGCTGAGCCTCCCCTGATTGGAAATCTTTGTGTCTCACCATGCAAGCTCTGAGCAGCACTCACGAAAACAGCCCCCAGCAAATACTGCAAGTGCGGGTCACAGCTGGTTAGGCTGCTTCTGGAAAGCAAAGCAGTTGAAGGAAATATTCCCATTAATAGAAAGAGGCTTTCTGGGGCCACGTGGACAGTTCTGGAGACTGGAGTCAGTACAACGCACAGGCTCTCATCTCTGCTTCAGCGTCCCCATGCTCTGTTGTTTCACTGCTTTAGCTAATGTTGGGAAAGTGCTGACAGGGATTTCAAAGGGAAGTTTCTGATCTAAACACATTATTGGATCCAGGCCCTTGGTAGTTGTTTTTTTGCACAAGAGAAAGGAGGGAAAACACTGAATAAAAACCCCACTGCGAACACTTTTCCCAGGGCACAGGCGCAATCACCCCCAGGGCTGAAGCCCGGCCAGTCCTGTGCCCTGCCTCCCCACCCAGCGACTCCTTCACAGCACCCCGCCACTCCCACCGCCCCTGCCAGCCTGCACCCAGCCCCAGACTCGGGACATTTCCCAGGGATGGTTACTGGGTTACTTTGTACAGCATAGTCTGAAGAGAAGATGAAAACTTCCGCTGGCAAATGTAATTCCAACTGGGATTTTTCAGCCTGTTTTGGGAGGACACAGTGCATGTAAAGACCAAAAGAAAAAAACCATCTTTCTTATCTTACTGCCTAAGAAAGCACCTTTGAAGAACCAGAACAAACAAAATTTACCCAAAAGGGGAATAAAGGAGGACCCAAATAAAGATGATAACTACTGACATTCTACTTTAAGCTGAATTTTTAGATCTGAACATGGAATTTAAATATACCATACACAATCCAGGGAGAAGTGAATTTCAACCTCAGTTACCCGTGGTTTTTTTCCTGTTTGGTTCAGTCATTTAAAGGAACAACTTTCCCCTTGAACTCTAATCATTTTTGAATGAATTATTAAACAGCCTGACTTTACAAGCAGATTTCCTTTTATATACAACAGCGCACAAATAAAAGAGGAAACTGATTAAACAGGGAACATGACAGTATTCACTTGACAGCGTACTTTGTAAAAACCAAATTGGGCATGTGTGGTGCATGTGTGCACAACTGCTGGCAAAGAGGGGTGGTTTCTTTTTCCAGTCTTCCTTCTCATTTAGAATAACTGTGTGCTGTACTGGCACTTTTAAATTTCACATATCCAGCTAATTATGATCATTTTTAAAACTGGCAGTGCGCCTTTACAGGGATAAAATATTCTACCTTGCAATTATATTTATTTCTATAGCTTTATTTTGAAGTAATGGAGCTAAAGTTGCATTGAATGGTTTGCATTTCATTTGAAAAAAAATCCTAATAACTTCTGAATATATAACTTATTCCTTCACTTTGCAAACAGATTCTATATATTATATCCATAAAAAAAAACAAGGGGTGCTGCGAGCTCTCTTTTGAAAACTCATGGCAATAGGAAGTCTGTGTTCTGCAACTTCATGTACTTACTCTTGACTGATAAAAGGCTCTTTTTGAAGTCAATTATAAGCATGCCGTACCTTGAAGGGATTAAAATGGAGTAAAAGAGCTAAATATGACTGGGTTTTGTGTGAAAGCAACCACTTTTATAATAGCAAGGATGAAGCATAAATGGCAAGAGTTTTCCGCTATCTCCACATGTTAAAGCAAAGCTGTTCTCAGAGTGGGTGGGCAGAGGACATACACATCCAGGAACTTACATGTTTGCCTGTATTAGATACTTTTAGCTTCCCACATGACTTTAATTAAAAAAAAAAGTTTAAAAAAAAGATTAATGAGCAGCATGAACATACCAGCCAGCTTGCTTTCAGAAAATTACAAATCTAAGCAAGAACATGATGACAAGATGATTTTGAATGAAAATAATACCAGCATAATCCAGGCCTGGGAAATGATTCCTCTGAAATTATGTTCACAAAACACTAAGGCTGATTTTTTTGGGTGCAAATTGGACTGTGAATCTCAAACTACATGGCTACTCAGAGCGACATCGGTTACCTCTGCAAAACTCTCCTGCATTCAGAGGACCAGCGCAAGCGCACCCAACACCAAATGCCAGCTGAGGCTGACTGGGAGAAGCGATGCCTTGTCCTGACCCTCGGCACTGGGGTGAGCTGTGCCCACAGCGAGGAGGGGACGTGCTGCCAAGCGCTACCCCCGGCACCGAGCAGCCGGATCACATACCCCGGCACCGGCACGGAGCACAGGACATGTGTCTTTCAGGCGTGCAACCCTGAAACCTCGACTGATGCGGATGTCCAAGGACTGCTTGCCAAGATACTGACTGCTGCACTGGGCCCTGGGGTCATACATCAAATGTTGACATGCACTGACAGATGTTTATGTTGGTCATCCTGATTTAACTCCCATTACATCATTTACCAAGCTACTGATGTTATCATAAACGATTAAACAAGCCGGCAAAGGGGACTCGAACACAAATTTGATTCCCTTGTGGTATGAGGGCATTACCACTCCAGACTGTCTTGCTCTTAAATCAAATTGAACAACTGCACAGATCCTTTAATTCATTTGAATTCTGTATGGAAAAGTGCTTTTTTTTTTCAGAAGGCTGATTTCATTCATCATTTGACCATCACAGGATGAATGAAAGGTATTAAAAGGTAAAGGGAGGGGGTCAGACTTGGAATCACAAATTACTGTGTAAAACTAAAACCAGTTTTGTACTTTAATTAAGGGCTGCTCAGGCTGGGATTCATTTAAATTACCTTAGTTCTTCGAAGTCTGCTGCATTATTTAGTGCTTCCAGTCACTTCTGGTTTGTGTCTGGACTATTTTAACATACTGAAAAAAACTGAAACTTCTGAGGGAGAAAAATTAATAAGCAGAGGAAGTTCTCAATCTAGTGTGTACATAACATGCTTGCTGCCTGCCACTGAAATACAGTATTATCAAATACAAGGGGTTAAATTTAAACTCCATGACCACCTCCCTGCTTGCTTGGTTGTCATTAAGCGTGGGGAGGGAATAGGAAACACTTCACACATCTTGTTTTCCGCTTCTAATATATTTTTGAGTTTTTGAGTGCAGGCTTTGCTTGGATGTGTAATCACTGTGGAATGGCTACTATACTCTTGCTACACTGCATAATACTTTCCCTTCCTCCTACTGTAGGATTCCTCATGAAAATAGGCACTTTGTGTTTTTGGCCCTAAGGACAGAACATAATGTACTGTCTCTAGGAAAAAATTAAAAAAAGAAAAAATCATTAAAACCTTTTCCACTACTTAAAAAACCCCCAACACATGAAGTACTACTGTATTTCTTTTACACACATGACCTCATAGATAGATGTGTGCATCCACACACACAAATGCATTCAATTTTCAATTTAGCTATTTATAGAACTCTCTAATTTTTCCTGGCTCACGTTTTAGTAAGCCTTCCCTGATGGGGTTCAGTTCACAGGGTTTCGCAGCCCTCCATTTTGCTTTAAGTTTGTACCCATTAAATGCCCCTCCCCAACCCTGCCTCCTCCTAGAACCCCATTTAATGTTTTGCCAATTAAATTGTCCCTTTGCTTTCCTGAACTCATCACAAAAACCAGCAGGTTTTTTCTTTCCTAAGGAGCTGTGTGTGTCTTCACAATTTTACTTGAAATCTCCTGGTGGCAAAGCTCAAGGGTACAGTTAACTCCTGCCTACACCCACCCTTTTCTTGCTGATGCACATTTGATGCACACCTAGGAGGTCTTGGGCAGATAAAGGTCTTCTAGCCATGCTGTTGTTCCTTTAGTAGGAACAATGGAGGTTTGGGGAATGTTTGAGAATCATGGAGCCTTTGTCCAAGGTGGCAGCAGGGCAGCAGTTCTGGAAGACGGGCATCCATAGGATGCTGTTTGCTTGCTCCCCATTCAGAGAGATGAGCAAAAAACAAATGAGGTGTTCAGAGACCTCATGGCAGGGAAAACCTTTTCTTCCCTGTCTGCAGTCCCCTTATACTTCAACAAACTGGCCTGTCCCAGGGTAAGGATGCCCCAAGCCAATTTAGGATAGATGGATCTGATGGTACTTCCATCTCTTCCCATCCTCTTTCCAGCTCGCCAGGTGGGAAGGCAAGGCTGAACTGCACTGCAGCCTAGCAGTTGTGTGAATGCCCACTGAGAGCTAAATGCCCATTTGTGTAACTTCCAGCTAAACTCTGCTTTCTTTTGGTAGGAAAAGACATCCTGCCATGTCAAGGTGCAGTGCTGGAAGGCACAACAGCAACAAGAGAGAATTTCCCCCTCTCTCCACTCTCCAGAGCTCAGCTTGCTTGGGTCAGGAGCATACAATCTGCATAAAGGACAGAGAGGTAGTGCTCAGAAAGTAGAAAGCCATTAAAGTGAAAACCCATGAGGCAGATAACAGCTTGCTGCCAGACTTCTCAAAATTTAAGTGTTGATTGTTCAGAATTTATGTCTAGATTTTTCTTAAGAATGCAATTTCCTGGCACATGGTACAAGTCACTCTAGACCTGCATGTCAGCACAGCAGGCATCCTGTTGCAAAGGTTATTATGGAACTATTGAATGTTTTCATGCCAAATTTGTCCAAATTAAGCCGAGGGGAATGGAAATACTTTCCCTGGATAGGTGGTGGTTGCATTAGGTGGGTTTGTTTATAAGGAGAATAAAAGTTCCAGCTAAATATAAAAGCAGATATATCATAATATTGTCTGAGAACTTGAATAACATGTCATTCAGCCTGTGTGCTGTGGAAAGAACACGAAGGTCAAGTCTAAAATAAGATCAGTGACTGTTTGACAATAGAAACATGTAGGAGGTAGAGCAGGAGAATTTTCCACATTTTTTCAAATGGCATTTTTCTTTCAAAAAATATCCTTCTCTACCTTGCAAGGAGTCTGATGCAAAAAACCTTTTGAACTTTGTGCAAAGCATTCTGCTGAATTCACCGTGTTTTTGATCAGCCCCCTGGCAAACCTGTATTAGTAATTTGTGCCAACTGTTTACTTTTTGCATTATGCTCATTTGGGAAAATGAAAGAAGGCTGCTCTGTTGCATTTGTGCTTTTAGAGAGTTTCACTTTCTGCTCAAGCCCTCATCCTGCTTCCCTGGAAGTCAGAGACTTCAGAGAGTCTGCTGCTACCTTTTAAAGGAAAGCACATTTGAATTCACAGGATTGGGGAGTGCACAGAATCCTTGGCAAGGTCAAAAAGAGAGGGGTGGGGGGGAGGGAAACCCAGGCAAACCACTTGGAAGTATTTTATAAAATCTAAATGCATTCCTTTCTAATTTTGTTCATTCACCAGATTCTAGGGTGAAGACATGATGTCAAAGTCTTGCCACTTCCTAAAGTGAAACCGAGGTGAGGATTTCAGCCTCCGCCCTGCAGCAGGCATAACCAAGCTTGTCAGAGAAAGGGAACTTGCAATCCTAGTCTTGACAGCAACATTTAATTCCCTCTACTTTTACTTCAGTCAGTGATGTCAGACCTACATTTCTCTTTTCTCCCCTACATTCACTTTCAAATATAGTTACAACCACTTCCCTGTAAAATGTATTACAAAAGGAGTCTTGAAAATGCCCTAATACCCCTGCCAACTGCTCCAGTGGCAAAATCCCATGACTTTAAAGCAAAGGCAAGAGACAGAACCTAGCCCAAGGCTAAGGCCTGAAGGCAGCTGCCCTTCCTTTCCCTCTGAGCTGTGGCACACAGTCCATGTAGTTTCTAAAGCTAATGTTAAAAGATTCATTGCCAACATGTTCCTCCATGGGAGGACTCTCAGGGTTCCTGGGAGGAAGGGACTGGCAGAGGAAGGAGACGTGGGGGTAGAGCATTGTCTCCTCAGCTTCCCCAACCTGTCCCTGTCCTCTGGAGACTGCACCAAAGCTCAGGGTGGATGTGGGCTGCAGGCTGCCCTTTGGTGAGCCCAGCCCCATGGCCACCCTTTTGCTGGTGGGCATCCCCTTATTTCAAGTGGAAGCCCACACCAAAATGAGCCATGTGATGCTTTCTTAATTCTCAAGCACAAAGATGACCCTGTGGAGCAGCAGGAAAAGGGAGGCTGGAAAGAGGCTGGCAAGGTGTCTGTGCAGGGGAGCACTTGTCTCCTCTGAGGGACCTTGGATGAGGCTGCAGGAGAGGTGGAGGAAGAAGCCGGTGCCTTGCAGCACAGCAGCCTTGCCAAGGAGACCCTCAGGCACAGGCTGGCCAGAACCTGCTGTGGGCAGGGGGCTGTAGGGACAGGTCCTGCTTGGGTTTGTGCTTCACAGCCTCCTTCCGCTTGACCTCCAAACCCTGGGGCAGAGACGGCCAAAATTAGTATCACACTGAGGGCTGGCACGCGATGGCTTTGACCCTAATGATCCCACTGGGAATGCAGTATTGTTCTGGCCCTATTAACAATAATTTGCATGTTGTCTAATGGCCCTGGGAGGAAAAAAATAAAAATAAAAAGGGTGGCAGGCCCTGAGGGAAGAGAAGAGGAAATGGGACTGCTGCCATTTTCTTCTGAAAACTGGCAAAGTAAGAAGGCTGACTTTCTTAAGGAGCCAGAGGTAAAACCATTCACTGCAAAATTATTTAATCTCCAACTTAATAATTCAGCCTTCATTGCTTCAAGGCAGGGTTTTGAGAACCCAAGCCATTTAGCTATTTTGAAGAGCTCCTGTCAAACCAGCCTGATAGGGACCTTGATCATAGAAAACTGATTTTACTGGGACTCTGGGTCTCTCCCAAGGCACTGGTGACAGTGACCTTTCAGGATGAGGAGCTGCCCTCAGTAGAAAGGTCTGAAGTACAGAGACAAGGGATGTCTGCAGACAGCACTTTCCCATCAAACTTGGAGCCTTACATACAAAGAACAGTCAGTAACACTGAGCTGCCACAGTTCCAGTCATTATTTCTTTTGTTGAGAGGAATTTCTTTAGGGATCAAAGTGTCCTGAAAACCAAACAAGCTGCCTGTCCATCCTTTCCAAAAGAACAGGTAGTTTATTCCAGCTGTCAGCAACTGCAAACCAAACAGCTCCTCTCCCACTGTCAGTTCTTGCTCTAGGCCAGTTATTAAAATTAAACAGTTGCGTTTGCAAGAATGATGTATTGTGTCTGCAGGGGGGAAGAGAAGGGAGCAGAGAGAGGGGAAAAAAAAGCAAGAAAGTTTTTTAAAACAAACCCTAGGCCAGTTTACACAGCCTAGCAGTGTGCCAGTGCTGCCTCTTCCCTCGGTCCATTGAACTCACACAGAAGTCCCAGGCTGCAGGATGTACTACCATGTCACCTTCTCACTGCACTAGGGAAAACCAAATAATTTTTTTTAAAAAGGCAAGAAGAATCTAGTCACTTGTAAAATAAATACACTATTCCCTTGTGAAACAATTCATTTCAATTGGTATGAAAAAAAGGTACAAAGGTATGCCTTGGCAGGTTTCCCCACCACTTGTGCCACCCAGGCTGAGAGCAGAGTGGAAAGGCCCCCCCTTTGATGGTCCTAAAGCACCAGGTAGGCTCCCCAGCTAGCCCCTGGGGCTGAGGAACAGCTTTATTGGCCAAAGCTGAGCAGGACCAGTTTCTAGAAAACTACTACAGTACCACCCCTGTCCCACACAGACACAGTCAGTAGGACATGTATGGCATCTTGGGCTCCCCCTGCAGAGAGGATGCCTGGGGAGGCTGAAAAGCCCTCTCAAGGCAAAGCCAGAGGCAGCCCTGCTCCTGTTTTCCACCACCACACATCTGTGCCCAACCATCCACTGTAACCAAGGCTCTGTACAACACTTCACTGATCCCTTTCTGGGTCTGTCCACATGCTCACTGCTATGCAAGGCTAGATACCACTGGTTCTAGCACCCACACTGAAAAAATAGCCATTGACTCAAAACGGGCAAGGATTCCACACATTCAGTCCAGAGCCAAACACGTGGATTTTCTACTGCAGGGATTTTTTGCAGACAGCCATGAGCTACCTCAGAAGCCTGAACAGACTCCAGGCCAGCTCGTTTACTTGCAGCCTTGATTGCCACCTGACATTTCAAGAGACTGGTTTATTTTCTCCCTCATCAGGGCGCCCTGCTGCGGCACTCCAGCCCCATGAGGAGCAAAGCCTTTCCCTCAGCCAAGCTCCACAGCAGTGCTGCTAATTACTGCAGATCTGGAAAACAGAGAAAGGAACAGGTCAAGCTGGAACCTGGAAATAACACAGGCACTAGGATTCCTTCTCGGTTGTATTCACGACCTTGTGCATCCAGCAGCAGACTGAGGATTAGATATTTGGACAGAGTGATTTAATGTGATGGGCCAGATCACTTCAGGAGAGGGGCTTTGGATATGTCTGACTTGAGCAAAAATTTGCAGACACTTGGAGCACAATGTAGAATTTGCTTCTGTTATGAACATACAAAGGGAGCTGTTACTTCAGTTTATTTAGTGTCTTTTTTTTTTACTTAAGCTGTGAGTTCATCCGTGAGAATTTCAACAGGTTTTATCTGTCTACAGCACTGACCACCTTGTTTTGCTAATGGAAATGCCAGCTCATTTACTGGCGTATTTATCTTTGATTTACTTCTAACTCTTTTTTCTCTATTAAAAGTATGAGATTAGAAACAGGATCCTCTACTATGTTTTATAATACACAGTATGAACATGTGAAGAACATTCTTAAGAAAGGAGTTAATTCCTTTAGAGACAAAGCTTGCAATAGTTATTCCATCACAAAAACATGCTAGAGGACTGTCCCATAGATTTCACTGGCCTGCTGTCCATGGTCTTATGCCATCTTTCTAGTGACTCATGCAAGCCTCTCCAAGGAATGCAACAAGAATTTTGCCTCCTAAGCCTCAGTTCAGCAAGATAGTTAAGAGTAACTTCAAGCTCATGGTTAAGCCAAAAGGTTTGATTACTACTCAAGTTCTTTTAAAGTGTTTTAAAATTGCTTCTGTTGCTTGCATCTGAACACTTAATGAAACTTGTGAATGGAAACACAAGAATACAAGTGTATGAAGATGCTTCTTACAGGTGCACATGATATACCTATACCACTCCTTCCCTGAAGTGCCACAGAAAGCTTTTACATATGGTGGGAATAGAAAAGGAAGGACAAATTCCATCTTGAAACACCCAATGAACTGTGCTGATGCTTAAAGGAAAACACAAATACTGGCACCTGCCATTTCTCACACTGCTCACCCTTCCCATGCATAAAAACTAGAAATCAACACCTGAAACTGATCTTTTTAATCTGTTTCCATCACAAGCATTGCTAAAGACATCCAAACAGTGGAGCTGAAAAAGTTTAAGCCTAATTTCCATTTAACTTTTATTTTTTCTTTCTTTTATCTCCTCTCCACTGAAATCTCACCCAACATAGTTTCACAATCTGACTCACTTTGCTCTTTCCCAGCAATGACAACATGTAATGCTGCAGATTTGAGCTTTATTTTAAGCCCCAAATTACTAAAATGGACATTTTGTTCAAAATTGTACCTTGTATTCATTTTTTTTTTATTACAGAACATCAGCCCAGCTCATGATAGCATGATGGGCAACAACACACTTCCTACACCTTATGTGCTGTATAGCTAGCAAGAATACTTATTTCATATATGGGTTAACTGAAAAAGAGAGATATTAGTGATTTGTCCCATATCCTATCGTGTACTCAGTACTAGAGCCAAGAAGAGGAAGTTAAGTTTTGACTTGGTTACTTTCTTGAACAACTGCGCAAGAGCCTCTTTCAGTCACTATGTGGGGAAAAATGAGCCCTTTTCTTTTTGATTGTACATGGCACACATTCTCAAATTACTCACTGAAGTACGCTGAAACCCACTGAGTTGCCTTTTCAATCAACAAAATGGAATCATTCTTTTTATGCCTCCTAAATAAAATAGCAATAAAATGATATATGCACAGAAGGGTGCTGAACTATTTCTTTCAACTAATGCAAAATCATAGAATCAGAGACTCGTGTAGGTTGGAAAAGACTTTTAAGATCATCAAGTTGAACCACTATCCCAGCACCTGGTTCTTTCTGCAGAACTTCAATGGCAAATACAAGGAGGATGGGCTTGCAACTCTGAATGCCAAGTTAGGCACTTGTGTGGAAATTTGTAACGGAGCTTCAGTCATCACAGGAGTAAATTCTGTCACGTGGGTCCTCTTAGAAATACATCAAGTGCATTTACAATCACCTTAACAAAACACGTGCAGGAGTAACAATTTCTCCCTGGATGGATGAGACCAGCAGCGCATCCATCCCAGTATCCCCAGTCACTGACCAACACCAGGTGCTCTGGGGGAGAAGCAATGGAATAGATAATTTTGAAAGAGCTGGAGAAAGCTCTACCCTCAGCACCTGGTGATCTGGTTTCAGCAGCTGATGTTAAGTTTACCCCAAGGTGTATAACTGCCTTTGAAGCAATTTGACTCAAACAGAAGCATACATGTTTTCCTTACCTCTATAAATATCTAAACCTCTCCTGAATGCAACTCAGTACTTCCACTCACAGCTTTCCCATGAAAACAACTTCCAAAGGTTAATCAAGTGTTGCAGAAAAGGCTGGTTTTCTCTATTAGCTAAAAACCTGTGGCTTTTTCATTTGATCTTATTTTTCTTGCCGCATATACAAAGTAAACATAACTACAATTGTTCAATTAAGTACCTCTTCCTGTTCCTATTGAAGTCAATGGCAACACTTTCTAACATCAGATTTGTTTTCTTACTCATTAACTGTAAAATCCAGAAACTGGCAAGAACTTTCCAGGAAGGGGGAATTTTGCGAAGTCTATCGATATACGATAATTATGACAGCAAGATAAAATAACAGAAAATAAATTCTGGACTTTCAGATGCATTTGGAAAAGTTATCTGGTTTCATAGTCTTTTGGGAGCCAAAAGAAAAAAAAAGGGAAAAAAAAAAAAAAAGCCATCAGATTGTTAATGAGACTGAAAGCCAGAGTAAAATAAAAATCCCTCAAATCTGTCATCAGCATTCATGTTTGCCAAGAAGGCCTGGATGTTATCCTGCTGGGGAAGAGAAGATTTATAGCACTGCACACCTTCATCCATCCTATTATTATATATGAAATGGAAAATAAAACAGGCTGGTACTGCCCTTAGAAATAATCAGTATTTTGCTGCCACTGAGTAACAAATGTTGTTATTATTATTACTAAATCAGCAGGAGAGCAGCCACGAGGTGCTCATAAATAAATTATTTTTAAAAAACCAACAAACCAAACAGGGCTGGGCTCCACCCTCCCAAGGGTGTGAAGGAAAATAAAACAGGGATGGAGGTGGGCAGGGCAAAGCCAGACCTGGCACACACAGTTCCTGATGGCCAGGTGGCAGCACCCAGCACCCTGCCCAGCGCCAGCAGGGAGGAGGGAAGGGGGCATTCAGGAAGCTGAGGGCTGCTGGTCCACTTGGAAGCAGAAAGAGAAAACAGGCAAAGAACCAGAACCTCTCACCATAACCCTGATCACCAAAAGGGATGGAAATGAATTAGGCAAAAATTAAAACCCTCTTTGCTACAGGATAGTAGTTATTCAATCAGACCCTTCACACTGTGTTTTAGCTCTGTGACTGCCCAGGTTGCTGACCCGGCTTGGGGCTACCCAGAGCTCAGGTGAGAAGCCAGTAGCCACTGCCTTACCAGCAGCCCTGGGGCAGAACTGTAGTTCTAAAAGGCTTTGGGCTGGTTTGGCGAGGGGGCTGCAGAGCAAGATGGGAGACAAGGACACAGCATAATTGCTGGCAGCTGGTACCAGCAGGGAGCCACCACTTCAGCCACACTTGCCCCCAGTCCTGGGCCCAGCATCCCTTGGTGGCAATGCCAGAGCACAAGGCTGGCTTTCCATGTGCCAGGCACAAATCACCACACAAGACCAAAATCACAGCAGAGGTTTCAGAGAGACAGTTGAGCACCACTCCTGTTTCTACATCCACCTCCCTCCACCATGCCAGGTCCAGCCCACTGAGAGATGACCCCCTCATCAAGGACACCTGTATTGAGCAAAGGGTTGCTGGCAATGCAGTAGTACAAAGTTCCCATGCTGCCTTAGGAAGCCCAGGCCCTGGGATCTGGCTGCTGGGAAAATGCTTCTGCTCCACATGCAATTTCACACTTCATTGCATAGGTCTTGTGATTCTCCTGCTAGAGCCGTGCTCCTCCATCGGAGGAACGCTTGTGCCTCGGCAGAAAAATTCAACTGGATTTTCTTCATGGATTACCGACTCCGAATTTCAAGCTACATACACAAAAAACCTAAGCTACTTACTGTCCAGCAGAGCTAACACAGCAGCTCGGGAAATGCCTGTGTTAGTGCAGGCACAGAACAAACTTCTTTCTCAATATTGAAAGTAAAGTAAAAGTTTTTAATAGGATTGCTGTTTGAACTTTACAGTTCTTTGCAAGATCAAGGCAAATGACATCATCTCCACAAGTGAGACCCCTGGTTCTGAAATTTTAAAGGTCACAGTCAATACTTTTTTTTCTGTTTTTTTAGAAAGAAAACAGACTTCTGAGAAAATACGCAGCCTAATGTTGTTGCAAGCTACAGAGAAAGCTACTATAAATGAACAGGACTAGAGAACCACAATCATTTTCTCTTTCTGCCCTAGCTCTTCTCCTCCTTGCTTCGGCACAGGTCCTCCACAGAATGAATTTCTTGCTCTTCAGCAACAGCAAAAAGAAAAATATTTTGATAATATTTTGAGAATTCGATTATAAACCCACAAAGCCACAAAAACTGGCAAAGGCCGGATAGAAGGTGCAACACTTGAAACTGCCAATTCATTTATTTAACTGAGTGGATTTCAGATCGTTTCCTTTCACCAGTCAAACAGTGACTTGGGGTTAGCCCCACTGGGGATTGAGTCGTTACCAGGCCGCACGTCGCCGCTGAAGAAAGTCAGAGTGCCTCTGCTCCGTGCTCTCCTTGGCCAAGCACGTGGCATCCCTCTCCAAGCAAGGTGAAGTCCTGTGCTGAACAAGCAAGAGGCTTTTGCTTGGGACTTGCACAAGAAGCAATGTGTTGTGCATGTGGGTGCCTGACAGAGATGCTGGGAGAGCAGCTCCAGAGCCCAAAAGGGATGGGATTTCGGCCAGCGCCCTACAGACAAGGTCAGGAAGGGCCCTGTGCCACACCAATATCCATGATCTCTAGCTCAGTCATGGAGGGAGATGCATCTGCCATCCCTCACCTTCGTGACACAGCCATGGACCACTGCAGAGCACAGCAATCCTCCAAGCTTCCTTTCCAAGGCGTGCCAGCAAGCCAAGAAAATTAATGATTTACTACACTCAAAATAAAAAAAGAGAAAGCTCAGTGATTAGGACAGTCAGCTCAGGAGAAGGGAAAGCTGGGGTCTCATTGCTCATCCAAGAAGCATTTTATTCATTTGGCTGTGGACAGCCACCTGAGAAAACACATCAGTCTGCAGGAATCAGACACCCTAGATCTTCCTCCTCCACCAAATGAAATCTCACTCCTGCAGAATTAGAAGAAGCTCTGCTGCCAGAGGGGAGGAAACCTCAGCAAAATCAGCAGCCATCTGGAAAGTGACACCTCCTGAGATGCTGAAGATGTGAGTATACACCCTGCTGCCAGGCTGGAGGAAGTCTGGTTGCCAAAGCTTGGGAAAGGCCTAAACTAAGGAACCGCCAGGAAAAGTGGAGGCTTCTCCTCATATATGTTTGTAGGTGATGGCACCTAAGAGACAGCAGCTGGGCCGGAAGATGCCTGCCAGCTTCAGGACACAGAGGTCACTGGGGACAGTGGCCCTCACAGCCCCAAAGGCTCCCTTCCCCCATGGCTCCCTTCTCTCAGGGCAGAAGCAGCTCCTGACTAGCTTGGGTGAGGGACAGTGAGAAGCCAGGGACCTTCTGTTGCCACTCTGGCTAGGCAGGCACTCGCAGGATGCAAGCGCTTACATTCCACCTAAGGTCCACTTCAGACATCTAAATCCTTCCCCATATATGGCCTTAACTCTCGAGCAGAATATAAAGAACCACAGTAAAGGGACAGAATCAAATAAAAACACATGACCATTGCATTCCTGGTTCGAATGTAAGCACAGTAATTTAAGTGTTCTTGGCTGAATGTTCTCTCTGCTTCTCTCACCTGGGCTTTTTCGCATTCTTTACATCAAAAATGTACATGTCTATGTAAATACGATGGTGCCTGTGTCTCCTTCTGTAGTTCTCATGCTCTTGTTTTCCTTGAACAGCTTGGGGAGAAAGCCATATGTTGGACTAGAGGCGCCCAGAGCCAAGCATGGCTCCCACGTCTGTTAGGTTGTGTGCCCAAAGAGGGAACCCATCGCTGCAAGACAAACACAGTTATTTCTCCCACACCGACTGCATCCCTTCAGTGGTCCCCATGTCAATGTCAAAAAAGTTGCCAAGTGCGACAGGCCACTGCCAAGCCAGTCCTTCTGCAGCTCTGGAAATCAAAATGAAGCAATTAAGTTTTTAGTTAGAAAGCATACATTATACCAAGTACCACAAAATTGCAGAGATGACCTAGTTCTCTTTTTTCTTTTCTAATACAATTAAGATGTTATCAGGCCAAAGTACAATATTGTGGTATCCTGGCTAAAGTGAAAATCTTTGAAAGTGGAGTTTATTTGCTACCAGAACCACAAGCTAATAATGCAGATTACGTGCAGTCCCCATCTGTTGCGTTTTCTAAGTTCTGAAGAAACCCATAAGGCTGTGTATTGTAAGGGCATTAACAACGCCCAGACACCATTATCAGCAGTGTCTAGTGCCTAAAATTTATACTCCAGCAGCTATATCCCCCTCCCACCCTGCCCTTCGATATGCTTTTCTTCGTTGTTTCCCTTGCAATATAAAGAATTCACGTCCTGAAAACACACTGCCAACTTATAGAATGGATTCAAACCAAACAAATAAGAAAAACATGTCAACCAAATTTCAGACCTGAGTGTAAGGCACAGGACCATCCAAGAGACACAAGGCCTGTGCTGCCCAGCTTACCCACTGTGTAAAACATACTCTCATGACTAACTGTGACGCTCTCTTTTCTGGTACTACGCAGCCTCTAATGAACTTACCGCTCCACCAAATACCAGGGAGCCACAATATAAAGGAGGAGAGGGCTACAGCAGCCTGGGGTCCTGCCTGTTGCAGCACCATGCATGACAGGGAGACCTTGCAAGTGGCTGTGCTGAAGTCCTACCAAGCATGACCACCTACAAGAAATGGAAGAGCCATTTCTGGGGTATGGTGCAAGAGGCAAGTTGAAGACTGAGCGCATATATTAAAGTATCCTTTTACACTGACAGGTCCTGAAATCTAGAAAGAGAAAAAAAGAAGAAAAATCCACTGCCCCATGCCCTCCTTGATTTCTCCTGTCTGAAGAGAGAATCCCAAAAGCTGTGTTTGCAACTTCAAGTTAGTCTTTTGTTCTTTGTAACCAGCTAGAAGGTTTTGCCTGTGTTTAATAATGCTATGGCTCAAAGGTACCAGCCATGAACCAGAGAGACAGGCAAAAGCCACCTTCAGGTAATATTTTGCACATCTTCCATGTGTACTTTACAAATAACACGTGGCAGTAAGTGATATCACATGCATCCAAATTCTGGAGCTCTTGTTGATAGGAAACCTCAATAAACAATTAAATGGTTATCGATAAGAAGTATCCTTTCCTTTTAAAGGCAGTCATTGTTTGCAGTCAGAGTTTCTTGTACTTCTAACTGTCGAGCAACAGCTCCAGCACTCACCTCCTCTGGCCAATCACGCCTGGTAACACCTGTCTTTTCACATTCTCGGTTTTATTCATTATTTATGTTTCTCTTTACACAATACACCCACAGGACAATACATCTCCAGCATGCTTACGACTTGATCCAAAGATCACTGGAGTCAACAGAATGACTTCACTGGCTCTGGAGCGAACGGAGGGCCCCAGCTCCACAGACAGGCTTCCAGCCTGAGGAGGGACTTACGCACAAGTTAGGCATCCCAGCCCAGAAGTGCAATCACAAAATCCCTAACCCTTTAGCTGCTCGTCGCTGAACAAGCCGAGGTCTCCAAAAGCCTGAACTGTTAGCAGATTTTTTCCCCCCACCAGTTATGTGTTTTGTGAAAAAAGACCCCCCCAACACTAATGAACCCTCTGTAGTGGTCCATGAACTCGGGGACCAGGGAATAGACTTCCCTCTCCCAAGTGTGGTCCCAACAACGGAGTGCTGGAGTCACTCTGTGTGTATGTGTGTATATAGATAAATGTGTGTCTGTATATGTGTGCGCATTTGTGTATAATACACAGACACACACACACATACACACACACATTTTTTGCTCCCCCTTCTGGCCCCATGAATCTAGGATTTTTTTCATCTTGATGGAAGCAGAGGAGAGCAGAACAATCCTGCCTCCAGTGTAACTTGTAGCCAGGGATCAGCAACACTCCTTTGGGACGTGCGCAATGTAGATTCCTGCTGAGAAAAGGGCCCCAAAGCCTTGCTCCCTCTGTTACAGCAGCAGGAGATGTCCTCTGGATCCCTGAACATGTATCCCCTTTAATCAGGCGGGTTCAGCAGCAGGGAAAAGGAACACCTTCATCTTTGAACAGAGATGGTCAATGCAGGCAGCACATTATTTAGCCTAACACTGATTTACCAGTGCTAACAAACACCAGGCTTGAGAAACATGTTAACTGGGAAACATACACTGCAATTTATATTTTTTTACACATACCTCTTAAAGGTGTGCTGTGTAATTGATCGGCTTTCTGTGTTTCACAGGAGACCGAACCTGAAACTGCCAGTGTCCTCCCTAGCTGACCTCCATTTCTAGGTGACTTATGCCCAGATGTTGGGCTTCTTCTTTGCTATAACTTGTGCCATTTCTCCGTCCAAAACATTAATATCAGAAGCTTTACACATACAACAGGTATGGTTTGTGGGAGAGTGGCTGGGATCACATTTTGTTCCAGTATATCAACTAATATAGGAAAAAAGGAAAGGAATACCCTTCTGATCAATGCAGTCAGTTATTCTGGAAAGAGAGGGAGAGAGAAAAAGGAAAGGCTTTTGACTGACTACAAGTGAAAAAGCTATCCATTTTCCACAACTGGAAATCTTCCATTTCTAGTTGATGCTGAAACCTGCCCCAGACAGATATGATCTCTACCCCAGAAACACAGTCACCCATCAGATCACAACAAATACTCATTTTCCAGAATAATCCCACAGACACAGCACCCAGCACCTTTGTTTCATCTCAAGACAAAGATTTTTCACACTAGACATATCTTATACCATAAAACCCCACTCCAGTGACAACCACAACTGCAGACGCTGCCACCAATGGCCACCTGCTCGCTGGTAACACCAGGATCCGATGTTTGTTGCACACCAGTCTGGTGCATCACCCCTCACGGGCCGGGACACTGCATGCACACACACACAGGTGGCCCCGGCTGTCCCAATACCTGGGACTTGCCACAATGTGTCTCTCCCTGGCAGCTGGATGAGCATCTCTGCTGCTCCCTCCCACCCCACTACAGGACTCTGCCTTGGCTAGGAGCCTGCCTTAGTTCTGCCAATAGGCAAGGATGGACAGTAGTGGAGACCACTGATGAAGACAGTGCCTTGCTCATCCCTTTTGCTCACAAGCTGTAGCTGTTCATCCCACGTGCTGTAGCTGTTCCCCCCCTCCCAAACCACTCCACTGTATCCGGCATTGAGGTGAAACTCGACAATTGGCAAAAGGCCTGCACTGCTTTGGCACATCCCAGCGCACACCCCTTGGGTAAACCTCTTGCTCCCACGAGCGCAATCTCCTGGGCACTGCCCAAGCCAGGGTCCCACCAGCCATGGGCCAGAGCCGGGAGAGGGAGCGAGCAATCGGGGGACATACCCAGCCTCCGTTGTCCTGGATCCAGTTGTGCAGGTGCCGGTTCAGGTACTCGGTCATCCAGGCAGCGATGCTGTCTACGAGGGGAGACATCTCCCGGTTGACACTCTCCACACACATCACACCGCCGAACTCGAAGAAGGCCACAATTCTGCCCCAGTTAACCCCATCTCGGAAGAGCTCTTCCACCACCGCCACGAAGCGGCTCCTGGCCGTGAAGGGTGTCAGGTGCAGCTGGCCAGACATCTGGGCAAAGTCCCTCTGGTAGCGTCGGGAGAACTCGTCCCCCGCCTGGCGCAGGACGAGGTGGACGACCTGGGGTGCAGGGCGCAGCCCCTCGGCCGGGGGCGCGTGGCTAGCAGCAGCCGAGCCGGGGGGCTCGGGGTGCGGAGACACCAGCCCAGTGTGATCAGAGGAAGTCCCAGCAGCAGCAGCAACCGCAGCAGCAGCAGGAGCAGAGAGACCTGGAGGCAGGGGTGCCCTGTCCTCGCCGGCAGCCCAGTCGTATCCCCTCTGTGAGAGTTTATAGTGGATGTACTTCAGCACTATCTCCCGGTTATCGTAGCCTCTTCTCCCCGGATGAGCCATAATTCCCAAGAGGAAGCAGCAAGAGGAAGGGAGAGAGGAAGAAGAGGAGCAGGATGAACCCAAAAAAGTAAAGCAGCCAATAATAATAAAATTAATAACACCAAAAATTATAATCCAGTTACTGTATTGGACACGGTTTCATTCATGCTGGTGTGGGGGAGTTCTCGGGGTCTCGGAGGTACTTTTGTCTTCTCAGTGTTTCCTCCTCGGTTTGAGATGCACGGCATAAATAGGGATTAAATTCCTGTAAATACTTTACTTCCAGGTGCACATTTATTACTTATTATAAATTTACTTTAGGACCATTTCCTCCTCGGTGTTGAAATACATGTTAAAAAATATTATACCGACTCAAAATCAGGTGCATTTTCCCCTAGGTGCTGGACTACCATGGACACGAAGGAGCGGACGAACACACACTGTAAAAACTGCAATTCAACACGATTTGCTAAGCAGCCTTGGATGGACGTTAATCCAATGCACTTTATGCTAGAAACCTCAACACTAGGTTTTGGGTTTTTTTGTTAAGTTACACAAACTAAATTTCCTCTGTAAAGTACTTACTTGGACTATAAATATGTTCCTCTGTCAAGTTTCATCTAAAAGAAAAATAGCAACAATAAAATCCAAACATCACAAGTCTTCAGAAGCGTTAGGTTCTGGTCGCTTTGATGCTTCAAGTCACCAAGGGGATGGGAAAGGGGCAAAAAAAAAATATTCCTACGATTTCAAATGTTTTTTCCCAGACTCCTGTTTAACAGACATCTCCAAAGATGTGTCAAAGCTCAGAAAATCCCGCCTCGCAGCCCGGGAAGACGAACAACCCCAAAGAGACGGAAAATCCTGGAGACCAGATGAACCACATTTGAATCCAAGCTCTCGCAGAAGTGCTCTGTTTTTCCCTCCAGTGCAACGTACAGACATATGCATTTACGTAGTTTCATTCAGACACCGATCGCAGGAACCCGGTGCTTCCACACACACGCACGCACACACCAAAAAAATAAAAATTTTAAAAAAAGAAAAAAAAAAGAAAGCGTGTATTTAGGAAATGATTTTTTTCACAAGAAAGAGCGCAAAAAAATTAATTAAAAAACGAAAATAAAAATAAAGAAGGAAAATTGCTTTTGACTGCTGCCATTTCCCGAGCAGCTTTGTATCGGCGGAGGAAGAGCCCCTGGCGCTGCCGAGGAGGGGCGCGGACGGGGCGTGTGTGCGGTGTGACTGGTGCCGATGGGGACC
>VZTN01019494.1:107131-120580 GCA_013400515.1 Erpornis zantholeuca | reverse complement strand
GCCTCGCCTCGCCTCGCCTCTCCTCTCCTCTCCTCTCCTCTCCTCTCCGGCGTGCGGCTGTTGCCACCCAGCGGCCGCCGCTCGCCCCGGGCTCTGCCGCGACTGCCGGGACCCCCCTCCGTCCCTGCGGGAACGAAGAGCGAGCTCACCTCATACCCGCCCGGGAAACTGAGGGAGCGAGGCGGTGCCCTCTCATCTGTGTTGTGCTGTGGCTGGTTGAGCTCTCGGGGCTTAAGAGGGACAGAGATTGCAGGACAGCAAGTGGAATGAGTTCAGGTAAAGATTGATGATGCTCTGTGCAATCACGGACTAAGGGCTGTACCTCACCAGGATATGCGTGTAACTCACAGCATGGTTTGATGCTGGACCACAAGCTCATTTCATCTCCATCCATATGAGAGACACCAAAAGTAAGGTGCTTGCAGAGAGCTCAGATGGTTTTTGATGGCAGAAATGCAGACAAGGGGTCTGTCAAACCTCTACAGTCTTTCATCAAAAGAGAACAAAGGAAAAAAGGTCAACAGTGAAAGTAACCTGACATTTCCATGGTTTAAATGGGACAAGTGATACAGGAAATCAGAACAGCCATAACCAACCAGGCTGCTGATTCAGTCTGTCACTCTGCTGGTGACTGAATCTAGTACAGTTGGTCCTGACACTGAAAATACATCAGACAGAGATACTGTGTAACACAGAAACTCTGTCTGGGTAAGCTGCACAATGATGTTCTAGCAAGATCAATTTTAAAGTCCAGAGAGTGAATCAGTGTGGGACTGATGTGAAAGATGCATATAAAATCAATGGGCTTTTGTAAGGAGGAATTGACAATATCACTGATTTTGCTTATGGTATTTAAAAGTATTCTGCATGTAGAAATGCAAGTGAGGCCAACTAAATGAACACAGTGTACTGAGGACACGTGATCAGTAAAATGAGAGTTTCATAATTCATAACTGATTCCTGATGGAAATAGGTACAGCATAAATTTATGAGATACTCTGTTTGAAAGGGCTTTAGTAATGATGCTTTTTCCTCATCAGCTCTGCATTCAGCACTTTGCTATAGGAATGATAGCTCCCAGCTTTTTAAAAAAGTTTAATAGGAAAATAGTGGTCATGGTTCACCAGAAAGCTTGCTAACACCAAACACAGCTGAAACTGTACCAAAATTATGAAAAACACAACGGAAAATCCTGGAAAGTGTTCACTTTAAGTAAGGGCGTTAGTGTTGAGTCATGGGAAAGAAAAACTGTGCCTTGAAGAATGACAAATTGGGACTCTGTAAAAAAGCAAAACAAAATTATGAGCATTTAAAGCCTTCTTCTTAACATTAAATGTCAAAAGCATTGCATCTGACCTGTATGG
Source organism: Erpornis zantholeuca (assembly GCA_013400515.1). Lineage (NCBI taxonomy): Eukaryota > Metazoa > Chordata > Aves > Passeriformes > Timaliidae > Erpornis > Erpornis zantholeuca. The sequence continues at coordinate 119,216 of VZTN01019494.1, read as the reverse complement.
CTCTAATTGAAGGGAGCGGCATCTTAAAAGCAATTATCATGCTACCTGAATGGGTGATAAACATCTATTACCATGTCACGAGTTTGCATCACAGTACTGCTTTACACCTTGCTTGTTTGTCTGAGCTCAGCAGGATAAAACAACAGTTTAAAAAGACATCCAAAACAAAAGCAACATGGTTTTGGAGGGAGGTGGAAGAAGCAGCGAGAGAGGCTCAGGATTTCTTAAGGAACATGCAATCGGGTGCACAAAGTCAGTTAAGAAATCATTATGGGGCTTTTAGGTAGCAGAATAAGATGCTGACTACTCAAGATCTGATCCTGCAAGTCCTTCCACACACATTTACCTTTATGTGAGTCAGCCCACCAAAGTTAATCAGATTTATAAGAAGAATTAGCTGTACGAAGAATTGGAACTTGATTAGGAATACAAGCAGCAGCTCACCTGCAGAAAACTCTTTTGACACTTAGAGAGGCGAAAGCATCACCAGCAGGCATCAGTCAGGTCTGGTGGCATGAGGGACAGATTATTTTCTTAAGATCACTTTCTCATCTGTGCTCGGGTGCAACTGACCAGACAGGATCCCACAAAAGCCTGCTCCTTCTTCGGTGGCTTCCCAGATGCCTGCTGCACAGCCAATGTATTATTAACAAATGATCGAGAAAAGTTTGTAATGCCTGGCAACACTAAACTTCCCAACAACCTGAAAGCGGACACCTTTTCCCTGTACCTTTGTGTTAACATCAACAGGCTTTCAGCAGCAATCCTGGTTCCATGTGACCTGCCCACCCTTTTATTTCCTTGGCTCACACGCAGGCAAGTTGGAGAGAAGCAAATGATTGTTTAAAGCCCTGCCTGAGCAGGCACAAAACAAGCAAGATATATGTTTGCACACACAGTGAGCAAGGACATTGCTGCATTTTTTTCTGAAAATAGGAAGATTTTCTATTTTAGAGAAAAATCAAAACCACCGATCACCAACAACCAAAAAAAAAAAAACAGTGAACTAAATTTGAGTAACCTGAAAGAATGAGCAATATAAGCAAATACTATTGTGACACCTAAAGAGGTTCATTGCCTTACAGTGTTGGAGCACGGCTTAAATGCTTGTTTTACTGAAAGAGTCCACTAAGACTGTACCCACAGGTGGGGAATTTGCATATATGCAAATTAGCAAGCCACTCCTCACACAGCCAATGGCTCTGTAAATGCTTTTGGTGCAGTGTCCCATGAGGAATTTGTCTGTGCCACCCACTATGGCTGTGCTTCCCTCAGTTCCAGGCATTCATTCCTAATCCCTCCCATGCCAGCATTCATTTACTCTGTGTGCCTTTGTTCCTGCAAGAGCTTTCTAACTCACCCTGAGTAAAACTAATCACCCACCACATGACTTTCCATGTTTGTTTCTGTCTGTGAGACCACACTACCCACGGATCTATGGTATCTCTGCCAAGCTGGATGAAATGCCTTGAAAGCAATATTCTTGTAGAGACTTGCATGGATGCACATAATTCTGCTATCAGGTGCACGCCACCATTTATTGCTCAGACTCTCTCATCTGGTTTGCTCAACGTGTGGCCCAACATTGCCGCCTAGGCAGCAGCTAGCGTCTGTCGTACAGAACACTTTAAAAACCAGTTTTCTGCATGTAAAATGTTTGGGAGAAAAGGTAGTACCCACGAAGCCTGGATGCATATTTTCCTCATTCTTAAGCAGGATGGTGGCAGGCTAACCTGAACAAACTTTATCACTTCTTCAGAGTGCATTCCTAAAATGGGAGATTGCCTTTCATCCTGCCGGTGTTGCAAATGCTACAGGTGTGGAGTGGATGCTTTTTGGCTGGAAGCGCTTACAGAGCAGATAATGCTACTGTAAAACACTTAAAGCACGCCCAACCTGCAATTATGGTTTATTTCATGGGGTTTAATTGCGCTCATCAGGAAAGGCAGCTGGATGAGATACTTGGATAATATCCTTAGGGTCCAACATAGCAAACAGCTTCTGGCTTTCAGATACCTTTTACTGTACTCATCCCTCAACCATCTTTACTTATGCCAGGATCCATAGGCCCCATGGTTTGGATGGGAAGGAGGCAAACCAGCTGCATCCAGCCCCAGATGTCTCTTTCTCTGACATCTCTATGTCACTATGTGGCAATAGGGTCTTGCCTTCACAAGAGCTGAGCTGTCTCGCCACCTTTCGCAAGACACCAACCTGTGCTTGTGACTGAGGCAGTGCCGCCCATGCCCTTTTTCTGCTCTGTGGAAAAGGATTGGACACCAACTTCCCAGCTGAAACTGCAGAGCAGCAAGGCAGGCAGCTTCTGCACGAAGGAACAGGAAATGGAAACAGTCTTCTAGACAAACAGGAACATCTATCTCTGATTCACAAAGTTTTATTACACCTGTTAAAATTCCTTCAAGTAAAAAGGGGGAAAGCACTTTTTTGAGTGAATGCTTTGAAATAAAGACCAACAGACTTCATTTTAACAACTTTCTTTGAAGCACTTGTTAGCTTTGAAAAGGTTTGAAAAGGTTGTTCCCCTCAGTTTCAAGTAAACTACGTCATTGAAAATTTCATTTTAGACTTAATTGTATGTATGTTATTTACAGTTGGTATCTTTATAGATTTAATCATATTTTGGTCAAGGGCATCGATTCTTGGTGCTTGGTACCATGATTGTGTTAGTCATGTATGTTCTGCTTTCACCCCCCTTATGTTTATTTACATTGCTCTAGCAGCACTACTACAGAAACAACTTCAGAGTTAGAACTGGGAAGATTTAAAATTAACATGGGAATTCCCCTTTCAAGCTGAAAACAAACTTGTTTTCAACTTAAAAAAATAAAATTTCAGACTGGATTGGCAGTATTCCACCACAGAGGAGACTTAGTATTAAATTCCTCAAGGTTTGCCCAAACACCGACCTTCCCAATCAATTCTACGAAATGCATTTCCCACATCAAATCAGATGCTACCCTACCCCTCTTCCAAAAATTAGATATGCATCTTTTGGGTAAAAAAAAAAAAGAAAAAGAAAAAGCATTAGCACTTTCCACTTCCTTCAGTGCAAGTTTCTTCCAAAAGCTTCCCAGCATTATTTCCCCCCCACCACAGAACATCACCCATAGAAATTAACATGGTCGACCTTTCCCACCAATTTAGAGCAACTTAGGTTGAAACTAGTAAAAGAGAGGATTGGAGGTACTGCAAGACAGACACCTCATCTGAAGTCTCCCCCCAGTGACAGAGGAAAGGAAATGACTTCATGAGGCTTTTACTACCAGCTTTGACAGACAATCACACAGAGCCCTACTCTACAGTGTGCCTGGTACTGGCTGGGCAGGAAAAAACCCAATTAAATGGAACTACAAGATAATCTTATTGCACTTACAAGGCTAAATTATGAAATGATTGAGCAGGAATCTAGTTTGGCCTGCTACCTGTACTGAAGAGGAAAAACCAGGAGCTTCAGCTGCAATGTGGCCTTCTCCCACTTCAAAACTTAGAATGTTGGAGAATTAAAAGAATAACATCAGCAGCACATTTTAGACACTCTCCTCAATCCATCTTTGATTTTGTCTTGCTGATAATTTAGTACAAATGTCTTTTGAAAAGACTGAGCAATTGAGATTTTTGAATTTACTGAGAATAAATATCTTGGCACTATTTTTCCCTCCCTATTATTCTGGGGGCAAGCTACACACTTCAAGCCCTTCCTATTACAGAGCTCTAACATAATACAGTGATTTTCTATACAGCTGCATGCTCAGTGCTGGTACAGAAAGACATCTGCCCTAACTATTGCTTCTATTGTTTTCCACTAGGAAGAATGAGTATCACTTGGCTCCTCAGGATTCACAAGCACTTCCAGAGAGTACAAGCACTAGTTACATACTGGCAGTACCTTCAGCAACAAAGGAGGCTTTGTCAGTTTAAGCTCACTTTCATTATAGTTTGAGGATTCTGGGTCTGCTGACAATACTTACTTACATCCTTTTTTACCTCTGCCCCAAGCTGCTAAAATGGAAGGATATGTTGCCACCTCTGCTGTCCTAAAAATTAAGAGGCTCTTGCTGAGCTAATCTCAGGTTTAAAAAAAGAAAAACCCAGACCAAAAAACCCCACCACACCGAGCCCTGCAAATGAATTTATCCATTGCTCTTCATCCTCTTAAAGAACTTAAAAGTTACAGGCTTTGTTGATTCTCCATTTATTTTGAGAAATATAAAATATGAAAACTAGTTTACAGTTCTGGCACAAAAAATGATGACGCAATAAGCACAAAGTTTCTTTTTACAAATAACGCTATATATCTTTACCATTTAAAAGTGCCTAGAGTTTTTCACAGCAAATAAACTTTATTCACCTATATATTTTTTCCTTATTAAAATATTAAATCTATTTAAATTGCACATGAACACCTTGGTGAAGTAAACTAGAAGTAAAATTATAATAAATCTGTATATAAAGCAAACAGTCATTAGAAACTACATGGAATGGAAAAGACTGCCAAAGCCTAAATTGAATCTTAAAGGACTGACCAAGAAAACAAGAGACAAGACACCAACTGATATGGCACAAATGATTAAATTATTGACAATTAGACAATAAGTAGAAAGTAAAGCCTATTTGAAGATCTTCACGGATCTAATACACTGCTAAAACATTTCGATGCAGAGGTTTTGTAACATTTAAACTGGCAAGAGTTTTTCAACTCCTAAACATTTTTCCACAAGATTACAAGGCATCTCCTTCACTTTATATTGAACCTTAAAATGAGTACATTGGTAGATAATGTGCATAAGAAAACAAAATTTACACCAAAGGTTGCCGTGGTTTACAATTTACCTTGTTTTGAAAGTAAAACAGTTGAGAAGTTTATCAGTTAAAATTATCATTAACTTGCAACAGCAGAAACTAGAACATTGAAAAAGATTATTCTTCTTACTTTAAAAAACATACCTTGTTCCAATTTCCACAATTGGTGAGGGGTTCAACCTGCAGTTTCACTTACACTATGCAAAATCAGGTCTGCAAAACTGAAGTGTCTGTAGATCAGGGCCATAACTTTCACCTGGTAGTCTTACTTATCCTTCACAGACACTTGCACTGAATTCTATCAGTCATTATTGGGAGGTGAGTGGTGATCCAAGATGTTCAACCTGAAAGCTTTAGAGGCCCAGCTGCCATAGTGTTATGTGTGCTCTGACATTCTGGGTTATGTTTCTTAAATGCAAACCCTTTAACTTTCCAAGTTGAAGATCCAAAAATTCAAGTATCCAAAGGCTTACACTGATTTTAAGTCCTGACCTTCAAACTTGTGCTGGTCATTTTCATAAGCATTTCTTTCAAACACAACCAATTCACCCATTTTGGTATATATTTTGCAGGTGGTCAAAAGAGTATTTGATTTGCATCAAAACAAGAATAACATAGATCATAGGGTCTGAAGAAGTGTGTTCAAGGCCAGGCTGGGTGGAGCTTTGAGCAACCTGGTCTAGTAGAAGGTGTCCCTGCCCATGGCAGTGGGGTTGGAACGAGATGATCTTTAAGGTTTCTTCCAACCCAGACCATTCCATGATTCTATGAATAGCATTGTTATGTTGCTTTAAGAAACACAGCAATGTTGACAATGGATGTATGACAAATGCTCCTTTATGTCATTCACATTAAGCAGCACAGGAAATATATATGCACACTAGATTTCTTTGCACTGAAGCCAAGCTGTTTAAAAACACAGGAATACACGATATTCTCAAAATTAGTATTATATTATAGGCATGCACAACTTCACATAACTAAACAAAATCAGGAGGCAGGACCTAAAACATATGCTTTGTGAAGAATTCTAAAGTGCCTCAACATTTGCAATCTAATGAATTTTTACCACTTAAAATGAGAGTGCCAATGTGATCCTCTCCAAAAAATGTGTTTATAACCTGGTATCAAAGCAAGTTTAGTCTATGTGAAGAAAATTTGAAAAGTGATCAACCTAATTCAGAGAGGGAAAATAAATAGCCTCAATAAATTACATTTTAAGGTATTCCAGTTAACTACCTATTATTTTTCATCTCAGTTTAATTGAATACCTCTTCTTAAATAGATATAGAGAATCTCTCAACAAAAGCAATCGATTTTGCCTATTTGGGTTGTTAAATATTACTTTCAAAGAAGTGAAAGTGTCCAGTTTTACACATAATTTTAGATTCAGAGTACTGAATGAAAATGGAAATATGACATTGAAAACACAGCAGTGCTAACAAATACAAAATATGCAGCTTTTGAAAAAAAAAGCAGCTCACAAGGCACTTACTATAGTGGTCCATTAAATAAACTGTATACATAGTGCACCCTTAAAACATCATTGTTATGCATCAAGCTTTTTCAGTGTTAAATGAGATTTTATTAGAAACAACCACTGGGTTCTGTGTATTCTGAAGCAGTTACTGAGCAGCCTTGTTTCATATAATACAAATGAAACAAATTAGAAGTGGGTCATATAAGGAGAGTATGTTATCTAATTTCTCATGTGAAAGCTTTTCCGTGCAGTGATAAAATGTAGTGTGGAAGGCCATTCTGACACACACATCTCCCCCCTCCTGACCCCTCTGCCCTAAAAAGCTACATTCCTGCTACTGGAAGAGCCTGGCATTTTAATTACAATTGATTCTACCATCAACTACTGGTTTGGCTCATCATTTGCAGCTTTGAAATTAATGTGCATAACAGTAGCATTAAGCCACTTTCCTTTCCAGAGCAAAAACTGGCAGATTAAGTATCTGTAAAAATTGTATATTGTTCAATGGCTTAAAATGCTGAGTCATAACTGACACACTTGATACTGGTTTGATTTTTTTTGTCCACAACATACTTCAAGGGCCAGAAGAGCGACAGACCCGATCACATCTCCTAGCATTTCTCTGTGGGAATGGGTTCTTCATCTCCCTTTAGAAAGTATGCATATATTAAACCATACTTTTTAATTACTCCCACACTGAGAAAGCTCGGATCATACAAACGTATTTGCCATCTCCAGGTTTCCACAGTTGTATGTTGGACAGAATAAGGAAAGCTGTCCTTGACAGAAGGATCTGTAGATTGGCCAAAGGAAAAGTTAACATTCTAAATCAAAAGCAGTCCCAAAACGTTAGCAAAAGGTACCAACTTGTTCAGGGGACTTCAATCTACTTCAGCCCAGTCTGTCATGGTGCTTATTTTATCCATAAGCACCAGAAATGAGAAAACTTAAGTATTTGTCCAGAATTACTGCACACAGTCCATTCTCAAATTCTACTCTGTAGATCACTTACAAGCTCCCCAAATTCTTTCCAACTCAAATCACCAAAAAAAAAAGGTATCTAATCCTCATTCATTCACACTTTTGCATAGTTTAGCATTTTCTGGATTTGTACTTTTGTTTTTTCTTTCATAGCTTTTGAGGGGACTCCTCTGTCACACATGCAAGTACTTCCAGTCTAAATCCTTCAGGAGCAAAACTGAGTCCCACTTAAGCAGCAAGCTGTCCAGGACTGCTTGACATTCTTCTTTCCACTCAAAGTAAAGATTACTCAGTTTTATCTGCACTTTCAGATTTTTCCCTTTGCATCATGCAGCGACGAACTATGCTGTCAAAACTTCCTAGGTAAAACAGGCCAATGATGCGAAAAATGCCCATGCAAACAACCTGGAAACAGAGAGAAACAGCTTTCAACTCATTTAGGATCCTGGTTTGCAGTGTATTATTGAATCATAAAATTAAAAAAAAAAAAAAGTAGTTCTAGGCAGGCATGTCATATAATCTTCAGAAAACAAACTTACCAAAACAAGCTAACTATGTAACAGTTCAAGACTGAGTGGCAGGGAATACTCTTAGCTCACTCACCAATTTGCTGCTTCCGCTTGAAAATACTACTGTGGTTTCCTAAACCCCAGTGCCACAGTATCAATAGCCATTTGATGAAAAGATAATCCATGTTTGCATAATGTTCTAAATTTTAAAATTATTTTAAACTATCAGAGATTACAACAGTTTGGTCCTTCCCAAATCCTACCTGCTGAAGACCTTCAGTAATAGAAGTGACTGGTGACATTCCACTTGTCAATATTGACAGCATGTAACCATCTGATCCAACTGAGCTGTTGAAGTTCCCTTGCTGGACGGAAGGATTATGAAAACAGAAAGTAATTTACTCAGTTGTGGCAAATCATGATGTGTCTTATTTCAACAGCTATTCTCGATGGACATAGATGACTGACATCACTAACAAAAAATATTTTAATGCAAAAAAATATTACCCGACTTAAGAAACAAAATATTCAAAAATATTTGGGGCTATACAGCAACATTCTAAAAGGCATTCACTTAAAATTGGAAAAGGAAGCTAACCTCTCTCTTCAGAGAGAGGTGTGCTAAATTACTGCAGATTTTTACAAGACATAAAGGCTGTAAATTTCTTCTTGAGGCATGCTTACTTGTAGAGAAAATGAATGATAGTCTTCACAGCTATAAGCATATTTCAGAAATGGAATGATACCCTCACTCTACTAGATGACCAATCACTACTGTAATTGTATGACAAATACAGCTTGCCTTTTGTTAAAATTAGGTTGCTTATCACATGAGATTTGGCAAGGCAGTGTATTTCAAATGCTAGGTAGCAGGTTCTCCTTCACCTGTAGCAAGGATTTTTAACTGCAAGACACAGCTTGCTAAGCAATTTGGCTGGCAGAAAAGGGGGGGCAGACACCAGGAAGTAAACCCAAACCACCAAACAACTTTACTTAACAGAAAAATTGCAGTTCTATAGCTCTTACTCCCAGGCTTCTCTCATTTGTTTCCATTTGACTTTATGGCAGGAAACAGACTTTCTTAAACACTGTGGGACTAAATCTATGGAATGTGGAAGTGACAGGAAAAGGTGGTGTTCCTGAATCAGGGTTAGGGGTGAATCTATGCAAAGTAGTAGAGGTTATTAGATCTGGTTATTTCCCAACACACACCTGAGAGTACACAGACACCTTCTCGTTTCTATTTCAGTCTCTCAGCTGATGGCTAGAGTCCATAAAGATCATGTCTGAACTAATACCTGATCCAAAGCGTAAAAAGTATAGTATAGATATACCAGATGCTTAAAATGAGAGTGGAGATTAGTTTTCCTTAATCACCAGAGGAGAATACTGTGTTGAGGTAGTACTTGCTTTTAAAACAATATCAGACATAATTTTGTGTTTATGTGCTATATTTGTGAAAATACTGTAAAAACTTCACAATTGAACACCTGCTGTAGATGTAAACAATGTTGAAGATCAAGAGTATTTGGAACTGCAANAAGCTAACCTCTCTCTTCAGAGAGAGGTGTGCTAAATTACTGCAGATTTTTACAAGACATAAAGGCTGTAAATTTCTTCTTGAGGCATGCTTACTTGTAGAGAAAATGAATGATAGTCTTCACAGCTATAAGCATATTTCAGAAATGGAATGATACCCTCACTCTACTAGATGACCAATCACTACTGTAATTGTATGACAAATACAGCTTGCCTTTTGTTAAAATTAGGTTGCTTATCACATGAGATTTGGCAAGGCAGTGTATTTCAAATGCTAGGTAGCAGGTTCTCCTTCACCTGTAGCAAGGATTTTTAACTGCAAGACACAGCTTGCTAAGCAATTTGGCTGGCAGAAAAGGGGGGGCAGACACCAGGAAGTAAACCCAAACCACCAAACAACTTTACTTAACAGAAAAATTGCAGTTCTATAGCTCTTACTCCCAGGCTTCTCTCATTTGTTTCCATTTGACTTTATGGCAGGAAACAGACTTTCTTAAACACTGTGGGACTAAATCTATGGAATGTGGAAGTGACAGGAAAAGGTGGTGTTCCTGAATCAGGGTTAGGGGTGAATCTATGCAAAGTAGTAGAGGTTATTAGATCTGGTTATTTCCCAACACACACCTGAGAGTACACAGACACCTTCTCGTTTCTATTTCAGTCTCTCAGCTGATGGCTAGAGTCCATAAAGATCATGTCTGAACTAATACCTGATCCAAAGCGTAAAAAGTATAGTATAGATATACCAGATGCTTAAAATGAGAGTGGAGATTAGTTTTCCTTAATCACCAGAGGAGAATACTGTGTTGAGGTAGTACTTGCTTTTAAAACAATATCAGACATAATTTTGTGTTTATGTGCTATATTTGTGAAAATACTGTAAAAACTTCACAATTGAACACCTGCTGTAGATGTAAACAATGTTGAAGATCAAGAGTATTTGGAACTGCAAAGTAATTGCAGATTTTAGGATTCAATGGGTGTGTTTTATGATCATGAAATTTCGTGTTTGTTTCTATTCTGAGGTGCTTTATTAAGCACGCAGGCATTCTCTAGCACAAAACATTGAAAAAACTAATCCTCAGAAAGGCAATATACTAAGAGCAGCATTTTATGTACTTTAATCACTCATAAATTAGAGACTTCAGATATTAAAAGCCAAAAAAGGTCAACTGCCTTCCTTTATTGTAGAATTATTTTTACATTAACTCATCTTCAAGAAAAATAAGATAGTAGAACAAGCTTTTGAGGTTGGACAAGTGGTATTTGATACATAAAAAGTCAATAGTTTACTGCTTTCAAGTCAGTCATAATCCATCTTTGAGACATTGCATCATATTGATGCATCATTTCATTCTGTCTGTGTACAACTTCAGGTACCTTTTACTTCCGATTGTATAAAATCATTTGTGGGCACAGTGGCAAGAGAAGAATAAAAAGAACAGCTCTTGTTCAAACTAACCTAAGAGAACTATTTTGTGTTAATTGGTTTTGCATTTAGCTTAGCCATTATCTTACAGCCTTAGGCAAGCATTATGTGATCCTAGTCTCTTCAACAGAGAACACGCTCAAAAACCATAATTTACTTACTATGGCATCTTTCACGATAACTCTGGCAACTTGTTCTGCTTGGCAAACAGATGAGGTTTCAGAAATCAGCTTCGTCTCTAAGGGCTTTAATAGAAAAACACTCATTTAAGTTTGACTAACAACGCACAGGAAAGAAAAACATGAATGTCAAATTTTGGGTTTGGGTCTTTTGTCATGAATGACATCACTGCTAGCAAGTGGTATCATACTGTCACCTAAAACACCCAGTTAAACAAAAGTATAAGCACATTCATAAATAATAGTCCAATTTTAAAAAGGGAAATGACAACTTTTCCTTCAGTAGTATACTTTTTGTATATAGTTTATTACAACTATGAAAGTGGTTTTTTTTCCCCAAGTATTTTATTTTCAGTAGAAGCTATCAAAATGCTTTAACTATTTTTCCTCAATGCCTATAACTAGTTCATGGTTTTTGCCAGAAATGAAGTAAAAGACTGGCCTGAAATATTTTAAAATCCTATAAACCAGCTTTTTTTTCTTCAGGCCTACTCTAATACTGGGACTAATTTAACTCTGAGATTTTTATTTTTAAAAAAGCACTTGTAGGGAAAATTTGAACAAGTACAGGTTTCTCATCATCAATTTGAAGTATTACAGTAATTAAATTTCACAGAAAGGGGCCTATTTCCAAATATTGGTAGAGTTATGAGTTCTGATTTAATCAACCAAGCTCAGTGAATTTTTTTTTTAGTGGTTGTATTTTAAGGGTGACCAGGGAGACATCTTTGTGTCTTTGCCAGCAGAAATCACATACAAAAACCTTTCACATGTTCTCCTACAGTGATATGGCTTATGTCATCAGATCTCCATTTCATAGCCCCTTTCACTTTTGATCTTATGGGCCAGTATCAAACAAATCTGAATGAGGTATGGGGCTACCAACAGTAATTCAAATACTCTATATCTGGGGAAAAAAATAGCAGCTGCTCAGGAGCAACAGGTAATGTTAATGACATGTTGGGAATAAGGCAGGCAAAAATCAGCCATTAAGTACTTGATCTGGCTACTCAGCTGGCCAAGGCACAGCTGTCATTTGTGAAGCAGCTACCTCGGAGAAAAGAAAAAAAGCATACTGATTAAACACAGGAGAACTGTAGCCTAGTTCGTGACATCTTCTTTTACTATATTCAATGATTACAGAGAA
>VZTN01019494.1:89646-107041 GCA_013400515.1 Erpornis zantholeuca | reverse complement strand
AAATAGGCTATTATGAAGGAAAAAATCCTAGAAAATGTGCAAGCTATACAAGTATCTGCAGATGTCTAATTCTGGCACTTTATGCGGATGTGTGGGAGTATACATTTAATACAGAATATCTGTATCAAGAAATGATGAAGTAAGAATTGTGTTATACAATCCCTACTGATTCCTATTCAAAGGGTGAAAGACAAAATGGAATTCAAACTCAATTTCCAATTATACATGATGGCGCATGCTGAAAAGATGATAGCCTTAGATACCAGATTTCTAGTTCACAGTATGCAAATAAAAAATAAGAGATTTTTTTTTTGTGGTTATCTGATTCTTTAGTCTGAACAGGGGGCCTGAATGTGATTTTTAGAATTATACTTCACATGTATGGACATAGCAAATGACAAGGTGACAAAAGGTCAAAATTTTCACTTTTATGGCAGTCCAAATGAAAAAGGCCTGCTGCTGACACATCCTTCTGAACAGTGATACTATCATTTCCACTACGAACACAGTGGAAGAGAGTTTCCTTTCTATTGTAATACTAGAGAACAGCCATCACTGAACTGGGTCATTTCATGCATTCATACAACGTGATTAGGTTGCAGGCTCCACTGAAGGAGCTGAGGTTTATTTCAATGTCACATCTATCACAACAGCCACACATTATCAAAGATGCAAAACAGGAATATTATTTTTGGTTAATTAAGCTTTAATATCAAAACAAATAGTGATTTCACAATTTACCATTCCACACCAGTATTCTGACTGTATGCAGGGATATTCTGCAATGTCTCAGATCTCAAAGCTAAGTAGTTCTTAAAGCCTCAGAACAATAAACTACACAAAATTCTACCACAAGCTATATCACCCTGAGTAGTTAAAAACTGATAAAACTGAAGTGTATAAAAGTACTTCTTAAAATCTTAATATGCTTTAAAAATAATGATTTCAAAAATTGAAGCACAATTTACCTTTGTTTTACTTTCTTCTGCAAAGCCAGGAGTGTCAGTATCTGGAGGATAGGCCACTGTTACGTAGACATTATAAGGTTTTACCTGTGTTTTACAAAAGCATTAAGTGTTATCTTAATACTGACAGCCTTTATATGTCCCTTATAATTTCATTAATTTCTCTTGTAATTAAGAAATTCAACAAGCATGAATTCAAATTGCTTCTAGGATTAAGTATTCAGAACTTGCAAGACTTGCAGCTTTGTCAACTGAGAAACAAAATAGTAAAGATTTAAAAAAGGTGGTTGTGGTGCTTCTTCTAATATAAGTCTCTAAAAACTTTGCCAATTATTTGATGAATTCCAGTGGTTTTCAATACATTTAGAAAGAATATTAAAGTAGTTTAGGTCTATAATTTTACCAATTTCAACTCCTAAAAGAAGGCTAAATCACAGTCAAATACCCAACATTTCTAAACACAAGGCCAAAAAGGCTTTCACTGAGGAAAAAACCCAACAAAAAAGTAAAATTCAAATTTGTTATATTTAGGAGGTATACTCAAGTCTCAAGGCTTTTCAACCCATGGTATAAACTTGCAAGAGGTCAAAGTCTAAGGAGACAAAAAATAATTGGAAAATGTGAGGGAAAATGGAAAGTCTTACATTAAGGATTGTATTTAGCTATGTATTTGTATGCATGTGTCATGGAATTACATCACTTATTGCAATACTATTCAGAAACTGCTACAATGCAAATCTGTACTCCAATACAAATAAAAAAAGCTTTTAATGAAAATATTCAGAGGGCTACGATAAAGCAACATGTTTGTAAAACACTAAGCATTTTTATTTAGATTATGAAACATTCTATATTGAAAACACTTCCTGAAATATCACATCACATGCCCGTAAACACCTTATTTTTAGTCTTGAATAATTCAGTCTTCACAAAAGTATCTGTCACCAGTCTGAAGAAAGACCCTGCACTGTTCTATTTGGCAGACCAGAAGTGATTAGAGGCAGTTTTACCCCACATTCTTATCCTTATGAAGGATATGACACAGCATATGAAGGCATGCAACACAAGCTATGCAGGGGTCTAGAACCAAAGAGAGACTTTTTATATATAAACACTTAATAATGCAAATACACATTCTTAACAGAAAAATGCAAAAAGTAATTTTCAAATCAGTTTTATCTGTCTTCCTACAATGTACTAACCCATCAAGTTCCATTGAATAACAAAATGTCTGGTTTTGGTCTTAAAACAACCAGAAGTTTAGATCACTGTAGTATAAAAAGCTCATACATATCAAAATATAGAAGGGTGAGTCACTGTCAACCCTTTTTTTTTTTTGAGGACAATCCTCAAATTCAACTTGGGAGTTTTACTGTTCCATATGGTTCACATACCACTTACCATGGACTCTCAAACAACTGGCAATCATTGTCCTTTGTCTCATGCATACATGTGGTATCTTCAATATCATTCTGCAGTTAGAACCTCGAAGAAGGCTTTTAACCAAAAGTCTTAAAAATCTAGTCCTTTTAGTTAAAATAAAAGATTAAAAAAAGTCTGCATATGCGGCCATCCTCATTTCTAGGAACAGATTCAATCTATTCCCTCTTACACAACTGAAATCAGGTTAGTTTCTGCAAGCCCATGCAGAGCAATAGGATTTGTACTACTGCCAAATGAGGGCAAATAACATACAGATATTAGCAATGCTGCACAATACAAAAAAAAACCCCAACCTATTTAAATGAAAATGTCCTGTGCTGACAGTTAAAACAAAGTTGTTTATCATCAAATCTACTTAAAATTATTGCACACATACCTCCATTTGCAGGGCTTCAGCCAACCCTCGAAGAGCAAATTTTGTTGGAGAATAAGCTGTATAACCAAACAGGCCTAATTGCCCAGCCTGGGATGATACAAACACAATCCTTCCCATTCTTCGCTCCTTCATGGTGGCGATTACTGCTCGGCTTGGGTAAACACTACCCAGGTAATTGACTGCCATTAATCTCTGTATAAACAATAATAATATTTAAGTATTTGAGCCACAGATCCAGAATCCTTCAGTTGTTTGGTCTTATTTATCAAAAAAAACCCAATTTTAGTCTGCTTTAACAATCAAGTTCACCAGATCTGTTCTGGCAAAAGAAACAACTGTTTTCTATTCTACAACTTCATAAACTGTTTTATAGCTAAAAATCTCACTTCAAGCCAAAAGAAATCCTGTAAGTCTTAATAGCATCCAGGATACAGATAATACTGCGAACCATATGGCCTTGAAGGAGAAAAGACTATTTGAGGGAAAATCTAACCTGAACAGTCTCCAGGAAGCAATCCATTTATGCATGATGCATGAAAACATACTGAAAGTTTAAAGAGCTTTCTAAAACAGGAAACAGGAAAAATGCTATGTGTTTACACGTTCCAGAGATTTTATTCTTTGCCAGGATCAAGGGAAGTCTTTAATTTCACTCTCTGCAAGACCTAAAATACAACTGATAGCCTATACAAGCAATAAAATGGACGATTCAAATTTATTATAAAATTATGCCCATTTAGTATTTTCAGATGATTCAGCATTATATGTAGATGAATGGAGGTCTGAGGGCTGTGGGCATAAAGTAACCAGAATACAGGTGTTTTGGGGTTGCATTTTGTCTTTTCATCAGAGCAGCAGCTTCTCAAGCTGAAACAATTCATGCATGTAACAGCTGTATTTTTCTTAAACAGATTAAAAATATTTTTGAAAAATCTTCAACAGAAAAAAATGAAACTATGTGAAATAGGGGAGAAGTTAGAGGCAACATTTGCAAATCTGAAGAGGTTCTGACAGATAGCACAAGTCAAGCATAACACTGTTCAAGTCTGCAAAGACACAGGAATGCAATCTAATTGCTAGAATGGTTAAATAAGAAATTATCATATGATGGAATAGAAAAGTATGCTCACTCACTTCAAAAGAATTCACTTCAATATCCTCAAATTTTCCTGTAACTGATGTTCCTGCACAGTTTACAAGCATGTCAACTGGCCCCAACTTCTCCTGAGCCTGGAAGAAGGGACAGAAATTAAGATAATCTTTATGAGGAAAAAACCTTCCTATATCACCATACCATATAAGAAACTATTTCCAACAGAAATACAACACAGTGAAATAAGTTTCTTAAGATACATAGGTGAATCAGTTATTTTCTCACCTGTTTTAAAACGTTCTCCACCTGTTCGTAGTCTTTGGACACATCAACAGAAATACAAAGTACGACCTAGAAAAGAAAAGTGAAAGCACATTTTCACAACACACTAAGTCCAGTAACTGTTGACTCCGAACTTTTCAAAATGAAACAAGTCCAATGTCATATCCTTTCCACAAAAAAAGTCTTTTTGACAAGATGCTCTGCACTTTTTCCACAGTGGAGAAAGCAATCTCTGCTCCCTCCAAGCTCCTCCCCCTCACACACAGGTTCTAGTATAAGAAAGACTACATTAAGAACAAATAAGCACTGCATGATTTTCAAAGCAGCTACTCATGTGCAAAGTACCATTTCTAATTTACTGTACTAAGACACATGATTGATGGAGTTATTTACATGAAGTTTAGTAAAAGCTATTTTAACTAAGGCAATCAAAATTCCCCAGTGATATATTTAACTCTCATCAGCAAAGCACAAGTCAAATGATTTGTGTGGCTTACGCTCATCTTTAAAAAAAAAAGGGTTTTTCCACCTCATAGCAAGGCATGGTTGCAGTGCACCCTGAAACTGCAGCACCAGAACTGCAAAAGCAATTTGTTCCACAATTTCGAAAGCAAGTGTTAAAAACCCACTAATTTTAGTACTTGCAATGCACACTACATCCTTCTTTGTTTTTTTTTAAGAATAGTAGTAAGCCTAGTTGCATAATATTTAAGTGGGACACCTCAAGGACAAAATACAAATTCTATGAGAAACTGACACATTGCACTGTCATAAATATCTAAAAAAAGTGAAATAATGTGTACATGTTTGCTCCTTTTCTCATAATCAGACATTAAGGTGTTTCGTTTTAAAGACAGAAAAATTAAAATAACGAGGGAAGAAAGAAGCAGAGGGGAGGGGTGGGCAGGCAGGATGAAGGAAAACAGGTGATAGTGATATGGTTTTCTTGCAGCTAAAATTTAGGTCCTGTTTTCCTCTAAAGTTACTGACTACTTTCAGCAAGATGGTCTCAGAATCTAGGTTTTAAAGCACCTTGAAGTCAACTTCTGGCCAAAGAAAGCACTGCTTGTTTTAGGTTACCACTCCAAACTGTAAGACGGCTCCAAACTTCAGGTGCTAACAAATAAGCTACTCTCTCTGCCAAGCCATCAACAGAACTCTGGGGCAATTTCTCATCTTGAAAAGAAAAGCCATCTCCTATTGCAACAAAAGGAGGGATTCCTCTATTCTTGTTCCAACTTCTATCCTTTCTGTTACTTTGGCCAACTAACTGAAAGTCAGAGGTGAAATAAAACAAAATAATCAGTAGTTTGCAACAAGCATGCTCATGAACACTTATGGAGCACATGGGCACACACACAAAAAAGGCTTATGACAGTGTAACTTACTGCTTTGGCAGTGATTTGTCAGTCCTGCCCCTGGTCAGACTGTGACACTTCTTAGCTGCATAAACAGAACCTGCCTGCCATTCCTGTACAGCAGGTTGGCTATTCCTGCCTCCCAGCATTGTGTGTAGTTGGACATCAGAGTAAACTTGTGGCACAAGTTATTGACAGGAATCCCCTTAAGGCATTTATTACATTTTGGAAACATTTATCTTTTCCATAAGTTTAAGAAAACAGCAGCTGAATGCAAAATACACTGAATTATTATTTGGATGTCTTTGCCAAGATCAGTGGGGAGATTGAGCAAATCACAGTTCTCTATAAAAACTGGAGCAATTTGTTAATTTAAGAGATCACATAGATCAGTTACACTGTGACCAACACACTCGGGACCTACCATAGCTTTTCTTGACTGCTACCACATTTTACAATTCACCTCTTTGCTTCTATTATCATGCATTCTTTCTGCTACCATATACTAATTAGCTTCACTCCAAAATACAGACTGTTGATCCACATCTAGGACACAGAATATGCTACCAGAAGTAATAGGCCCAGCCCTACTCATTACATTTTGTTCTAAATACTGCATGGTGTTGGATCATTAATAAAGCTTTCCGCATAAAAGATCAATTCAAACCCCAGAAAAGTAACCAGGAATACTCTAGATTAGAAAAACGAATTAAAAAATATTGGAAAAAACCTCAAAGGGTAAGGATTTTGCTCCAGTGCACACCTACATCCATAAAGGCTGCACCATCAGCACTCTAATCACATGCAAACATGAAACATTAAACATACACACATAGGTCAGACTCTGGTTGTCAATGCAACTTGGTTTCAAGTATGTATCCAGGAGCTGAAGAATGACAGCACATGCCCAAGGAAACAGTAATCTCTCCTCAGGATCTCTGCCTCTTAGTTTGACATGGGACCATTCAACACCTTCAATGACACAAAGAGATCTGCAGGAAGTTTACAGATGACACCAAGCTTGGTGGTGCAACTGACACACCCAAAGGACAGGATGCCATCCAGAGGGACCTGGACAAGCTTGAGAAATGGGCCCTTGGGAATCTCATGTAGTTCAACAAGACCAGGTACAAGGTGCTGCACCTGGATTGGAGCAATCCCCCCTTACTGATGCAGGCTGGGGGATGAACAGATGGAAAGCAGCCCTGGGGAGAAGGACTTGGGGGTGCTGGTGGATAAGAGGCTGGACAAGACCCAGAAATGTGTGTTCACAGCTCAGAAAGCCAATGGTGCCCTGGGCTGCATCCAAAGCAGTGTGGGCAGCAGGGTAAGGTGGGGGATTCTGCCCCTCTGCTCTGGTGAGACCCCACATGGAGTGCTGCATCCAGCTCTGGGGTCCCAGCAGGAAGGACATGGACCTGTTGGAGCAAGTCCAGAGGAGGCCATGGAGATGACCAGAGGGCTGGAGTCATCTTATGAAGGCAGGCTGAGAGAGTGGGGGTTGTGCAGCATGGAAAAGGCTCCAGGCAAACCTTACAGCTGCCTTTCAGTACCTAAAGGGGGCTTAAAACAAAGCTGAAGAGGGGCATGTAATCATAGGACAAGAGGAAATGGCTTCAAACTGAAAGACAGTAGGTTTAGATAAGATATAAGAAAGAAATTCTTTACTGTGAAGCACTGGCACAGTGCCTCATCCCTGAAAGTGTTCAAGACCAGGTTGGATGGGGCTCTGAGCAACTTCGTCTAATGGAAAGTGTCCCTGCCCGCAGCAGGGGAGCTGGAACTAAACAATCTTTAAGGTGCCTTCCAGCCCAGACCATACTGTGATTCCATGATCTAGTAAAGGTAACAGTCTGTGTATGTTATTCATACCAGACATAACCTTTCTCTACAGACTTTCAGTAATCCTTTTGTGCAGCTTCTCCATTCATCTACTGTCATTTTCCAGCTCATGATCTGCTGTTCCAGTGCAAGCTCTGCCCCAGACTCCCTCTTCCGTTCTTTGCATTCAGATCAGCCAGACTTCCCCATGTCCACAACCCAAACAACAGCTACAGAAGAGCCAGCCTGCCCATCACCTCTGCTGCCTACTGCTTAACCTGGCTGCAAGCCTAAAACTGCTTCTGCAAAAAAAATCCTTGTCAGTCCACACTGGAGCTTGCTCAATCTTGAAGGTACCTTTGGAGATTTTCACTGAAACTCCTAGGAACATGCACCAAGTAATACTCTTTTAAAAAGTCTGCATCTATCAAGCTAGGACAGATTTTAACGAGAACATCCTGACACAGTGTTTGACAAGGGATTAACTGTAATGCTAAGCTTGGGAAACTGCTAGAGCAGCTAAAAGAAAATGGTTATCAGGACTTTTTTTTAATGGGCAAAATACAGCTTCTCCTCACCTCAAATGGCTTAGATTTTCAAACCAAGTTGATCTGAGTAAAGCAGCATGCACAGAAAAAAAAATCAGCTTGAGCCATTTGACAAAAGTATAAGGAAGAAAAGACAGAATCTTATAAATGGAGGTATGAAAAATTTTTGTATCAGCTACTATACTAACATTATTGTCTGAAAATATTCAGCTTTTTTCATTGCTTCTTTTCAACAGAATATCTAATTTATCAATTCAAATCTCTTTTTATGGACAAATAAATTGCTTCTATTTGTGATCATGAATGGAACTTAATTCCTAAGTTACTTTCATGATCAACAAAGTTCTGGAACACACAAAGTCAAAGATGTTAATAGTTTCAATATTATTTCCCCTCTCCCCTCCATTATTAGTACTGAAAAAAATTTATTTTAACATTTCACCTCAACGTTGCATGCTTTGAACACAGCAAGCTTAGCTATTCTAAGCTAGTACTTCTGCAAGCTCTAAAACCATTGCCTTCATGCATGAGCACATTATCTACTCAGCAAAGCATCTTCTACGTTTAGAAGTCTCAGAACTCCACAAATTTAACTTTTGTAACTGGTACAATACTTAGGAAAAGGAAAAAAAGTATGATGTAGTGAAATAAACCTGGGAACAAGCAACTAAACTTCTATTCCAATACAGATGATGTATTTATGAATTGCAAAAAACAAGATGTTTGAGGGAAAAAAAATGGTTCTTCCACTTCATTTGAAAGAATAAAATGCTCATCAAGTGACAGTGAATTGCAGCTATCCAAAAAGCATTCTACACCTACAGATGAAGACATCTTTTTCTAAGAAAAGCAGGCTAATGCACTAACTAGGCAACATCAAATATAGCAAGAGCTCAGAACATCTCATATAAACAGACACCATGGTATTCCCGAATCCAAATACTGAGTCCTCACTCATTTTTGTCAAACAGCTTTGTTTTAAAGACAGGACCAGTAAAGTGTGGTGTAGTGACTATCTTAAGGAAACCACACAACAGCCTCCTTGGCAGTGACCTTACCTGCTTGTCGTTAACAGAGTACTTTTCTATTTCCTTCTTTGTCTGCAACAGCTTGTTCTGAAATGGACACAAAGACAGCTAAAGTGTTGTAGTTTTGAGAGCAGCATGAGTCCCCAGTACTTCAATAAGGCTTAGAAACATCCCCTAAAGCCCCCCAAAGTTATCCTCAAAGGCACAGTATTTTACTGTCATTACCATACTGTACCTTTACAGTTATACCTCATAGGTACAGTATTTTACTGTCATTTTGAAGACTAATGAATATATGAAAACATGAAATTTATCAAGAACTCACTTCTCTGTTTTTCACTTTGTGTTCTAAAGCCAGTAATGACTTCTATAGATTTAATGCTTTTGTTTCATACTACAGAGAGCACCCATGCCTGTAGGTATTGATTCTTCTACTTTATTTTGGCTCTATTTTATATTTACGTGATATTATGATATTACATAAACTCTCTTGTAGAAGAATCACTGGCATGAAATCATCAAAACCCAAAATCCTTTCAAGAAAAATTCTCTTAATTCTGACTATACTTGAAGTTATGTAAAGTAAGTTCTCAAGTGTAAGTAAATTATCAAATCAGCTGGGACTGAGGGCCCCCCAAAAATTAAGTGCTTTTGTTTCCAGAATAATTAGGCTTTTTGCAACAAATAAAACAGCAGCTTCTTAGGAAAACAGAGTACTTCCAATTAAATTCTGAATACCGCTTAGTTAAAAAACAACAACAGCAAAAAACCAAAAAGCAATGTGTTTTCCTCCAAAGCTGTCTTGATGAAGAGTTTTTCACTCTTAAAAAATACTATATAATGCTCATTAGATACCAGTATATTTTGTGAATTTTAGAGATGATTAAACTCCCAGATGTTACTTACTGTAGGAAAATTCTAGTTTTAACCATTATAGGGGTTTACCTGATTTTGTGCTCTGGCACAGATGTAAACAATGACATAACAAATGCCATTAACAAAAGCAATAGCACTGGCAAAGTTTTAAGGCAAGTTAATCACAAATTCCATGTTGGGCTACGCTTCTTAAAAAGGCAGCCACCTCTGCTATTCAAATTCCTTAACTTAGAGTGCTTTGGGTCCCTTAAAATATACACTGAAGAAGCATGAATAATCATCAGTGCCAAAAGTATTCCCCACCTATACAGACTTTGTGAACAGTTTAGCCAGTAAAATCACACATACACTTACCTCATCCCTTGCAATCAGTGTTATGAAAGCACCTTGCTTATAGCATTCAATAGCAATACATTTTCCAATTCCACTGGAGCCTCCAGTCACCTAAAAGTTAATTGAAAATGGCAGTGTTAGTCCACTATTCTCATTCCTTCTCCAGTAAGTATGAGTCAGATCACATGAAAATTCTAAAAACATACTGAGGTTAAAATATCACCGGATGAGGTATGAATGCAGGAGATGCACTAAAGTTAGCTTACTTACAGAGTATGAATGAAACATAAGATCTGAATAGATCAACGAGCACTTGTTTCTACACTAAACCTCAGTGGTAATTTCTGGTCACTTCTATTGTCAGGCACACTTAGACCACTCCCACATGGGCACTCCCATGTTCCATCGGCTATTTCTAAAAGCGCCTTGTTAAAAGCCTGAAATCACTACTAATGCCATTACATACTGCCCCTTCGTACCTGGCCACAGCAGAAATTATTTCTAAAATCAGCTATTGCAGATTGTCTTCTGGAGATGTCATCATGTAAACATAAACAGAAAACACCTTCTTTCTTATTAAAACAAAAAATCCCATTAATTCAACAATTGGCCCTTTGTAGGGTATTTCTCAGTCCCCCAGACAGAACCTTGAACTGCCCCTATGCCATCCTGCTATTTCAGTTTAGTGGGGATGCCAGCAGCTAAACTTCCATAACCTTTTCTTCTTCCTCCAAGCTGTAACACCTGGATAGTCCTATGTGCAAACAGGAAGTTTATATTTTGTTAATATTAGACAAATACAGGTTGATGGGTGCAGTCCTGCATCATATGCTGCAGGAGTGTACCCTGCTGAATGATACCAACACAGAGGTGAAGGTCGCCTCACCATCTCCCTCACCACCCTCAATAAACCTACTTATGAACTGCCTGTGGAACAAAATGTAGACGATAATCCTGACTTCTCTTTTTGACTAAAATAAAAATGTCTGCTTTAGGTGACTTGGATAAGTCTCAGGCTGTATGTGCCTTCGGTTCTCACACATTGGTATATTCCTTACATAACCAAGTTATTTGAATTTTCCTTAAACGGCATATTAAAAGTCATATTGAGAAAATATTGGAACAAAATACCTAGAAGCAGTTATTGTAAAGAAAAACATATTGATGAAATGAGTTCAGAAGAATTGGAAAAAGATAAAAGTCAGATTTCTCTGGAAATCATCACCTTTTGCTCTTTATCAAAACCTTTTCAAAGACTCCAGTGAAAGGTTACCTCCTCCATTTTAAGAAAATTGAGGCATTGAGCTAATTTGTGTAAGAGCAAGATCCCAATCTCTAACTACACATCCTATCAAAAGCCTTGTGTTGTCTCCTCATTAGGCAATGTCTCAGTTTTGTTTTCAGAGATGCATTATCCTCAAAATTCTTTCCACTCCCGGAGGCAGTAAAGTCAGAAGAGTCAGAAGTACATTCCCATGAGTCACTAAACTCTTCTTTCATTTGAGTATTTTACCACCAGCCTTCAGAAACAGCTTAGTGCAAATAAAATAATCCCAGCAAAGATTTACAACACAATCCACGGTTTCTGACTGGTTCATCTTCAGCCACAAATGGGCCAAGAATGGGTGTAGCACTCACAAAGACTAATTTCAGCTCTTTAGGCTTCCTCTGTTATTAGAGAGAACTGCTTCAGATTAACTTCTAACTGAGTCTGCAAGATTAGCTTCACACCACATGAACCTTTGAGGATAACTCCAAGATGCATGTCCTGCTCTAGAAATGTGTCCCTGTCAGCAGTATTATCAACCAAGGATGATGGCTTTCAGAGTAAATTAGGTCCATAAGAGTGCAAGGGTTAATTATTGATCTGGGACTTCAGCAGAACCACAGATTTAAATTAATGCTTCATGATGGAAAGAAGTAACAAATACACTGAAATTCTTAAAATAGATTGCAATATTTCAATACATATCCAAAAAGATTAAAATAGTTTGACACATTCAGGCAGACCTCCGTTCCAGAGTGTGAGATGGTTCTACAGGTCAGCAGCAGGTATATCAGGACTAATCAATGGGCATGGAAGACTGCTCTAATTCTCATTTTTGGTGAGACAGCTGATTACTACCAGCACAGACTGGTGACTGTCATGAATGGGTTAGCTACACTAGTGCTTGAGGAATTCTCTGCAGGTGAAGCTACTGGCACCAAGCCTCCATCTTGTCAAACAACACTACTGTTCATTTCGTAAGACAATGTCTGAAGTCATGCAAAGAACAGAAAAAGGAAGTTTTTACTTACAGTCAGACCCGAGAACACCGGACAGAACCCATGTCAGATTGATCGATGATAAAGTGCAATATCAATTAGCTGGGAACTCTAGCACTTAGGTGGGAGGCTGCTACAAGCACGTGGGAGGTTGTTACTAATACACACATCTTTCAGGAACATTCACCATGAGTGCTAATGTAATAGCAAAAAAAAAAAAAAATCCCCAACACTAACGAAAAGTTTGCTTTGTGCTATAATGAAGTTAATCTAAGCAAACCTATGAGGTCTGTTAGGTAGGTAAGTTCCTAACACAGATGTTCAGAACTAACAGAAGAGCACACAAGTACTCTGTTAAAGACAACATTATTACAATTACTCTTGTAGCCAGTGGTTCTACACTGCTACTGCCTTTCATTAATTCCAGACATTTGAATTGCCCTTTATCCCATTTTTAAATTTTACTAACTCAGCCTCACAGGTGTTAGCAAAAATAAAAATCTGAGCATTGCAACTCAAATCACAGATTAATTTTTTGACAAGAAAGAACTTAAATTTTAATACTAATTCAGCTGTTCAGAATGCAGTACTACCAGCCCTTGAGCAATGTTACTGACCTGTTTCTATGCTTAAAAAGAACAGGTACTAAACTAGCTATTCCAAAAAGTGTCTGGCTCCAACTTCTTGAGCTATGATCCAATAACAGAGCTCAATTTTGCAGAATCATAGGGTTTTTTTCCTCCTTATGAATGGAAACAGTGGGGTGAGGTACAGAGAATTGATCTACTAGAGCTTCAAATTTGAGCTACTGGAAATTCATTTCAATTGATGAGACAATTAGAATTCAAATTAACTGAACTCTCACCAGGAATGATCAAAATCAAGAAATGATATGACATCTCCAATAGAACTTACTAACTTTCACTTAGAACTGGCTGCAAGCTGGCTTCATGCTTTTAGACAGTACTCTGACAGAAGGTTCTGCTGAAAGAGAACATGCCTTTAATCTGCTCTAAGTGGTTACCATGCCTGACTACACTCAAAATTATCTCTTGTTGAACCACTTGGATGTGTCCAAACTACAGACCTTAAAGCTCCCAACACATGAGTGATGTGCTGAGACACCAAGATGGGCCATCCTTACAGCCATGCACAGTTGCCAGCCCGGGTTCTGCACAGAACTGGAGAAACTACTGGGCTAGAGATGACCCAGGTGCAGGAGGGTTCAGCACAATTGTCCACATGAAAAAGGGTACTTGTCAAATTGAATGGGAGACAGTCCCAAGCAGACAACATCTTTTCATTTCCTGCCTTCACTAATCCAAACTTTGATAAACTGCATTCATAACACTGAGACCTCGGGGGTTTGGGTTTTTCTCAGAAATTCGACTTGGTTTTAGAAGGATTAAGGGTGAAACAAGGGAAGGGGATTAGCATTAATATTTCAGCAAAGAGTTTTTAAACATCACTCAAGAACTTTTGCAGAGACATTGAAGAGAGAACATGTACAGAGCAGGTGAAGCATCCCTGAAAAAGGGCAATTAAATGAGGTCCAAGTGAGCTCAATGCAAATGAAGCACTGGTGACTGCCTTAGCCTATTTTCATATTCCTGTCTACTGTTATAGTCAGCTACCAAAATACTAGCTTATTCTTACAGAATCCATGACATATACTAGTTTGTAGCCTGAGACCAAAGGAGGGAGTTAAAGCCAATGGCAAAATAAGAAATGTATAAAACTGCCTTTTGAATTTCAAAGCACAAAGAAGTTCAGCAGATGAAGCTGCAGCTCTACAGCACAAAAATAACTTTTATACCCTTTATTTGAGAACACTTTCCTAGTCATGCTAGAAGTAAAAAAGTGTTAAGCATCTAAGAAGCATTTTGTTTAAAATAAGCTAAAGCTAATGTCTGAGCCAATTTAAGAGCAGAGAAACCCTTACCATTTAATGGTGCTAGTGGGGGTAAAGAAAATACATAGCAGATAAGGACAGGGCTGGAGGGGGAACCCACAAGATTAGACGATGAGTAATTTGGAGTTCTCTGGACTCTCACCCTGAATAGCACTCCTATTCTTTTCTAAGAAAAAGAGACTGTTATAATTCTACGATTTTGCCAGAAACCATGTCTCGCCTAACAGAACAAGGGTTTCCATCATGCAAATGACTCCAGGAGAGGACAAAGAAAAAAAACCCACTAATTTTCTGCTTCATATTCCTATCCCAAATGGCAGCCAGAGTCAGTTATTTAGCCATAACTCAAACATGTACTAACCATAACTGTTAAGAGTGAAGAGGAATAATTTTTCTGAAGGATTAAAAGTGAAAAGAATGTTGACTAAAGTTGAAAATTCAGTAACTGGTATGTAACAGCCTCTGAAGTTGCCCAATGACCTTCCTTCAGAAATAACAGATACATTTTCATTATACTTTAAACAGGCCCTTGGAAAGAAATGTTTCCAGGGAAGACTAACTTTTTCTGCTTCAGTAAAGCAATTTATTCAAGTATATTTTGAAAAATTATATTTAGTGTGCAATGACAATCACTTGGCCTCTTGAAACGGCTCAAGCAGTTATATACACAATTTGCAGCTCATATTTGTGGAGCTGACTTTTTAGTGGATCTTAGAGAAAGCCAGCAACAAGCTTGGAAAAAGCAATTCCTTTTTAAGTGTCCTGAGTTGTAACACTTCTCCATTTCTAAAGGGAACAGCTGCAGCTTCCCAGGAGAAGAATGTAAATATGAGAAAGGTTTTGATAAGGTGTTTTCCTTGACCAATGAAAGAGCTTTACCTTTGGATGTTTTCATATATTGTGGGACACTGTGATGTTGAGAGACAGACATAGTGAGACAATCTCTCGGAGCAGCTGCTTGCCAGAGACAGAAAAAACCTTCTTGCTTTTGCTTTCCTGCACTTTGCTAGATATACTTGCATGAAATGAAATGATATGAAATAATAAAATAAGCCTTCTGAATTTGAATATCTATGAATGGAGTCTTTTGTGGAGAAGGTCCTACCATTAGGGCTTCGTCATTTCCCACACATATTCCTATATTTATTTCAAATAGTGGGTTTAGCTGAGGCCTGACAATTAAGCAGATTTTGTTATTTTTCTGTGAGAAGACTTCAAAGAAGCCCTTACATAACATTATGGACCTTAAATATTTTCATGAAGTCTCTCAGTCATTTCAGTAGCAGAGAATGTTCACTCCCAGCATATGATTACAGTATTCACTTTATACGTACAACATGGAAAGCCTTCTTGAATAGTATTTCTGATTTACATTACCATCATCCAATACTTTTCCTTATGCATGACATTAGGGAATCTGAAATCGGCATGTACAAGTGTCAAGCATTATGAACAGTATCTACACATCTAAGAACTAGTGACCTCCAAACCAAGTGTTCCACATTTCATTAGTTTGCATGAGCACTTTAAGAGCATAACTGAAGTCAAAACAAGCAGTTCTACATGAGGTGACATCAATAAAACTGCTTGCCTGCAGATTTTTATTTGTATCATCAAGTTGGATATATCTTACAGCGTTTTTCTTCATCATTATGTTCATATAGTTACTTTTCTAGTTGAACTCCTAATTTTACAGGACTTACAGGAATACTGCTTTTTTACACTTCCACTAGTACCAAAAAGAGCTTAAACTGCTAATTAGCAGCAATGGTTACAGGGAGGCTTCTCCAACAAGTCTCATCATTTTTATCATTTTCCATGTGAACTTGTTTAAATGAACCCTTCTGATTAGAAGAACCAGCAGAGTAGCTTTTAAAGAGTTTAATCACTATACAGAATGAACAAAACTTCGTGTTATCGCTGCATATGTAAATAAATAAAACCAAGCAAAGAAACAAAAAAGAAATAAAATCCATTTAACTTTTTATATTTGCTATTCTATTACTTCATATAAGTCACGGAATGCCCATAAATCTCCTTCACCTTTGCCTTAATAATCATTACTCCTGTGGGGAAAGAGCCATAACCCAAGAACCTTATTGCAACCTTGAACACGCCTCACACAGAATATGATGCTGTAAAGCCAGTTACAGCACCCAAGTTAACACCTACTGCATAGAGCAGATTGGGAGCGCTGTTGCAACTTGGAAACATCTAAATCATCCTGGGGACAGCTCCATCCTCCAAAGAGGAACTCCAAAAAAAAAAAAAATTAAAAAAACAAACCAAAACTACTTACTTACGGTAAATTTAAAAAAACAGATACCTGCAGCTTCTCTGCACAGCACATACCCTGAAGATTTGGAGATAAACTAAGAAAGCTGATTCTAGGACCCTGAATCTTTGAACCGCTTAACTCATTTGCTGTCATGTGCCCAAATTCACTACTCTGTGATCCCTCTGAAAGCACCTGGGTAGTATTTCCCTTTCTTCCATCCCCCTCTTCCCAAGCCACATACTCATGCAACTTCCAGTGATGTACTACTCATGGACTCTTTCAACAGTATACTCTTCCAAAGACTTCCTCCTACCATCCTGTCAAAATATTACTCAAAGACATCCCTATCTATGTGCTTAAAGATGAAAGGGCGCCCAAGTTTCATCTGACCACTTCCTTTGTATTGGTTTTTCCATTTCCTCATACCTGACTTTGTTTTTTAGACCAAGGAAATCACAGATTTGGCCTTCGGTCTATGCCTGTGTACACACACCACTTGACTACTCTGGGAGATGCTCAAAGAAAAGAAAACTCAGGGTAACCGGTGGCTGGCGGAGAACAAAAGGAACGTCTCAAAAAGTCAGCGCTGAGGCTGGAAGACGGTGACTCAGACCATCGCCTTAAGCCAACCGGGACACACACAGCGGTTGTCAGAGCCATCGGGACGGGTCATTTCCGCATCGCCCGGGACTTGTGGCTCCCCTGTTTTGGTAGCTCGGGGTGCCACCGCCAGCTTTCCATGATTCCTCTCGGACCCGCGGGCACCCCCAAGGCTGGCACTGCCCGGCCCCCAACCCCGCTCCAGGTGCCCCCAGAC
>VZTN01019494.1:59233-88950 GCA_013400515.1 Erpornis zantholeuca | reverse complement strand
GCTGCCGCCCGCCCCGAGATGGGCGGTGCGCGCCGGTTTGCCGCGGGGGCGTGGGCTCGGAGTTCGCCCTGAATGCCCCGGCCGTGGGTAGGGAATCGCCGCCTTCGGGAGGGGAAGGGAAAAAAACCCTGGTGTTGGTTAATCGTAGGATGCCTTGGGTTCCAAGGGACCTTAAAGATCGTCTCGTTACAACCTCCCAGCCGTGGGCAGGAACACCTTCCACTAGACCAGATTGCTCAAAGCCCCGTCCAGCCTTAACACTGCCAGTCATGGACCCACAGCTTCTCTGGGCAACCTGTCCCAGTTCCCCATCACCCTCACAGTAACGCATTTCTTCTGTATATCTAACCTAAATTTCCCCTCTTTCAGTTTGTACCCATTCCTCTTTGTCCTATCACTACAGTTCTTGACAAAGGGTCCCTCTCTGTCTTCCCTGTGGGTTCCCTTCAAATACTGGGAGGTTGCTCCCCGGTCTTCACACAAGCTTCTCGTCCGGATCATTAAGCACCTATTTGTACACACACTTGTTAACACAGTGCCTGAGGTTACCAATCGACATGACGAGAATGGTGGAGATGTGACAGAACGTTCCTGCAGTGTGCACTCGGAACGGGATCAGAACAGGGAGCTCTCCCTTGCATGGGAAATACCGTGTCAGTGGGGTAGAAAGCATAAAGCCTTTATGCAAGATAATTAACAGACTCTATCACAGCATCTTTTAAAGCCAACATCGCTCTAGTAAAAACAGATGCAGGTTCTGTGGAACTTGCTTTGCGCAGTGGTTGAGCTCCACTGGGTTCTGCTGGCTGCGGTTGGAGTTCATGCTGCTCTCTTCTAAGTCCAAAATTTTTTGCAGCATGGTGTTCCCTGCTGAGTGAAACTACAGGTTTTTCATGTTATTCACATTAAAAGAAGATAAAAGCATGGTTTTGAGCTTTAAGGCAGAATATTAGAACAAATATTAAAACAAACAAAGAAAACAAAACCCCAAAGCAGTTTGAATAAAATAATTCCGTATCTTTGACTTAGATATTCAGGTATTTATTTAGTATAAATGCCTGCATTTGGCGCTTTTTTTCATTTAAGTTATAATTATTTGTAACTTAAAAACTCACTCAGATTACTTTTTCTCACTAGTTAATATGCAGTCATTAGCTTGTACAAAACAGTCCCCCCCACAAAAGAAACCAAAACAAAGAAAAACCAAAAATCCCCTAGGCAAGAGGGTGTGCAGAAGGGCGTGAAAATAATATTGTAGAGGAGGAGATTAGAAGCAGTGAGTAGGTGGAAATGGAAACAGAGTTGTGGGCAGGGATTATGCAGTTTTCAGGGTGAGAACAAAGAACCTGAATTTGACGCAGTAAAAGGGTGAGATAACCAAGAATTAGTCTTGAAATGGGATTGATCTGAAATATGTCTTTGGTGGCATTTTGAGTCCAGTGCTTCAGAGGTGGAGGCACAAGGAAGTGAGAGGAAGATATTGTACATAGCAAAATGCTAGCTGCAAAGGTGACATCAATGGAAGTTGATTAGTGATCCATCTACGAAAAGTATGTTAATTATGTCATTAGCAGAAGTCAAAATAAGATGTGGACAGGAAAGAGCAGCAACCAAATATGTCCATTTCCTCCTTTACATATAGGACAGTCTATATGTGCTGTCTTTCCAACAACACCAGACTGACACAAAAGAGGAGATTAATCAGATTAGAACTCTAGACTACTTCTAGACTTCCACCACAAAACACGTTGAGGCTTTCAAAGCTCAAATGTCAGCAGTGTAGAGATAGAGCAAAGCAGACAGACGTAAATGTGTCTTTCACAATGTAATCATGATCACCTCGATCACAACTCAAGATCGAGGTGAGCTGAGGATGTGAGTGCAAAATATCATCTGCACTAAGCTCCCAGTAAAATGAACATACATTATACATTGGTAAGGGACCTTTAGAATCCTTGAACTCTGATATGGTCCTGTTCAGCCACAGTTAAATGTTCACAGCTTATTAGACTAATGGGGAAGTTCCCTTGTATT
Source organism: Erpornis zantholeuca (assembly GCA_013400515.1). Taxonomy (NCBI): domain Eukaryota; kingdom Metazoa; phylum Chordata; class Aves; order Passeriformes; family Timaliidae; genus Erpornis; species Erpornis zantholeuca. The sequence goes on along the minus strand of VZTN01019494.1, from coordinate 86,916 downwards.
AGAGTTCATGGAAAAATCCATACTGTTTTTTTCTTCTGGCTAAGAGGCCACTTTAGCAACCTTGGGATTGACAGTGCAGCTGTGATAATGTTTGCTCTTGTTTTGTTCTCTGCATTGTCAAGTGTTGTTGACTTCTGTGTGAGAAATGCATTCAAAGGGGAAGACCTTATGAACTTGATACAAGTTACCCCTGAATTCCCCAGCAAACCTTTTTGATTCTTTTAAATAATGCCAGTGGAAACTGAAGTCTGCCCTCCCCAAGTTACCTGGTTTGTATTTGTCTCACATGACCTCATTCACAGAGGAAATGCATTCCTGGCACGAGGGAATTGTTTACAATAGAACTGTTTTCTCAATGACTGTGGAACTGGAAATTGAACGCTAACATAAACATCATAACACCACTCCAAACTGCAGTTATACATAAAGCAATACTTAATTAATCTGACCTTCATAAATAACATCACAAAGTGTATAATTTTCAAGAGCGAGCTGGCCAATGTCTGTATATACCCTGAGGATGGGGAGGGAGAAAGAATGGATAAAACATACTCATTACTTTGCTAATTAATCCGCAGAAGAAGCTTCAATACAACAGTGATGTGTTTAGAGAAGGACAGGGAATACAATACGAGTAGATGAAAGCAAAGGAGAAGAGCTGTTGCAGCTGTGGTTTTCTGTTTCCTCAGTTTTGTTAATTTTAATCTTTCAACAGTTTTTCAGTGACAATATTGTGGTGATGCCACATATTGAATATGGGCCAAAGTGTGGTGACTGTAGAACCAAAGTTACTTAAACGTGGAAACGAGCTTGTGAGTTGGTAATACTACAGGACAAATGGCTGATACTAGAAATGTACTTTTCATCTTACAAGATACATGTTCCCAAAACACATCAGCATGTAAAAGAAACATGTCTTGCTTCCAGAGGCCTTTGGGAGAAGGGATCAAGTTTTGGAAGAGCAGGTAGCATGGTTGCAACCTCCAGCCTCTGGAGTTGCTTGTACCTGACTATTCATCTACTGAATTTTCTGGTTGTGTTTCTGCCTATTGAGAAGGGGGAGGGAGGACCAGGATCCCATAGACTACACTATGATAAAGCTGGACACACCTTAGTGTGATTTCCATCCAGCCTGTCATACTGCATTTAGAAAAAGAAATACCAGTGAGAGAGTAACTTCCATGGCCAAGGAAAATAACTTTTTTCTTTTATCTTTCCAATATATCTCACTTTGTTTTCTAGCCTTCCCCAAGCCTCCTTTTTTTTCTCTTGTAGCAAGCATAGATGTGGCATCTAAAAGCCCTCTTAAGAAATTAGCACTAATGGTTACAAGAGATAAGAGCCATGTTGGTACTTCTGGGGTTCCTGGGAAACTCAAGGTTTTAGAATAACAGCAGTGTAAATAGGTTGTTCCTGTCAACCAACTTTCATGATCTCTTATCTCTTGAAGAAGAATGGTTAATAGGACCACAAGAGCTGCTGTACTCCATCAGAAAAGGATCTATCTAACATACTGTCTGTCCCTGGCCATTGTGCATAGAGGATACTTGGGAAAGACAGACGAAATGATGGCCGGTATGTGGTGGTGAAAAACATAGGGTGACTGAAATGTGCATCACACAGACTTGGCTGCGCTTTCCCAAACTAAGAACCAGCCCCACTGTAGCTGTACAACCCACTCGTGCTGGTGGTCATGCTGGCAGAGATCACAGAAGTGTCTTTGTCGTGCAGGGCCACACAGCTCCCAGAGCAGTTCTCAGGCTACAGCACCCTGTCCAGGTACCCTCTCTGCTGGAAAAAAAGTCAGCCTAATCCTGTGGGTCTCCCTGGAAGGAAATTTCCAGTGCTGCTGCACTCTCTGTATCTCCCAGGAGGTGCTTGCTTGCAGCAGGGCTGCATCCTAGTGCTCTCACAGCCGCCAGCCTTTGCCTCGATGAGCACGGGCAGGGCTGATGGCCCAGGGGCTGCTGCAGAATCACTCCCCAGGGCTGTGTGCACACAGGCAGGTGGTGCTTGTAGGCAGCCGGGGCTCAGGTTGAAGCAGGGCTGCCTGCTGGGAGCAGAGGAGGTGTTGGTGCCTGATCATGTGCTACAAAAGCAGGTGGCATGTGACATGTACATATATAGCCCAGCCACCAGCCTGCCTCCCCAGGGCTGCTGCAGCTGCTTTGGGATGAATGCTCTGCAAACAAAAATGCTCATAGCACTGTTTGAATCAGAATTTTGTCTTCACACTGTACTTCAAAACTTATTTAATTGCTTAACATGTTTGGCATAGGTGTTAGGAAAAAAGAGGAAACAATACTAAAAATTAACTACTTGTAACTGATAAGCCATTATATGTTATAATTTTTTTTTATTTTATGCTGAATAAGTAACTGTACTGATATGTTGAGCACTAGATCTATTGAAATAAAATTAATGACAACCCTGTAGTAAAAGCTAATCTTTACTCTCTAATTTAAAAAGACATAACTGAAACTTGTGACCAAGATCATCGTGAACTTCATTTAGTATCTGTGTTTCTTTTCGTCTGGTACACCTACGAACACCAGACTTCACATGGGAACAATTTGCTGTTCACACTTGGACATGAGACTCCTTTGGCTTGCTAAATATTCCTAGGGATGCTGTGGATTGTGGGTTGGACGAGAAGGCTGAGCAGCCTACCTTCTCCTCAGGTGGCATGGAAAAGTACTGCTGAAAGCAAGCAGGCATGGGCACAGGAGGGAAGAGGCTATGGCTGGTCTCTGCACTGAAAAGTTCAGAGCTAAAACATACCAAAGTATCTGCAAGAAGTGGATGCAGGCCTTCCACACAGGGACATCCACTTTGTCTCTTGACATAAGAGCACCTGCTCTTGACTGGTCTTATCACCTCAAAAAGTATATTTAAGCAGATTATTACAATGCAAGTTCATGTTACAAGATAGCACAGCTGATATTACAGGTAACAGCAGCTGTCTGACTAGAAGCTCCAGAGACAGCAACTGTGTGTTCACCTGACACTGTAACAATACCCCCAATGCCTCACTGCCCCTGCCACCTTATTGCTCTTACCTCCTGGGAATCCTCTACTGGGCCACAATCATTGAATGTGTACAGGAATATGCACTATACGACTAGAAGGGATACACTGAGGAGTTTGAAAATGCAATTCCACCCAAATCACCTTCCTTTCAGGTGTAGTACCATTTTCTCCACTACTCATTGTATGTTGAGTACCAGGTAAGGAGATTCTTTTAGTCCTAATGAAAAGCAATCCTTTTTTTTTTGATAAGCAGACATGCCGTAGTCTCTATTGGAGAAAGCTTAGTGCTTATATTTTGAAGGTCTTTATCATAAAATTGGTCTGTAGACCCATTCTTATAATCAACAGTATTTCAAGAAGTGACACATGTCAGCCTTTTCTGGAGTTGCTCTGGCTTTCCACACCTTCCCCCTGCAGCCTTCCACTTGTCAGCACTGCTGTACAGCCCTTCCTCCTTTTCCAGCAAAATCAGTTGCAACTCTTATCCTGCCTCATGGTTCTCCAGCTGGTTGCAGCTGCCCCCTTTCCCCAGTGTCCTCTCAGGAAGAGCTGAACTGCTGAGTGCATAAACCAAGGATCTACCGACCCAAGGGATCAAAGATACACATTGCCTGGGAATCTGTGCTTCAGGGGGATGGAAGAGGAGAAGATGCCAGTGCTGTATTTACTGTGGGGTGACACACACCTCCTGCTGATAACTGGATAATGAGAGAAAGGGAAGAGTCTCACAGGTCTGAGAACTCCCCTCCCCCTTTTGTTTAACAAACTCAGATAAGAGTTGCCATGGCTTCACCTTCCCTTGGCCCCTACTTGTCTAGAAAATTCACAGCTGCTGCAGTTATGGTCTCTAAGCTCAAATTATGGTACTATGACAGAGAGATCTTTAATACAGAATTTCATCCATGGAGAAATTAGTTCCTTGGTCACTATAGGTTTTTAGGCTTTTAGGCAGAAACTCCAGGCGGGCAGCTGAAGGAGGGAGCCTTTTCTGGCTGTTTTCAACGATGTCCCTTAGGAGCTACCATTGAAGCTACTGCACTGCTTGCCTCAGGGTTTGTATCATGTTTTGCATTCCCTCAGAGACAGTCTTTACCTATTACTGTCATCATTACCTGCCTGGATATGTATTTTCATGAATGCTTTCACTTTTTAGCCAGATACAGAATGTTTTTGTAGTTAAACTTGCAGCAACTTCTGGCCTATATCTACTCAGCAACTTGGTGATTAAGTTGCTCCGCCCAAGCTGCTAATGTGTTTTTCAAAAATTGGAATAATTTTCTGCTTTGTATCGTGCCTTTGGAAACACCTCCAGGTAATCTTTAGAGATTGACAGGTCCTAATTTTTCTCTGCTTCAAGACTAAGCTATAAGTTATACCACTGCAGTGAAGCCATGTCTATTATGCTCAATGTTCATATGACTTGATCTTGTCACAAAAGGCCAAATTAATGATTTGCAGTCTTGGTAGCAGAAAGCCTCTGGTTTTCTCAAAAACTTACCTTTTGTAGGTGATCTTAGGTAGTTACTGTGCTTGCAAACTACCACATTGCTCCCCAGGTCTTCTTTGTGCCTCTCACTGACAAATCTAAGTTTCTAGAGCTGCTTGCCCTCCCCCACGTTGCTGTGTGGGACAGCATCGTACTCTCCCATTGCTCTTTGCATTATAGCTGCACTCTTAAAAATACCGGAAGTGCGATGACCTCCTCCAGGTTCATGCCAAGGTAATTCAAACAACTTTGTTTGCTCAATCTTTTAACATGAATTAAGTCTGTTTCCAGTTCCAGGTAAGGCACAGGATATTGACAGCACTGGCAAGAGGCTGATGTTTATTTCTTGAATGAAATTACACAACCTCTGCCCTTGCCATCAGTCCATGCTAATTTATCTTTGGCATGCACTGCAGAGAAGCTGCTGCTACGCAATGGAAATTTAGAAGATGTACTGTACATAGCTCTGTTTTCCCCCTCTAACCTAATAAACAGGTACAAAACAGGCTGCTGAACACAGGGAATTCAACCATTCCTCCCCCCTGCACTGCTACCAAGTGCATCAGAGTTGCTTGTGCTCCTCCAAGCCCGTCTCCATCCTCCTAACAACAGTACAGTCCATTGCCTTCCTGCTGTCAGCCTGGGAAAGGACAGCGTGTACAGATGGGCCTGTCGCTTTGAAGGGAAAAACAGAAATCAGAGACACTCTGTCAGCTTCTGCTTTGTTGGATATCAACTTGCTTTGCTATAAACACTGTAGAAACATCGGAACATAAAGAGCTTTGAAATTGAATTCACAAAGAAATCGGTGCTTTATCTTCTGTTTGAGAAGGAAAAAAAATGGTGTGAAGGACAGAGGGTAAGTCGGACAAAAAAAAGAAAGAAACCAAAATTTAAAAAACAGCAAAAACCAGAGAAAATTAGTCAAAAGCAACAGGAAAGAGGCAGGCAAAAATTGCCAATTAACATCCACATCAAAAGAAAATTCTCATCAAAATCCTTTTCTTCTTCTAGGAAGCATCATGCATCTCCAGTATGTACTGCAGTGAAGTGAGCACGCTTTACACAAAGAAGGCCCAAGAGAATAAGCCAAATAGCCTCAAAGCTCATGGAAACCATTTTACACAGCTGACAACTAGGACAAAACCCCATAGGAGCCCTGAGTGTCAGCATAGTTGCTCTTGTTCACCAGTCAACTTCCACCCTGCGCCAGCTCCAGGGGATCTGAAACACAGACCTTTCATGTGTTTCTGTGGATTAATTTACCCCATATAGAGTCTCAGGAAAAATCTACCCCATATAGAGTGCCCAGGAAAAATAACAGCACTATGTCCCACTGCCCCAAAGAAACCCCATAAATGCTTCAGCACATTTGTTCCCAGCTGGAGTGAGCCCATCTAAACCTGGAATGAGGAGGCATCTCATAGTGCTCCACGTGCTGGATGGAGGTAACTTTGCAGTGCCTCCCTGGTGTGCAGTGGGTGGGTGGTCACACAGGACCCTGCATGTTTTTGAAGTGTTTGTCACCAACATTCCGACATATGGGTGTGCACGTGTGCCCTCTGTGAGTTTGGGCCATGGCAGTGTCTTTATATGGGCACTTTATATGGACAGTGAAGACAAAGGGTGGACAGAAAGGTTTAGGTTCTGTCACCAGGTCCTGTGCCTCAGTGGGAAACTATGGCTATGCTGCAGCTAAACCAGCTTTGCTGTCAGGCAGGCACAGTGCCCTGCTTGCTCCCACACTGACAGGGGACACGTGCATCATGGGCACGAGCTTTCTGGGCAGGTAAAAATGACAAAAAAAAAAGAAAACATTTTAAAATTATAGTGACAGAAGAGGGCAGGACACAACATACCAGTCCACATCAAAACAAGTGCAGGTATAATGATTAAAACAATAATAGTTTATTTGCTGTTCAGTTGTCTATGGAGCAACTAATAGCTGTGATTAATTAATTAAAACATCATTAAAACTTCAAACGAGCTCATGCCCAGTCAAGCAAGAGCATTTCAACTGGCAATTTAAATGGGATATTTGAAAACAGCAATCAGCTAATCTTTCCAGATTTTCTAAAATTATGCGAAGCAAGGGTCTTGATAGGTCAGAGCCTGCCAGCTACAGTCATGCTCACGCCTTAAGGAGGAGAGGAAGAAGAAATGATAATTTGAATTTATATAGTTTTAATTTAAATTTTTTCCTAACTTTTAATTGGGCAAACAATTCTGCCAGAGCCTAAGCCACAGCTGCAAGTAACGGTCCCCATTTGCCACTGTATTTCCTGAATGAGATGGTGATATTTATAGCCACTTTCCCAGTCCCTTGCTTAGCTGAGACATGGACAGAGAAGCAGCAGAAGGCAGCTACTCCAGCTGAGATTTTTGTAACAAATTACCTGTGGACGGTCATCGGGCCGACAACAGAGTGAGTCAGAGGAAATTACTGTTTATAGTTGACAGAACGCATGTGACACTGAGCAGAGCATGTTTGAAAGCAAAGTCCTTGCCTTGAATAGCTTGGATTTAAATGAGTTGAGGCAGCAGAGGAGGAGTGAGGGCAAGCAAAAGCAAGTCCTGCCAATTTATGTCACAGTGCCTGATAATAGGTCACCAAGCAGGAAAGAAAACGCTGGCTGCATTATCAACATCAGGCCCGTGTCAGGTGTCAGTGACTTATTTCCTGGAGACGTCTCAAAACAGAACCAAAGCCTATCTAGAAGGGAACCTAGCTCCTGATGTGATGCAGATAGGACATTCTATTCTGTTTCCACGACTAATGGTTGAGAAGTTCATCTAATCGAGCCCAAAAATGTCAAGTATTTCTGCAAAAGAGTAGCAGATTGTACATGTGGCAGGTACCATGCACAGGTGGCATGGCCAGATGGAAATCCAGTGTCCCCAAACTCAGAATTGACATGACAAAGGAAAGAAGTATCCTTGAGTATTTATTCAGCAAGTTGGAGCCTCTCAGGTAGAAAGGCTGCAAAGGTGAGTAAACAGAAAAGTCACAAACCAGCAACCTAATCAAAAAGCTCTGATCAGAAGGGTGTGTGTGCAGGTAGAGGTAGGGAGGGAGAGGAAGAATTGTAATTAGGTCACAGGGACCAAAAGATAAAAACAGGACAATCTTATCTAATACCTGGGCTGTCACTACACAAATGCCAGGACAGAGGATGAACGACCAATTAAAAGAGTTTTTATGCAGCTAATTATGATGACAGAGGATTTGTGGAATAAAATCCCTAGATTAGTATGTTAATAAAAAGCTAAAGAAAAATTGAAGGGGTAAGCACTGAAGCTATGCCACAAGAGCTACAACAAAAGCTGCCTGCTCAAGAATAAAAGGAACAATGTTTTGATAAGAATTAATTATCTGCTGGAATGGCAGCACAGTATGAAACAAACAGACAACTGAGTTCTTGCAATCGTTTACGTAAGTTACAGGAATGGCTTTAAGTCAACCATGATTACTAGGGTGAATCTGGTTAAGACCAAAAACATGTATGGAAGCCAATCTTGAAACAAGTTTGTCATTCTGGAGGAAGGAAAGAGTAAACAGCAAAATGAAGATGTTCCTGCATATTTCAACAAATTCAGAACTGTTAAATAGCTTCCTGTCATGATAATCTTCAGAAAAACAACAAAAAAAGAGTGGAATATTCTTAAGAACACTAAATAAACACTAAAAGTAGATCAAAACACCTGACCAGAGAATATTCAGCAGCTTCTTTGCTTCAGTTGACAAAAAGAGCAAATTTTGACAGGCAGGAACATGAAAAAAGCAGATTCCAGAGTATCTCCCTCAGCTACATTTGTTCTGATCCACTAACTAAAACAAAAGCATGTAAGTATATGCAAAGACCAGCAGACTTGAAAAACCAAACCAAAGGAAAAACTCAATAAATTTATGGAAAACTTAAAAGATTTGTATGTTATTGTTATGCTAGACAAGGACAAAAAGGCAACACATAAATCAAACAACTCTGGAACTTGATGTCAGTCAGGCAATGTAGGAAAAAAATATAAGAAGGTAATTCACTGAGCTATTCTAACCTTGTAAGAATGTGCATCGAGATACACCACAAGTAGTAGGAAATCCAAAACTTAATGTCAGTGTGAAGAAACCATCTGTGAAGGACACAAGCACATACACAAGTGATTCGATTGAAAAATTATTTTACACACAGGAAAGAAAGATGTTTTTTCATATTGCAGTCAGAGTAAACAGCAACACCAGAAGGTATGAAAAAAATTTGTAAGCTAACCAGCCAAAGATGAGACTTTGTTAAAAATGTACGACTAATTTGTCCAGTATTTAAAGAGGTTTTCATTGTTTCAAAGCAAATAGAGTCTTTTATAAATTCTTTGATTTAGAGTATTTTCAATTAACACTGAAAACTAAAAAGTGATTTTGCACACTCCCTCATTTGGCTATCATCTACTATGGGTAACTTGGCTAAGAAGCTCGGTGATAGATGTTAATTTGTTGTCATTTTACAAAGACAGCAAACCAAAAAGTTGCCCTTGTAGCTGCAATTCTAAGCAGCAAAGTTTATTTGGAATATATTTCTAAAAACAACTTTCAACATCAAATATTAAAGGTTCTGTTACAGATGTCATCTGAGCAAGCAGCAAGATGTAAATTATAAACATACAGTATATTCTTCTTTTGCATTAAAAATAAAAGATTACACAGTTAAGCATATGGAAGCCCATAGGACAAGTCAGCTTACCACAAAAAGGAAAAAAACCCCAAACCTAAAAAAAAATGTTCCTGAGAATTTTAAGATTGCAGGATTGCAGTAAGGACTCTCATTTTTAAAAAGGTCAAGAGACAAACACTTCAGACAGTGGCTTCAAACCTCTGAAAGACAGCCATGCTAGTATGTGGCTCACTTCTAAAGTGTTCACAAGAGAAAACTACAAATGAGATCTCATTGCAATGAGGATTAAGTTTTAAGATAGTTGCCTGTACCTACACTGGAATTCCTGCCCTCACCCACTCCCTCTCCTGACATCCCCCCAAAAGCTGATAGAAAGATTTGCAGCCCACTGATTCACATTTACACATTCTGATGTAAGACAAAGGAAAAGATGTGTAACTGAAGGATTTAGGAAAAATGTTTCATCATGTTAGTGAAAAAAAGCTCAGCACCTTGCAGATCAAAGAATATTTAACTATTTTGTTTGGCTATTAAACACAGAAACAAAAGTCTAAGAAGATAATAAAGCAGTAAAAACTTGAACATAACATTGAAGAAATATTCAAATAACATAGCTGATGTTGTACTACAACATTTTAGTTCATTTAAGTACAGAAAACGTCACCCATCCTATGATTTATAAAGTACACAAAATAAGTACATAAAAGAAACCAAACCCCATCAAAAGATGATCATATATGTGCATATGTACATAGAATATACACACCTAAAATGTGCAAATTTATTTTAATGCAAGTTAAACAAAACATTTGCAGGATAGAGTTGTACAATGATAATGAAAGATAGAGTATTCTACATGTCCTACTGGTGTTTCATATCTACAGCCAGTGCAAACTTACAAGGCACAAACTCAATGCTGATGCTGTAGTGTTGTAAGTTACATTCAGGCAGATATCCATTTGCAGTTCTGCAGCGAAAGAGCAATGGAAGTGCTACTTCTATACTAAACTGCCAGCCTTCTCTCACAGTTTAAGCACTAAATTGATGTAACCTATATGCTACAGTTACCAGTGGGGTTCTGAGTTAATTTATCACTGGAAAGGCTGTGGCTAAAACATCTGTTCTAATCCCCTTGCATGTGAAAGTATGCTATTTCCCAAAATACCTTCCAGACATTCTCCACAGACTACATATACCTTGCCAGCCTCAATCATGGGATCTTACAGGGTATTACTAACGTTTTTTTCTAACTTCAGTCAAATCTTCTGCAGGAAGTGAGCCAGATTTTAAAACCAAAACAACAAATAAAACAAATCCAAACAAACCCCCAAGAACAGCCAGCAAAACACCTTCTGAGTTACTTGCATTTAACAAACTTCTGTTAAATTGCATAGTGACAGTGTGTACCAGCTAGTAAAGACTTAAAACCAAAAGCTTGCTGTTTAAGGCAAAATTTTAACACAGCATAGCAGAAAAAAGCCAAATAACAGCTCCATCAATATTTAATCAAAGTACTGGCCCATGTAGTCTTATCCTCAGTGTCTTCTTTCTTACTTTAACAGCAAACTCACACTTGCAGTATACTTGATTAGAAAATTCTGTTGCATTTTCTTATATGAAATGAGAGCAATTAATACGTATGCTGATTGACTGACACTGAAAACATCTGACAAATATGTTCTCTCTCACCCCTTAAAAAGTTTAAGGGAGTTTTTTACTGGGAGTTAAAAACTCACTGGTATCCGGGTCTAAAACACTACCTAAAATGGAACTAGTAATTTAAAGCTTTCTAGTACTTATTAGACATTACCACATCACTTTGCTGTCTCACCCTAAAATTGCTTTTTTGTATTATTTTTCAATAGAAGACATTTAACAGACATCTGAGGAAAACAATACAATATAAAAGCTTAAGGGTCTTTGCAAAGGTATCTTCCATTCCTTTTGCAAAGTAAGAAGGGAGTGATTTTATTGGCATTTATTTGAATTGCCATCAATAAAGACACAAGAATACTTTAAAAAGAAAAAAAAGTTCTAATGCTTCACACATATCTTTGGTTTAGCCTTCCTGACCAAAGTCTTCTGTAAACTTCTTTAACTTCTCCAGGTCCTGTTCATTAACTGTTGGTTTTGTGCTGGCAAGCGACCTGCGCATATCCATCTGTCAGAAAAAAACCAAACAAGTGTTTTCAGAAACAAGTTATACTATTTTTACTGCTAGCAATTTTTCTGTCAGGACAAATATGCATTAAGAAAACCCCATTTAAAAGTTCCTATTCACACAAAAATTTAAGTAAGCCTGAACATTGCTTTGCAGAGGCAGCATTTTAACCCTTTGAAGACAGACAATGGTCAGTGAGTTTTCCAGTAACAAAACCACAACCTCAGGTTTAGGTTTAAGCCACTCATCCATTCAAGTTTTATTCATGCCTGTTTTGAAAAAAACTGAACTTCCTTTTTTTTTTTTTGTTGAGTTACTATTTTCAACCTGTGATTAACTACAGCAGATTAAGTGGAAAATAATCAGATGTTCCCATGTACTCTTCACAGCAATGTAGAACAGCAGTTTGTGATTCATCTCTAGCAAAGTTTTACTATTAATGACTGGTAATTTCTGTCTCTTCAATTCAGTCAATTTCCTAGATAAATATCTAGATGTGAGGAAATGGAGGTTAGAAAAAAATTAATAGGTCTATGAAGTTGAAAGCAGCAGTTAAAATGCACTATGAATAAAAAGGGGGAAAAAAACGAATCAATTCCCAGCCAAGGGCAACTGAAAAAAGCAGATGCCCAATACCTCACATTGCTATAAAATTATGGGTAAATCCAAAAGTTACTGTCACGATTTTCTACTCATGATATTTTTCTCATTAGACCAGAGGCACCCTGCTTAAAAAGAATTAAAGCCTCATCTTTTAAGGACAAGAACTGATTTTGGACACTGAGACAGCTGCCTTTAGTGTATCAGAGGCCAGGTACCATTAGGAGCACACAAAGAATTGCTGTCTTTAAATCCAGGAAAGACTGATTAAAAATCCAATTAGGTCATGCAGGGAGAAGTTTTAGGGCAGGCCTGCACCTGCATAAATCCTTTTCTGCTTCCTCAGTATGCAAATACACACAAGAAATAATTTTCTGAAACACAGTGATGGTTCTATTCACAAAGCATTGCCTCTGATCCCCATGAAATGCATTGATTTCTTTCATTCCTTACAGGACTGTTTGCACATAGGAAACTACAGCAGCAGATTTGTTATTAAGTGCTTCCCACGAACTTAGTAATTAAATTCAAAATTTTCTTCTGCTGCTCCTGGGGAGAAATACAGAACAAGTGTCCAGCAATTATTTTTTTCTTAAGCAGTGAACTAAAATGAAGAACTGTCTTACGTATTTTATTCCCTAGGCCAAAACAAGTATCTTAATATGCACAAAGAAAACAGCAGAAAGAGCTGTTGAATGATGAATTTTAACCAAAACTACCATTACATCCAAAATCTTCTTACATTTTGGTTTTTATACTTGTATCTATTTCATGGGCAATATTTACCTATAGCACATCCTTTCCCAATTTACAGTGAATGTAATTTTCTGTTTCCTAGTATTTATGCCACGGCGATGAGAATGAAGTGTATCGTGGTGAAGAACCCTAAAGGTTTTGAATCAATAAAAGCCAAGTGAAAGAACAGGGGAAGAGCCAGATACTGTCTATGGATGAGAGGACAGCAGCTGCATGCCAGCAGACAAGAATAAGAAATGCTTATCAGGGATAGACAGATGTCTTTTTCATGAGCATGCCATACTGTACTGCTGTATGTTGAGAATTCAAATGTTATCTGGTATGCCCAGCATTTCTGGGCATATAAACATCTCATCCAATTGTCCTGAAACAGACTCTTTATCTTAAAGTCTTTTCAGAATTGTGTGAAGCAAGAAAGAAATGCTACAAAGAACACCTACCATTGAAACTTTAGGCTCCAGTAATTTATCACCTGGGACCTCCATCCATGTCATTTCTATGGCTTCAGGATCACCTGGAGAGCAAGGGGTGTATAAATCTACCATCGTATTTGGATTAGACACTGATGGTCCTTTTACCTAAAAATAAGAAAACACTCAGTTTATAGGAGTTATTATTTTAAAGACAGAAACCAGAAGCTGAACAGCACCCTAAGCAAAAACATTCCTTGATTTCATGCAGATACCCTATCCATTGGGAAGACGTGTCCTGTGAAAGAGAAATTGTACAAGTGTAGTGGTATTATTCACCTTGAAAACATGCAGCTGTAGCCAGATACTTAAATTCACATCAGGTCAAATCCCAGAATCCACGTCCTTACAAGGCTGAGGATTTATGTGGAAAATTGACGTGCCAGAAAATCTGCTAGGAGAAGACGACCCTTCCTGGTCCCTGGTCAGTCTAGGAGTTCATTCCTCACTAGTTAACAGCTCTCCCAGAGGCTCCCAGTGCGTTTCGCTCTGACATGCCGCGCTCCCAAGCTCCCAGCACCTTCCCCGGCACCCCCGGAGCAGCGCTCCGTGGAGCGCACCGCCACCTAGTGGGAGAACAGCATGCCCTGTGTTTCCCCCGAGCCGGACGGACGGACGGACAGACGGAAAAAGAACCACAGCGTGCCTGTTCCTTCCCTTCCCTGCGCTCACTGCCGCCGCCAACCATTTCGCTTCCCCTCGCTGGTACCCGCAGCACCGCGCGCCCACGGGAACTCGGAGCACGTGCAGAGGTTGAACGACAACACACTCACTGGCTATGGACAGAACAGGATTTGCTACTCCAAACTGCATTTAGAGCAAGATGCTGGAGAGCAGACTGTAATATACAAAATACACTCTGACAAACCTGCATTATCACTTATGGCGAGGACAGATTTACAGTTAATTAAACTGAGGAAAGTCGTCTATTACAACGCAAATAAAAACGCTAAGATTTTGCTTACAAAAACTCAAAATCACATCCAATTAAAGCATTAACAACACAAGTGAAATCGACTTGGCTTATGTCAGAGCCTTCAAAGTACTGCAGTTGTGGGGTTTTTCCTTCCTTTTTTTTTTCTTCAGCAAAAACAGGTAAGATGCAAGAAGTCCTTTTGAAGTTGTTCTGCAAACTGTGACAAGTGAGGTTATTTCATTACTCCATTGCAAGCTGAAACATGCCTCAGATTGTTCCAAATTTGAACAAAATGCTAAAAGCTAACAGCCCTTTAACCAGAAATGCCATTGTCACTTAAAGTTAACAACAGATGAATACTTCAGACATCACTGCTTAAGGGAAGGAAAAGCATCTAGAAAATCCTTGATATGTCAAAATAACTGTTTATTTATCAACAAATACAGCTTATATCACATTGTTACTGTGAGTTGTCCCCAGAAGTTAAACTTACTGTCTTCTCATATTCTGGACCATACTGGATTTAAGTGTGTTTTTGTCCTTGAATCTTAAGCTGAATGAGTTAATTGGAAGAAACTATATTGAAAAAAGCCAGCCTATCTTCAAAGTGAGTGTAGCTGTTCGGGTTCAAGACCCTTAACCCTTTTATGTCAGGTTGAGTTACTGGTAAAAAAACTGTAATTGTAACTGAGAAGACAAAGAACTGCTGCCAACACAACATACATGGTACTCAACAGCTTAGGATCTAAAATTTTTCCTACCACACCTGCTCTTTAAAGAGTTTCCTTTTACAGCAATTAGTACCTCTGCAGAATATCCTGACCCACCTTTACCCAAGATACATGAATTTCTGTAAAAATCAAACTTTGCACTAAAAATATTATCAAAAAGTACCTTTAGTCTGAATCTGCTTAAAAATATGCTACACGGCAAAATAAAATTTTATTAAACTAATACACATTGTATCTATTTTAACCTCTGTTTATAACCATTGATATAACCACTCTTATTTTCCGTTTAAGAGTTTACAGGGAACAATTAATTTGACTGAACAAGGCCCATCTGTGCAAATTCTCCAGGGGAAAGACATTCCCAGATTTAATGGATTTAGACTGGTGGTAAAGAATGCCAACTGGTTCTCGTTCACATAAAGTTTCTGAGATCCAAATATTGTGAAGCAATATTTCTCAAGTCAGTACATAGCATGTAGAGGTAACTGGATGATAAGCCAAACAATATAGTTTGATAAGGCTCTTTGGTGGGCGCTTACACAAAAGTAAACTGGTTTTTACATTACAACAGTGTAAATGACAGAGCTTGCTCAGTTGTGTTGCATCTTTACTACTGTCAGAAGTAACAGTGATTCAATGTTTCTACCTGAACTCTACAAGAACCTTAATTTTTTCAGTTTGAAAGATATGCCAAGTAAACAGAATGTGCTTAAGTATAATCCATCTGTTCTCAAGTGGATGATGGGTACATTTAATTTTTTTTCCAGCATGTTAAGAACCACTTAACTTGAAATAGAAAAAGAGCACTTCTGTAACATTGCCATTTAAGTGAAACTGCAAACTGAATGCTTTTAACACTCTCTACAGAAATTAAGAGCCAGAGCATGAATATTCAGAAATTAGCTCCACTAGACTTATGGCAGGATCTAGGGGGCTGTGGGGAAAGGAAGAACAGTTCTCCCCAGTCAATAAAAGGGACATTCATAAGCATGCAGTACAACCCCAAATCAAATTCAGCTTATTTGCAAGGTATTTTCTAATTAAGACTGTTCTCATAGATGAAATAACTTGAAAAATTTTGATTCCTACTTACTTTTTTAAAGTGAGTTGCTGATTGCACTCTTCTAACAGGCTGCATCAGTGCATCACGGACAATGATGCTTATATCTGCACCAGAATAGCCTTCAGTTTTCTTTCCAAGCTCTCGATAATCTGATTCTTTTAGCTCATTTGGAGTTGACCCAAGGTGAAGTTTGAACATTGCAGCCCTGGCATGGTCTTCAGGTAAAGGAATATAAATACGCTTCTCAAACCTGGTTTAAAAACCAAAAAACCAAAGTGTTCCCAAGGTGCCAGCTCATGCAGGTGCACAGTGGAAAGAGCTCATGCAAATAAGTATACAGTTTGATCCTAACAGTATTAGAAAGAAGCAGTTTCAGTACAACAAACCTTTAAAAAAAAATCGGAGGCAAATATTCAGCAACCTGTTCTCACAAATAACACTTCAGTTAGTATAAGCTAACATCCATAATATAACAACTGATTCCTTTACATTACAAAAACCTTCTCTTCAAACATTTTTCCAGCAGAGTTAGAGTCTTAAAAAAAAAAAAAAGAGGAATGAATATTTAAGTTGAAGTGTATTTGAACAGATTTCACACTCAAAGAAAGAACTGCCTGATAACAAGTTTATGCGACAACTTTCTATGGTCTCCAACTAAATTAAGAAAACACCACAGATAGAAGTAAATTTGAAGTAATTCTCAAGAAAACACTGGTAACTGCAGTTCCACCTTTGAAGCAGCATCTGTTCTCAGAGTGGAGATTACCTCCCACCAACAAAGTAAGAGCCACTCCAAATTCTACTGAACACAATTAACCTGATACACATGAGAAAGTGGCCCAAATCCATGAAAAATTAATTTTATTACAGACATTATTGCACAAGTTCTTTTAAGTCTTGTAGGCAAGAGCTTGGGAACTTCTCTTTCATGTTGCTGAGAATGAGAAATGCTTTGGGTTGAGAGGGACCTTGAAGATCACCTAGTCCCAACCCCCCTGCCACAGGCAGGGACACCTTTCCCTAGACCAGCTTCCTCAAAGCCCCATCCAACCTGGCTTTGAACACTTCCAATGATGGGACATCCACAATTTCTCTGGGAAACCCGTGCCAGTGTCTTGCCACTCTAATCATAAAAAATTTCTTCCTTATGCCCCATCTAAATCCATCCTCTTCCAGTCTGAAGAACTGCCCCTTTTCCTGGCATTACAAGCCTGGTAAAAAAAACCCAAGGAACATCTCTCCATCTTTCTACTAAGCTCCCTCTATATATTGAAAGGCCACAATAAGGTCTCTCTGGATCCTTCTCTTCTCCAGGCTGAACAGCCCCTGCTCTTATGGCCTGCCTTCAAAGGAAAGGTGTTCTGATCATTTTCATGGCCCCCTTCTGGACCCATTTTACCCGTCTGTCTTTTACTGTGGTTCCCAACCAAAGCTGTAATTTGAAGAATGACTTGAAATTTTCAGCAACACCTTCACCTCTAAATCTGGCTCATACAGGACTACAGTCATAGAGATGGGAAGTGACATCTGGAGGCCACCTGGTGCAACTCCAAATCAAACTGAAGTACAGCCAGTTTGAATTAAATATATAAATAAAAGTCAGTGTCAGTCACAAAAAAATCAATGGCCATTATCCAAGTGGTGTCCTCATCACAACATAATCCTATTTGTCACATAACTGTATCTGTCCTCTGCTTGCTCTGAAGCTCAGAGAAAGATCCAACTAATCAGGTACAGGCAGTCCTATATCTGCAGAAGTGCTTTATCTACAAAGTAACAGTTAAAAATCACAAGGTGTGCCTGACCAGTAGGAAAACATGGTGTTTCTGAGTAAGGTTACATTTTCCCGAATGAACTCAAGCTACTCACCAGTTTGTTAAACAGCTGAAAGGGAAAGCTCTACACCCTCTTGCCTTTTTGAGGTGTGTGTTTTCTAATTTGTCCCTAAAGTCTACCAGAAACCTAACAAGCAAGCAGAAAACTCTGTTTCTTCAGACATAATCATCTAACCAAGAAATCAGATAAACTACAGGGCCAATATAAGGGTGAACAACCTACTTCTCTAAAGGGGCAAGGAGCTATTAGTTTGTCTAAGTCCACTTCATGGCATTGAGTTGCAGAACATGAACCATGTCCACAAACATGAGCTGGATGAACACCTCTGGCTGAAGGCTCACACCAGCTGTGAATTTCACACCATGAAAAAAATGCCATCATACCTTCTCCTGATAGCAGAATCCAAAACCCAGGGTATGTTTGTTGCTCCCAAGACCAAGATTCCTTCATTGTCAACACCAACCCCTGTATCAGGGCAGAAATCATTTCGTCATTTAGATGATGAACAGAGAGTTTTAATGTCATCAAAATTTAATGGGGTGGAATTGCAGATATTTTTAGTGTTCTCATGCAAGCTACACTTAAAAATACAGATGTCAATTTCTCTGATTCTGAAAACCAAATAAATTTACCTTGCATCTGGACTAGAAATTCTGTTTTTATCCGTCTAGCAGCCTCACTTTCATTTTCACTTCTTGACCCGCAGAGGGAATCTATCTCATCAATGAAGATGATAGAAGGTTTGTTTTCTCTGGCAAGCTGGAACAAGTTTTTCACTAATCTTAAAGAAGGAAACAGCTTTAGCTATATTAATAATTACAACAGCAGAAACACATAATTTCAGCTTGTGATACAGTCATTTACTTTAGAGAAAGCAGGAAAAAAGCACATTAGCATAAAGCTACTCAAAGACACAACGTTCTTCAGCTCCAAGACTCAGAATTATACTGAGAGAGCCCAGCATAATGAGAAGAAAAATTAGAGTGCTCTAGGCATGGTATTACAACATAAAGTCCTTTTCCAGTTTACACTTCTACATGACAGCCTGGACTATACAAAACCATTGCTCTAAAAGATTCAAAAGAAAAGGGCTTTCTCTTAACACTTCTAACTTTAATTCTGGAAATTTTGTAAGAAATAACAAGTATCTTTATTTTATACAACTTTACCTACTAAATAATTTTTCAATGACAAGAAACACTGGTTTGCAAAACAAACAAACAAAACAACCTAAAACAAACCCTAAAATAATCCTAGCCATCTCTCATGAACACATTTTACTAGGTTAAAAAAGAAAAATAAATAGTAACACACAGGGAAATTCTTCATTTTACAGCACTAAATCTCAGGCAATAATCTCAAATGAAGTCAAACATAAAATATAATGCCAAACCAGTCTCCAGTTCTGTATTCCTTTTGCAACAGAAGAAAAGCAGCTTAAGGTTTCCAGCTTTCTGGGGGAAATTTGAACTCAGTTCAAACACTTTATCTAATAGCCTTTCTTCCTCATTCTATCAACTTTAAGTAGTGTTGCTCAGTTGTCCCACACTTCAAATCCTTAAAGTGTGGTTGTGACAAGTATGCTTATCATTATGCAAAAATCCTTTCCCTGTAAATCCAGAGCTTTTTATTAATTCAAGAAATTTCTTTTGGAAGACTAGATAGACAAATTTCTGGACTTCTAGACTGCCACTGACATGTCACTTCTGGTCTTCTTCACAGTAACAAATGAACACTTAGCACGGGGACCCACAAAACTTCCTTTTATGGCTGTTCCTCTCCTTCAACCTGTCTTTGCAAGTCTTTTATTTCTTTCAGATTTTGTTTGAATTTGGATTAAGAAAAAACCCACTTCCGTATGGACAAAGAAATGCCACATAGCTGCTGGGACAGATGAGTGGAGAGATGCCAAGAAGCAAAGTAACTCAGCACTTCAGACTGATTAGGTGTACAACCACAGCTGAATTCAGAAGGGAAGTGAGTTCTATGGTGCTCCCAAAAATCTCACTGAGTGGGTTTAAAAACTATCTTGAGCAGTGAAGAGAGTTTCTCAAAATGCAATACATAATGGTATCTTTACATGGCACTGCAGCATGCACAGAAACACCAGTGGTTTGTTTTAAAAAAGACAAGATCATTCCCTCAAATTCTTTACAGCAACTTATCTCACTCTGTATTAATTTCTTCTTGACAATGTTTTCCTGGACCTCTGGCAACTCCAACTTACTTTTCACTTTCACCTAACCACTTTGAGACAAGGTCAGATGAAGATACTGAGAAGAAGGTAGAGTTGTTTGCTTCTGTCGCCACAGCTTTGGCTAAATAAGACTTTCCTGTTCCTGGTGGTCCAAATAGGAGAATCCCTCTCCAAGGTGTTCTCTTGCCTGCAAGAGAGAAACCAGCACATTTCAAAATACTGTAGAAAGATTGAACCTATTTTTTGATTATGCTCCTCTAAGGTGATCGGAGGTTTTCCACATCTACCCATGAAACTTCTGTCAGATGGATCTCAATCACTTTGCTAAGAGCTTGGCTTGAGTGTGTGATACATGGACATAACACACCTCACAGGCCCCAGGGTCAGTCCTGATGGGCCAATGGTAAATAAATGCTGTAATCCTGACCTGTAAATAGGTGTGGAAATTTAATGGGCAGGATGACTGCTTCCTTAAGTGCCTCTTTGGCACCTTCGAGGCCAGCAACATCACTCCATTTGACATTTGGTCGCTCCATAACGATTGCTCCTGTAAGGAAAGATTGTCTGAGTTAGTGATGTACATATCTTTTCATAATTACAATAAATTCCATTTGGTGAAAAAAAAAAAATCTATGCCCATGTCTATACCAAATAAAACCAAGGCATTTCTAAGATGACAGAAACACTGAACTCCGTTAGTCAAATAGATGTTATCTTCACAGAAACTTGACACATTGATTTCCCACAATAAACCATGGATAAACAGAATATTCATGACTTAGTAGAAGTCCTGGCCATCTCTTCACGAAACCACCACTGCACTTCCCAAAAAACTAAGTTTTATTTTAAACAGTGAGATAGCTGCACTAGCTCAGGATTTTTTAAGGTTCTCCAGCAGATGAAGCAACTTGCTGGGTATCTCCAGATGTGCAGCAAACAAATGGATCATCTAATGGAAAAGAGGTGTGAGAGCTAGGGCTGAAAGCATTAGAAAGGTAATATGGATCCTGTTTAGCTGCAGAAGTATTTTCTTAGTCAAGGCACATTCTTGCAAAGTTTAGCACCAAGTCTCATCTCCCTCAATCAATGAGTTCAGCTAACTGAGCTGTAATTTAGCCTTCTCTTCAGATTGGTTAGTCTGATGTACTAAAAATATTGTCTGAACTACTTGTAGATTGGGAAACTTGGAACTCAGCTAGTAACTGAATAGTAGATCTTGTAATCCTAGCCACTAATTCTACTATCTGAGGTCAGACTCATGTGGGAAGAAACAAAATCTTTATAGTGAGAGATGGGATGGGAGTTCAATGCTCATCAATTTTCTGTCACTTTTAAAAACCAGGAAACTGCCCCTTATAACTCTGCATGGGATTAAATAAATGTGCAGAGAAGTAGAAAAGGCACAGTACAGTTTCCAACTGTGATATGACAGCTCCTGAAATTACACAGGCAAAAGATCTGGTAAATGCATTTGATCTTTGTTACAATTAAGAACAAAGAGGAGAACAACGAGGTTTCTTCAGACCCACAGGCACCTTCTGGTAGCTCTTCATTATTAAAGGGAAATAAATATCAAAAAAGCCTCCTTCTTACTGCACACAAAACTGCTGGTAGCTGCTACATGTTGCTTCACTGACTGTGTGCTGTATTTGAGTTCAAAAACCCAAACTATGCTACTGAACTGGGAGAGCATTATCACTGCATACGAGAAAATGCTACCTGTTAGTATAAATGGGCAAGAACCCATGGTTTCACTCCTAAATTTGAATACAAGTCTTTTCATGAAAACAGTCCTGCTTACACTAAGTATTTGTATCATCATTTCCTTAGCTTCTAGGCAACACACTTGTGCACTTCAGAGGAAAAAATACTGATTCAGTTTAGCCAGTAACTACCTGGGATTTTGCAACTTCTGTTGGAAAATGCTAGCTTGATAGGCGATACATTTTTAACATGAAGCACAGGGTGCAGGAAGTTACATTTCAATATAGTCACTGTGTAAGCACACAAGGCCTGTTACTTCCATAAAGACTAAGCTTTCGCATGTAAAGATTACACACTAGCTGAGCCACTTACAGATATTATGTTAATCCATAAAATTTAGATGGCAAAAATATAGGAACTTGCTTGACTGTGAAGTCACCTCAAGAAAAGGATGCTTCAAATTACCTTGAAGTTGATTCTGTAGCTTCTTTTTTTCAGGGTCCTCTGATTCTGGTTCCCCATCACTGTCATTCCTTATTTGGAAACAAAATGTTGAAATACAATAAGAGAGACTGCTGTCTTGGGATAAAAATTAGGATGCAAAAAGCAGAAATCTGGCTGAGCACGGAAAGAAACATTGAAATGCTTTCACACCTCTACAGGTTTACATGATTCTAGAAAAGCAAAAGTACACTTTTTTACAATTTCTTTCCAATTCACCCTCCTCTGCCATTTCAGCTTCCTCTCATGGGTCTGAGCCTTCTTAGCACACTTCTACGTGCTTTGAGCCAGCCTTTAGGAAACACAGCCCTTATATCCAGCAACACAGAGGTGCTAGAATGGTTTGTTTGTAGACATTGGCACTTGTCCTCTATCTGGACTTGCAACAGGACTTGGCCAATTCCATCTCGTACTACGAAACTCTCATCCTACCAGAGCAAAGGAAGCTGGAAGTTAAAGAAGCAAAAGAGACTAGATAGTGAACAACTGGGGTGGAGGTCATGAAAATACACATAGCCTCTGTGATATTACCATTTCTTTCTATTATAAATAAGCAGAATACAGTACAGCTCAAAAAATAAAACTGATGAGATGAGCAGACAATGAAAAAGACTGAAAATCAGGTAAAGTCTTAAAAGACAACTGAGTGACTTTAGCTAAAGGACTTCTAAAACAGGCAGTCCCACCAGAAGGTACCATCCTGAATCCTTCCTCTCTCCTATCCCCATAAAAGCAGTAACAAATGCAAAAGAGGCTGGGCTCGTTTGGGTGCCTCTACTTGTTCAACCTTCTGATATGCAAAGTGAGAAACAAATCTAAGAGAAGGGAAGCAGTGGAGAGATGAGGCGGCAGCAGCAACACATTAGAAGGATTCAGTCCACCTTACAGAACTCTACCCTACATAGGCTTTTAACCTCTTATCAAGTGTGAGACAGATCAAACTCAGTAACCCCAGTAATCATCAGCCTGAAATGATTTTCTAGTTAGTAAGTATATAAATGCAAAAAAACTTTAAAGGTCATCAGCCTCACTGCCATTAAATTCAATAATCATTGGATTCAGCTGCTAGTCTGCAGCAGCTTTCATTCTTCAGTGAATTTCCTATACAAATGTTAATATTTTAGTAAACAAGCACAGAAATGCTTGTGATGGTAATTCATGTTATTTTTACTAGCCCACTGTATTTCAGCATTAGTAGTCATCTGAAGCATTTCAGAAACACAAGTTAAAATGATCTTTGAATAGCTGAAGTTTAGAATAAGCTGAGTTCAGGAAGTATTTTGCTTTACCTTCTCCAAAAACATACCCTTTTCCTTCAGCAGGACCAGATTCTTTAACTGGTTTTGGTGCAGTTTTTTCTCTCTTTTTCAGATATTCTTTCAGCTTTTCTGCTCGGTCCAAGTATTCTGTACATTTTGCTCTAATGCTTTGTTTTGCTTTATCACCCTGTGCTTCATCTAAGAGTTTGAAGAGAAACAATTCTTTGTTAACAGCAAAACACATATGCATCAATCCAAAAACAAGACTAAAAACCTCCCTTCTTTATATCTTGTCAATATAGCTCTCTCAGGGCTCATCACGTAACCCAACATCTCAACTACTTATTTTTCCACTATACCTTGGAAAGAACTGACCAGAAGGATGTCATCATGTAACAGAAATCAAGTATTCACCTGAACATCGCCTTGGCTTAAAATTTGACTCTAGAGGATTAAGGACAACAGCACTGGAAGCTTTTCTGTCACCCTTTCAAGCTGCTAGACATTGCCTTAATAACTGCTTTTCTAAAATAGCTAATCAAGAAGCTGCTTGTGCTAGGCAATTTTTTATTTAGAAGCATACTCGATTCTTCCATAGGCTGCTAATTTTAAAAGATAAAGAAACATTACATAAAACATCTGAAAGAACTAGGTGTATTTAAATAGCCACACTATTACCACAATCACTATTATAGCATTTTAAATCAACAGTCAAAATTTGACATGCCAGCTTTATGTGCTAAGTTTCCAAAAGTACATCAGTACTGTTAAAAGCACAGAGAGTGATATTCTGTAAGATTTAAACGGACAGGAAGTGATAAACACAGATTATCCTAATAATAAAGGACTATAAAGAAAACAGTATTTTTTTTCAAATCATGAAGATCTGTAAGTGCACTTTTGTTAGGCAAGCAACCCAGCCCACTTACATTAGGGCTGTATCTACATTCAAAAAGCCCACTCCTTGCATACAAACACTGAATGTGACACAAAAGGTACACAGAAGTGTGAAAAGGCATAAAATAAAGAGAATATGGAAATTGAAGAAAAATTCTTACATACAAGTTCATCTCATACATTTTCTCGGTCAAGATAAACAGCAAGACTATGACATTAAGGAGCAAAAAATGTCAGCAGAGAGGCTGTGGAAGGGCAAGCAGCATGAATTAAAGGAACAAAAAACACTCTGCAGATACAGCAAAGACTTCATGTGTAACATGGTTTTCAGCACAACAGAAATACAGGGATCCCTGTACTTATTGTCATATTTCCTCCTGCAGTGGCCAGCTTGAAACACTGCTACAAAAGTCCAGAGGAGAGACAGCAAACACCTGCCTCCTGTCTTAAAAAAACCTAAAACAAAACACAAGTAAAAAATAATCTGATTTCTTACAAGAATGGAGCAAGCACACAACACAGTAAAGGTAAAAGCTGCAAAATACATGGCCTCAGTCAATCTACAATTAGCAAGGATCATCTGTTGATGAGAGCAGAAATATAAATACTGATGTCAACAAGAGAGACTACTCTTGAGCAATCTGACGACTAAAGTCTACTTAATCATCCAACACATCACACTTACATTTAACAACGTGGAGAAAATACTGCACAGCATGTTGGTACAGGCGGAAGGCTTCCTCATAGTTTCCTGCTTTATCTTCTTGTGCTGCCTTGCTAGCAAGGTCTATTGCTTTCTGTAACACAAACAAATAATTAATTGCTGTGCAAGAGCATTTTTCATTATCAGAGACAATTTAAGTTCTTACTGTTCTTTGATGGTCAGTTTTTCTGCTCATCATCTAGCCCCACAAAGTTGGAGGCAATTGATTGTCCCAGGTGGTGTTTTGTACAAGACACAATATTTCCATCCTTTTATGAACAGCAGGATTTACAAACTGCTCACAGCTTAACAGCTCACAAAAAAATGCAAGTGAGAAGAAAAAGTTTCTGTGTACTAAGCTGGAACTAGAACTATTTTGTCTATGCAGTTTTTCTTACCAATTTCTTATATTTATTATGGAAAGATCTGGAAAGCCATTATAAGGCTTGGGGTTTTATTATCACAAATCTAGACACTTTGAACTATGAAAGGGCATGGTTTAGTGATGCACTTGATAGTGCTGGGTTAATGGTTGGACTCAATCTTATCCAGCCTAAACAATTCTATGATTCTATGACTGATGACATCAGAAAACCTTGTAAACAGCAAAGTCAATACAGGAAGTACTTCATTACAATCACTGAAACCAGCACTCATCAAACATTATGCTTGGAGACATCCTCAAAGACCAATTGCTTGGCTTCTCTAGGAAGATTTAGGTTCTTCATACCCTAGTGAGAAATTCTAATCATCACTCTAGTGGGAGGGGAGAAAAAAAAACCCAAAAAACCAGAGACCCAAATCTTGAGCATCAAAAAGGTCTATGAGAAGCTGTGAATGGATTTTTAATTTATTTGTTCAGCTAGTTTCAAATAAATCTGTGATCTAAGCCACCGGATTGCACACACTGCCCTGTGCATCTATTGGTATGACTGCTACTCCATTGCTCTTAAGTGCTTATTACTTTTTATTACACTTTCCTCCTTGGAATGCCCATACCACTTCAAGACAATTAAAACTGTCATTTTGACCACTGGTTCACATAAGTTAAAAAAAAGGCAGTCAGACAGAGTTAACCAACACAAACTAAATATTCTATAGTCCCTCACCTATTTTTTCCCCTTTTCCTAAGCCCTGTTAGTATGCTCAGGATGATTATGCAACGTCAGGGAGCAAGGCTGAAAGCTTGAACTGCAGTAAGGAGTTTCCATTAGGCATTCCAATACAGATACTCTTGCTACTATCTAGACACTGTGCTGTGTTTCAGGCAGAACAAAGCAAGTAAACAATAGCCATGAAAGAAACAGCAAAGTCCTGCATTCTATTGCTTTGTGTTGCTGCCTTGGAAGCAAAGATCATCTCGACAGATCTACCTGAAATCAAATGCATTTGAAAACAATGAAGCAATTAAACAGACTCTATGATTCTGTTGTGGCAGGTGTTGGAGCACTGCAAGCATCTGTTTCTTTGGAACACAACCAAAGTCTTTTCTTTTTGGAGAGGCCAGGAGCTGATGAGCAGTTTCCCGGGTATGAATGGACAGCAGCCTCCTCGCTACTCATTTTATGCTGACTCCCTCATGCACCTCTGTGCACCATTCAAATCTAGCAACCAAGTAAGAATTAACCCTCAAAAAGTTATTCTCATTTTAAAGTTCTTAAGTTCTGTCAGTGACTTCAATTACCATGGGGCAGCCAAATAATTCCTAGATCCAGTACAACAGAGACAGTGACATTAATCCCAAAGAATAAATGGCAAGGATCACCTGCTAAAACGGAACTGTTTTCTCACAGTTTTAGCAGGTGATCTTTGCCTGCTCCTCTAAAATAGGCAAAAGTCTTCATCATGTATTGCCTGGTTTAGCTATACTCTCTTTTTGTAAACAGCTAAAGACTATTACCTGGCTATTAGAGTCTCAGCTCTAATACTTCATTACATCGGCTGCATCTTAGCCTGTTAATGCAAAGAACACCATTGCTATCAAATAGAAAAGCATTATTAGAAAGTTATATGAACTAGAGCATAGATGACCAGCTCTAACTGTCCCTGAGGCACACACGATGTTTTATAAGGCCATGGGTTTATAGTTTGATGAACATCACCCAAGGAAAGAGAATGTCAGCTTAAAGAAGTGTCATTCTCCTGGCTATTACAGACCCTGTAGCATCTCCTCCAGCTTTGCCAATGCAAACATCAAAATGCCAGTGTAAACACTGCATACAAAAATGATCATGGTTCAAACAGCCAGGATCAAAAGAAAAAAGGACTGTTTGGAACGCACTTATTTCACTTCGGGATGTGTTTTGCCGGCCAGCCGCAGAAGCGATTACCGACCCCCACCGAGGGTGTTCCCACACAAGCGGAACAGCGGAGCAGGCAAGAGCTTCCTACAGCCACCAGCAGCTTACACAAGCCAAACCACGCGTCCAGACCACAAGAGGCAACAGCGCTTCCCGGGAGACATTAGGCCCCGCTGCCCGCGTCCCGCAGGCTGGAGCCCCCAGGAACCCCCTTCCCAGGGCCTCAGCGCCCGGTGCGGGGAGACCTGACCCCGTGGACTCTGCCACCCCAAGCCGATTCCCCCCACGCCTCTTGGCTGCGACGACCACGGCCCTCCCGGCGGTGCCCTCGGCCCGCTGAGCAGGAGGTGTTCGCGGTCCCTGT
The DNA here is from genome assembly GCA_013400515.1 of Erpornis zantholeuca. NCBI lineage: Eukaryota > Metazoa > Chordata > Aves > Passeriformes > Timaliidae > Erpornis > Erpornis zantholeuca. The sequence continues at coordinate 59,278 of VZTN01019494.1, read as the reverse complement.
TCCGCGGCTCCGCCCGCAGCCCCGGCCCGGGACGCCCCCGGCCCC